>CM076524.1:4733694-5163694 GCA_038429875.1 Poecile montanus | reverse complement strand
TTCCTTTTTTCCTTTCCTTTCCTTCTTTCCTTTTTCCTTTCCTTTCCTTTCCTTTCCTTTCCTTTCCTTTCCTTTCCCTTTCCTTTCCTTTCCTTTCCTTTCCTTTCTTTCCTTTTCCTTCCTTTCCTCCTTTCCTTTTTCCTTCCTTTCCCTTTCCTTTCCTTTCCTTTCCTTATCCTTTCCTTTCCTTTCCTTTCCTTTCCTTCCTCCTTTCCCTTTCCCTTTCCTTTCCCCCTTTTCCCCTTTCCCCCTTTCCCCTTTCCCTTTTCCCCCTTTCCCCCTTTTCCCCTTTCCCTTTCCCCCTTTTTCCCTTTCCCCCTTTCCCCTTTCCCCTTTCCCTTTCCCCCTTTCCCTTCCCCCTTTTCCCTTTCCTCCCCTTTTCCCCTTTCCCCCTTTTCCCTTTCCCCCTTTTCCCCTTTCCCCCTTTTCCCTTTCCCCCTTTTCCCCTTTCCCCCTTTTCCCCTTTTCCCCCTTTTCCCTTTCCCCCCTTTTCCCCTTCCCCCCTTTTCCCTTTCCCCCTTTTCCCTTTCCCCCTTTTCCCTTTCCCCCTTTTTCCTTTCCCCCTTTTCCCCTTTCCCCCTTTTCCCTTTCCCCCTTTTCCCCTTTCCCCCTTTTCCCTTTCCCCCTTTTCCCCTTTCCCCCTTTTCCCTTTCCCCCTTTTCCCCTTTCCCCCTTTTCCCCTTTCCCCCCTTTTCCCTTTCCCCCTTTTCCCTTTCCCCCTTTTCCCCTTTCCCCCTTTTCCCCTTCCCCCTTTTCCCTTCCCCCTTTTCCCCTTCCCCCTTTTCCCCTTTTCCCCCTTTTCCCCCTTTTCCCCTTTTCCCCCTTTTCCCTTTCCCCCTTTTCCCCTTTCCCCCTTTTCCCCTTTTTCCCCCTTTCCCCCTTTTCCCCCTTTCCCCCTTTCCCCCTTCCTTCCCCCTTTTCCCCCTTTCCCCCTTTTCCCTTTTCCCTTTTCCCTTTTCCCTTTCTCCCTTTCCCCCCTTTTCCCCTTTCCCCCTTTTCCCCCTTTCCCCCTTTTCCCCCTTTTCCCCCTTTCCCCCTTTTTCCCTTCCCCCCTTTTCCCCTTCCCCCCTTTTCCCTTCCCCCCTTTTCCCTTCCCCCCCTTTTCCCTTCCCCCCTTTTCCCTTCCCCCCTTTTCCCTTCCTCCCCTTTTCCCTTCCCCCCTTTTCACCCTTTCCCCCTTTTCCCTTTCCCCCTTTTCCCTTTCCCCCTTTTCCCTTTCCCCCTTTTCCTCTCCCCCTTTCCCCCCTTTTCCCTTTCCCCCTTTTCCCTTTCCCCCTTTTCCCTCTCCCCCTTTTCCCTCTCTCCTCCCCCTTTTTCCCTTTCCCCTTTTCCCTTTTCCCTTTCCCCCCTTTTCCCCTTTCCCCCTTTTCCCCTCTCTCCCCCTTTTCCCTCTCCCCCCTTTTCCCTCTCCCCCTTTTCCCCTCTCCCCCCTTTTTCCCCTCTCCCCCTTTTCCCTCTCCCCCTTTTCCCTCTCCCCCTTTTCCCTCTCCCCCTTTTTCCCTTTCCTCTTCTCCCCCTTTCCAAACCCAACAATTCCCAAAGGATTTTCAGCTGTGATCCCAAAAAACCCAAACTACAGGAAAAACCCCTCTTTGTGAGGAATCCCCACCTTTCCCAGTGCTCCCCAGGATTTTCCTCAGGAACCAGAACCCTCAGGAAATAACTCTGGGATCTTCCCAGTGGGATTTCCCTTTTCCAGCTGCGAATTCCCTGTTCCTTGCCGCAGGTGGCCGCCGGGACTTTGGATGCCAGCGCCAAAATCTACGCCGTGCGCGTGGATTCCGTCCACGCCGACGCCTTCAGGGTCCTGGGCCACCTGGGCAAGGAGCCCACCCCTGCCAGGGAGCCACACAGCCCCGGGGAAGGTGACAATTCCCTCTTTTCCTCTCCAAAATCCCGGGAATTTCCCCACCTTTCCCACCTGGAACTGGGAGGAGCTCGGGGCTCTTTTGGGTTTTGGGGTTTTGGGGGGGAATTCTCGGAGGGTTGGGAGATTTTCCAGGTTGGTTCTCATGGAATGCTGGAGGAGTTTGGGATGGGACAGGAGAGTTTGGGATAGGAGAGGGGAAATTTGGGATCAAACAGGATCAGTTTGGGATCAAACAGGAGCAGTTTGGGATGGAACAGGGGAAATTTGGGATGGAACAGGATCAGTTTGGGATCAAACAGGAGAGTTTGGGATGGAACAGGAGAGTTTGGGATGGGAGAGGGGAAATTTGGGATGGAACAGGAGAGTTTGGGATGGAACAGGAGAGTTTGGGATGGGAGAGGGGAAATTTGGGATGGAACAGGAGAGTTTGGGATGGAACAGGAGAGTTTGGGATGGAACAGGGGAAATTTGGGATGGAACAGGAGAGTTTGGGATGGAACAGGATCAGTTTGGGATGGGACAGGAGAGTTTGGGATGGGACAGGAGAGTTTGGGATCAAACAGGAGAGTTTGGGATGGAACAGGAGAGTTTGGGATGGAACGGGAAATTTGGGATGGGACAGGAGAGTTTGGGATGGAAAAGGAGAGTTTGGGATGGAACAGGGGAAATTTGGGATGGAACAGGGGAAATTTGGGATCAAACAGGAGAGTTTGGGATGGAACAGGAGAGTTTGGGATGGAACAGGAGAATTTGGGATGGAACAGGAGAGTTTGGGATCAAACAGGAGAGTTTGGGATGGGAGAGGAGAGTTTGGGATGGAACAGGGGAAATTTGGGATGGGACAGGAGAGTTTGGGATGGAACAGGAGAGTTTGGGATGGAACAGGAGAATTTGGGATCAAACAGGAGAGTTTGGGATGGAACGGGAAATTTGGGATGGGACAGGAGAGTTTGGGATGGAAAAGGAGAGTTTGGGATGGAACAGGGGAAATTTGGGATGGAACAGGGGAAATTTGGGATCAAACAGGAGAATTTGGGATGGAACAGGAGAGTTTGGGATCAAACAGGAGAATTTGGGATGGAACAGGAGAGTTTGGGATCAAACAGGAGAGTTTGGGATGGAACAGGGGAAATTTGGGATGGGACAGGAGAGTTTGGGATGGAACAGGAGAGTTTGGGATGGAACAGGAGAATTTGGGATGGGACAGGAGAGTTTGGGATGGAACAGGAGAGTTTGGGATGGAACAGTGGAAATTTGGGATGGGAGAGGGGAAATTTGGGATCAAACAGGAGCATTTTGGGATCAAACAGGAGAGTTTGGGATGGAACAGGGGAAATTTGGGATCAAACAGGATCAGTTTGGGATCAAACAGGAGCAGTTTGGGATGGAACAGGAGAATTTGGGATGGAAAAGGAGAGTTTGGGGTGGAACAGGAGAGTTTGGGATGGGACAGGAGAGTTTGGGATCAAACAGGAGAATTTGGGATGGAACAGGAGAATTTGGGATGGAACAGGAGAGTTTGGGGTGGAACAGGAGAGTTTGGGATGGAACAGGAGCACTTTGGGATGGAACAGGGGAAATTTGGGATCAAACAGGATCAGTTTGGGATCAAACAAGGGCATTTTGGGATCAAACAAGGACATTTTGGGATGGAACAGGATCAGTTTTTGCCAGCCAGGATCACTAAATCCCACAGAGCATTCCTCATCCCGGCCAATCCCATCCCAGAATTCCCATTCCTGTTTCAATCCATCCTCCCCATTCCCGTTCTCCTCCCTCCCCTGGACTTTTCCAGCCGGATTCCCATGGAATTTCTCCCTTTCCAGGATCCAGCCCATCCCCTCAGGCTCCCACCAAATCCCAACCCAAGAAGAAACAAAACTTCAAAACCATCGAGAGGAACCTGAGCAACATCAACGCTCCCGATTCCGGCCGCCGCTCCGAGGTGCTCCTTCCTCATCCTCCCATTCCCGAATTCCCACCGCCATTCCCACATTCCCAACCCCATTCCCACATTCCCAACCCCATTCCCTGATTCCCAACCCCATTCCCGCATTCCCAACCCCATTCCCACATTCCCAACCCCATTCCCGCATTCCCAACCCCATTCCCTGATTCCCAACCCCATTCCCTGATTCCCACCCCCATTCCCAGATTCCCAACCCCATTCCCACATTCCCAACCCCATTCCCAGATTCCCAACCCCATTCCCACATTCCCAACCCCATTCCTGAATTCCCACCTCCATTCCCAGATTCCCAACCCCATTCCCAGATTCCCAACCCCATTCCCACCTCCATTCCCAGATTCCCAACCCCATTCCCAGATTCCCAACCCCATTCCCAGATTCCCAACCCCATTCCCTGATTCCCAACCCCATTCCCAAATTCCCACCCCCATTCCCGCATTCCCACCCCCATTCCCACATTCCCAACCCCATTCCCTGATTCCCAACCCCATTCCCTGATTCCCAACCCCATTCCCACATTCCCAACCCCATTCCCACATTCCCACCCCCATTCCCCGATTCTCAACCCCATTCCCAGATTCCCACCTCCATTCCCTGATTCTCAACCCCATTCCCACATTCCCAACCCCATTCCCACATTCCAGGTGGATCCCATGTTCCAGAGATCCGCTGCTTCCTTTGACGAGTGCAGCACAGCCGGGATTTTCCTGCCGGGGCTGCGCTCCCGGAATTTCCGGAGCCGCCTCCTTTTCCCGTCGGAGCTGATCCCGCTGCCCTCCTCGGATATTCCGGAGCTTCCCAGCTCCCGGCCCCTCGCTGTGCCCACGCTCAGAGGTCAATCCCAGATTTTCCCTGCCTTTTCCCAGATTTTCCCAGCCTTTTCCCAGATTTTCCCAACTTTTCCTGCTTTTTTCCTGCCTTTTCCTAGATTTTCCCAGCCCTTCCCAGATTTTCCCAGCCTTTTCCCAATTTTTCCCAGCTTTTCCCAGCTTTTCCCAGCTTTTCCCAGCTTTTTCCAGCCTTTTCCCAGCTTTTCCCAGCCTTTTCCCAGCCTTTTCCCAGATTTTCCCAGCCCTTTCCTGCCTTTTTCCTGCCTTTTCCTGCGTTTTTCCTCCCTTTTCCCAGCTTTTCCCAGCCCTTCCCAGCCTTTTCCCAGCCTTTTCCCAGCCTTTTCCCACCTTTCCCAACTTTTCCCAGACTTTTCCCAACTTTTTCCAGCCCTTCCCAGCCTTTTCCCAGCCTTTTCCCAGCCCTTCCCAGCTTTTCCCAGCTTTTCCCAGCTTTTCCCAACTTTTCCCAGCCCTTCCCAGCTTTTCCCAGCTTTTCCCAGCTTTTCCCAGCTTTTCCCAGCTTTTCCCAGCCCTTCCCGGCCTTTTCCCAGATTTTCCCAGCTCTTCCCAGCCTTTTCCTGCCTTTTCCTGCCTTTTCCCAGCCTTTTCCCAACTTTTTCCAGCCCTTCCCAGCCTTTTCCCAGATTTTCCCAGCCTTTTCCTGCCCTTCTCCGGTTCCTTTTCCCGTGTGTTTGTTGGCTTGGGAATTCCTGATCCAGGTTGGAATTCCTGCTCCAGGTGGGAATTCCAGAGCCAGGTGGGAATTCCTGATCCAGGTTGGGAATTCCTGGTCCAGGCTGGAATTCCTGCTCCAGGCTGGAATTCCTGATCCAGGTGGGAATTCCTGATCCAGGTGGGAATTCCTGATCCAGGTGGGAATTCCAGAGCCAGGTTAAGATTCCTGAACCAGGTGGGGATTCCTGATCCAGGTGGGAATTCCTGATCTAGGTTGGGAATTCCAGAGCCAGGTTGGGAATTCCTGATCCAGGCTGGAATTCCTGATCCCAGTGGGAATTCCAGAGCCAGGTTGGGAATTCCTGATCCAGGTGGGAATTCCTGATCCAGGCTGGAATTCCTGGTCCAGGCTGGAATTCCTGATCCAGGTGGGAATTCCTGATCCAGGTTGGGAATTCCAGAGCCAGGTGGGAATTCCAGAGCCAGGTGGGAATTCCAGAGCCAGGTTGGGAATTCCAGAGCCAGGTGGGAATTCCTGATCCAGGTTGGGAATTCCAGAGCCAGGTTGGGAATTCCCACTCCAGGCTGGAATTCCTGATCCGGGTGGGAATTCCTGATCCAGGTGGGAATTCCTGATCCAGGCTGGAATTCCTGATCCAGGTGGGAATTCCTGATCCAGGTTGGGAATTCCAGACCCAGACTGGGAATTCCTGCTCCAGGTGGGAATTCCTGATCCAGGTGGGAATTCCAGAGCCAGGTGGGAATTCCTGATCCAGGTTGGGAATTCCAGAGCCAGGTTGGGAATTCCCACTCCAGGCTGGAATTCCTGATCCGGGTGGGAATTCCTGATCCAGGTGGGAATTCCTGATCCAGGCTGGAATTCCTGATCCAGGCTGGAATTCCTGATCCTGGTGGGAATTCCAGAGCCAGGTTGGGAATTCCAGAGCCAGGTTGGGAATTCCCACTCCAGGCTGGAATTCCTCATCCTGGTGGGAATTCCAGAGCCAGGTTGGGAATTCCAGAGCCAGGTGGGAATTCCAGAGCCAGGTTGGGAATTCCTGATCCAGGTGGGAATTCCAGAGCCAGGTTGGGAATTCCCACTCCAGGCTGGGAATTCCTGATCCAGGTGGGAATTCCTGCTCCAGGTGGAGATTCCCGCTCCAATCCCAGGAATTCCCACTCCAATCCCAGGAATTCCTGCTCCAATCCCAGGAATTCCCACTCCAATCCCAGGAATTCCCATCTCCCTCTTCCCACAGCCCTGCTGGCCCCGTGCCTGGAAAAACTCCGGATCTGCTCCTCCCTGGCCGGATTCCAGTTCAGCAACTGGGACCAGGAGTCCCACAACGAGGTGGGTGGGAATTCCCGGTGATCCCAGTGGGAATTCCTGATCCCAACGGGAATTCCTGATCCCAACGGGAATTCCTGATCCCAGTGGGAATTCCTGATCCCTGTGGGAATTCCTGATCCCAGTGGGAATTCCCGGTGATCCCGGTGGGAATTCCTGATCCCAACAGGAATTCCTGATCCCTGTGGGAATTCCTGATCCCAGTGGGAATTCCCGGTGATCCCGGTGGGAATTCCTGATCCCAGTGGGAATTCCTGATCCCAACGGGAATTCCTGATCCCAACGGGAATTCCTGATCCCAACGGGAATTCCTGATCCCAACGGGAATTCCTGATCCCTGTGGGAATTCCCGGTGATCCCAGTGGGAATTCCTGATCCCAACGGGAATTCCTGATCCCAGCAGGAATTCCTGATCCCAACGGGAATTCCTGATCCCAGTGGGAATTCCTGATCCCAACGGGAATTCCTGATCCCTGTGGGAATTCCCGGTGATCCCTGTGGGAATTCCTGATCCCTGTGGGAATTCCTGATCCCAGTGGGAATTCCTGATCCCAACGGGAATTCCTGATCCCAACGGGAATTCCTGATCCCTGTGGGAATTCCTGATCCCAACTGGAATTCCTGATCCCAACTGGAATTCCTGATCCCAGTGGGAATTTGAGAGCCAGGTTGGGAATTCCTGCTCCAGGTGAGAATTCCAGAATCAGGTGGGGATTCCAGAGCCAGGTTGGGAATTCCTGATCCCAGTGGGAATTCCCACTCCAGGCTGGAATTCCCAACCCCAGTGGGAATTCCCGGTGATCCCGATGGGAGTTCCCGACCCCGGTGGGAATTCCTGATCCCTGTGGGATTTCCCGACGATCCCAGTGAGAATTCCTGATCCCAGTGGGAATTCCTGATCCCAACGGGAATTCCTGATCCCAACTGGAATTCCTGATCCCGGTGGGAATTCCTGATCCCGATAGGAATTCATGATCCCAGTGGGAATTCCTGATCCAGACTGGGAATTCCTGATCCAGGTGGGAATTCCCAACAATCCCGGTGGGAATTCCCGACAATCCCAGTGACAATTCCCAATGATCCCGGTGACAATTCCCAACAATCCCGGTGGGAATTCCCGATGGTCCCAGTGGGAATTCCAGAGCCAGGTTGGGAATTCCTGAACCAGGTGGGAATTCCTGATCCCTGTGGGAATTCCTGATCCAGGTTGGGAATTCCTGATCCAGGTGGGAATTCCCAACAATCCCGGTGGGAATTCCCAACAATCCTGCTGGGAATTCCCAATGATCCCGCTGGGAATTCCCAATGATCCCGCTGGGAATTCCCAATGATCCCGCTGGGAATTCCCAGTGATCCCGCTGGGAATTCCCGACAATCCCGCTGGGAATTCCCGACAATCCCGCTGGGAATTCCCAATGATCCCGCTGGGAATTCCCAGTGATCCCTGTGTTGCAGTCGGTGTCGGCGCTCCTGGAGAAGTTCCGCAGGAGCGAGCAGGCGTTCGATCCCAACCTGGATCCCGACAGCGAGGATGACGACGGCCCCGGCCCCTCCCCCCCGGAATTCCAGCCGGATTCTCCGGCCGGAGACGGCAGCCGGGATTCCCGGGATAACGGCGATTCCCTCGGGACACTCAGCCACGGCAAGAGGTGGGAATGGGGATCCAGGCTGGGTTTGGGGATGGGGGGGATTCCAGTGGGAATTCCCAGTTCCAGAAGGAATTCCCAGTGCCAGGAGGAATTCCTGATCCCAGTAGGAATTCCCAGTTCCAGGAGGAATTCCCAATCCCAGGAGGAATTCCCAATCCCAGTAGGAATTCCCAGTGCCAGTAGGAATTCCCAGTCCCAGGCAGGAATTCCCAGTCCCAGGAGGAATTCCCAATCCCAGTAGGAATTCCCAGTTCCAGTGGGAATTCCCAGTGCCAGGAGGAATTCCCAGTGCCAGGAGGAATTCCTGATCCCAGTAGGAATTCCCAGTTCCAGGAGGAATTCCCAATCCCAGGAGGAATTCCCAATCCCAGTAGGAATTCCCAGTGCCAGGAGGAATTCCCAATCCCAGTAGGAATTCCCAATGCCAGTAGGAATTCCCAGTGCCAGGAGGAATTCCCAGTGCCAGGAGGAATTCCCAGTCCCAGGAGGAATTCCTGGTCCCAGTAGGAATTCCCAATCCCAGGAGGAATTCCCAGTTCCAGTGGGAATTCCCAGTTCCAGGAGGAATTCCCAATCCCAGGAGGAATTCCCAGTGCCAGGAGGAATGTTGAGTCCTGGGAATGCTGAGCAGGAATCCCGGGAATGCTGATGAGGGATCCCAAATCCCGGGAATGTTGATCAGGGATCCCGAATCCTGGGAATGCTGATGGGGATCCCAAATCCTGGGAATGCTGAGCAGGAATCCTGGGAATGCTGATCCCGGATCCCGGGAATGCTGATCCTGGATCCCGGATCCCGGGAATGCTGATCCCGGATCCTGGGAATGCTGATCCCGGATCCCGGATCCCGGGAATGCTGATCCCGGATCCCGGGAATGCTGATCCCGGATCCCGGGAATGCTGATCCCGGATCCCGGGAATGCTGATCCCGAATCCCAGGAATGCTGACGGGGATCCTGGGAATGCTGATCCCGGATCCCGGGAATGCTGATCAGGAATCCCGGGAATGCTGACTGGGATCCCGAATCCTGGGAATGCTGATCCCAGATCCCGGGAATGCTGATCCCGAATCCCGGGAATGCTGATCCCAGATCCCGGGAATGCTGACTGGGATCCCGAATCCCGGGAATGCTGATCCCGGATCCCGGGAATGCTGACTGGGATCCTGAATCCTGGGAATGCTGATGGGGATCCCAAATCCCGGGAATGCTGATCAGGGATCCCAAATCCCGGGAATGCTGATCCCGGATCCCGGGAATGCTGATCCCGGGAATGCTGATCCCGAATCCCGGGAATGCTGACTGGGATCCCGAATCCCGGGAATGCTGATCCCGGATCCCGGATCCCGGCAGGAGCGCGGGGGCTCCCTCCGGAGCGGGGCCGCTGGAGCTGTCGCTGTCCCTGGCGCTGCATCCCGGGGAATATTCCTACTTCAGCCCCAGGACCCTCTCCATGTGGGCCGGGCCCCAGCACTGGAGATTCCGGCCCCGACACCACCGTGAGTGGCCAGGGAATCCTGGGAATCCCGGGAATACGGACGGGAATCCGGGATTCCGGGAATATGGGAGGGAAATCGGGATGAAGGGAATATGGGAGGGAAGGGAGGGATCCCAGGAATCCCGGGAATCCCGGGAATACGGGAGGGAAATCGGGATGAAGGGAATATGGGAGGGAAGGGAGGGAATTCGGGATTCTGGGAATACGGGAGGGAATTGAGGATTCATACATCCCATGGATCCCAACCCAATCCCATGGATCCCATCCCATCCTATGGATCCCATCCCACGGATCCCATCCCATGGATCCCATCCCAATCACATCAATCCCATCCCATCCCATCCCATGGATCCCATCACAAATCTGATCCCAAATCCCATGGATCCCATCCCATGGATCCCACCCCATGGATCCCATCCCAATCACATCAATCCCATCCCATCCCATGGATCCCATCACAAATCCCATCCCAATCCCAAGGATCCCACCCCATGGATCCCATCCCAATCACATCAATCCCATCCCATGGATCCCATCACAAATCCGATCCCAAATCCCATGGATCCCAAATCCCATGGATCCCATCACAAATCCCATCCCAATCCCAAGGATCCCACCCCATGGATCCCAATCCCATGGATCCCACCCCATGGATCCCATCCTATCCCATGGATCCCATCCCACCCCATGAATCCCAATCCCATGGATCCCATCCCATGGATCCCATCCCATGGATCCCATCCCATGGATCCCATGGATCCCATCCCATGGATCCCACCCCATGGATCCCATCCCATGGATCCCAAATCCCATGGATCCCATCCCATGGATCTCATCCCACCCCATGGATTCCAATCCCATGGATCCCATCCCAATCCCATGGATCCCACCCCATGGATCCCATGGATCCCATCCCATGGATCCCATCCCAATCCCATGGATCCCATCCCATGGATCCCACCCCATGGATCCCAATCCCATGGATCCCAATCCCATGGATCCCATCCCATGGATCCCATCCCATGGATCCCATCCCAAATCCCATCCCATCCCATGGATCCCATCCCAATCCCACGGATCCCACCCCATGGATCCCATCCCAATCCCATGGATCCCATCCCAATCCCATGGATCCCATCCCATGGATCCCATCCCATGGATCCCATCCCATGGATCCCACCCCATGGATCCCATGGATCCCATCCCATGGATCCCATCCCATGGATCCCATCCCAATCCCATGGATCCCAATCCCATGGATCCCACCCCATGGATCCCATCCCATGGATCCCATCCCATGGATCCCATCCCATGGATCCCATCCCATGGATCCCACCCCATTTCCCTCCCCTCCCTCAGCAGCCGCAGACTCAGAGAAGGATTCCCGGCGGAGAATTCCCAGGAAACTTTTCCAGTTGGATTTCCAGGAGGACGTCGACTTCCAGCCCCATTTCCAGAAGCCCAAGGTACCCTCGGAGCTCCTTTCCCGCGGGGAATTCCCGGGATTCCGGCAGATCCCGCTGTCCTGCCGGAGCTGGGATCAACCTCAGCCCTTCCCAGACTGTCCCCGATTCCCGCGGGAAGCTGCTGCAGATTCCTGTTCCCATGGATCCGTTCCCAGGGATCCATTCCCAGGGATCCATTCCCAGGGATACGTTCCCATGGATCCAGTCCCGTGGATCCCATCCCGTGGATCCGTTCCCACGGATCCATCCTGTGGATCCCATCCTGTGGATCCGTTCCTGTGGATCCATTCCATGGATCCATCCCATGGATCCATCCCGTGAATCCATCCTGTGGATCCCATCCCGTGGATCCATTCCCATGGATCCATCCCATGGATCCCATCCCACGGATCCCATCCCATGGATCCCAGATCCCATGGATCCCATCCCATGGATCCCAGATCCCATGGATCCATCCCATCAATCCCATCCCATGGATCCATCCCATGGATCCATCCCAGGAACCATTCCCATGGATCCATCCCACGGATCCCATCCCATGGATCCCAGATCCCACGGATCCATCCCATGGATCCCATCCCATTGATCCCATCCCACGGATCCATCCCATTGATCCCATCCCATGGATCCCAGATCCCATGGATCCATCCCACGGATCCATCCCATGGATCCATCCCAGGAACCATTCCCATGGATCCATCCCATGGATCCCAGATCCCACGGATCCATCCCATTGATCCCATCCCATGGATCCCATCCCATGGATCCCAGATCCCACTGATCCATCCCATGGATCCCATCCCATGGATCCCATCCCATGGATCCCATCCCATGGATCCCATCCCATCGATCCCATCCCACGGATCCCATCCCATGGCTCCATCCCAGGAACCATTCCCAGGGATCCCATCCCATGGATCCATCCCATGGATCCCATCCCATGGATCCCATCCCATGGATCCATCCCACGGATCCATCCCATGGATCCCATCCCATGGATCCCATCCCATGGATCCCATCCCATGGATCCCATCCCATGGATCCCATCCCACGGATCCATCCCATGGATCCCATCCCATTGATCCCATCCCATGGATCCCAGCTCCCATGGATCCCAGGAACCATTCCCATTGATCCCATCCCATTGATCCCATCCCACGGATCCCATCCCATGGATCCCAGATCCCATGGATCCATCCCATGGATCCCATCCCATGGATCCCATCCCATGGATCCCATCCCATGGATCCCAGCTCCCATGGATCCCAGGAACCATTCCCATTGATCCCATCCCATTGATCACATCCCATGGATCCCAGATCCCATGGATCCATCCCACGGATCCATCCCATAGATCCCAGATCCCATGGATCCCATCCCATGGATCCCATCCCATGGATCCCATCCCACGGATCCATCCCATGGATCCCATCCCATTGATCCCATCCCATGGATCCCAGCTCCCATGGATCCCAGGAACCATTCCCATTGATCCCATCCCATTGATCCCATCCCATGGATCCCAGATCCCACGGATCCCTGCCCTGGATCCCATCCCATGGATCCCGGATCCCACGGATCCCTGCCCTGGATCCCGTTGCAGGTCTCGGTGACTCTGGGCCGATCGGTCGGGAGCAGCCGGAGCCTCCGGAGCACGACGCTTCCCGCGGATTTCAACTACGAACCCCGGAGCCTGGCCCGGCTCTTCCTGAAACCCCGCGTGACTGTGAGAGCATTCCCGGGAATCACAGCGGGAATCACAGCGGGAATCTGGGAATCACAGCGGGAATCACAATGGGAATCACAACGGGAATCCCATCCCGCGGGAATCACAGCGGGAATCACAGCGGGAATCACACCGGGAATCTGGGAATCATACTGGGAATCACACCAGGAATCACAATGGGAATTACAGCGGGAATCTGGGAATCACAACGGGAATCACAATGGGAATCACAGCGGGGATCACAGCGGGAATCACACCGGGAATCTGGGAATCACAACGGGAATCACAGCGGGAATCACAGCGGGAATCACAACGGGAATCACACCAGGAATCTGGGAATCACACCGGGAATCACAGCGGGAATCACAACGGGAATCACACCAGGAATCTGGGAATCACACCGGGAATCACAACGGGAATCACACCGGGAATCTGGGAATCACAGCGGGAATCCCATCCCGTGGGAATCACAGCGGGAATCACAGCGGGAATCACACCAGGAATCTGGGAATCACACTGGGAATCACAGCGGGAATCCCATCCCGCGGGAATCACAGCGGGAATCTGGGAATCACAGCAGGAATCACACCGGGAATCACACCAGGAATCACAGCGGGAATCACAGCGGGAATCCCATCCCGCGGGAATCACAGCGGGAATCACACCAGGAATCACAGCGGGAATCACAGCGGGAATCCCATCCCGCGGGAATCACAGCGGGGATCTGGGAATCACAGCGGGAATCACACCAGGAATCACAATGGGAATTACAGCGGGAATCTGGGAATCACACCGGGAATCACAGCGGGAATCACACCGGGAATCTGGGAATCACACTGGGAATCACAATGGGAATCACAACGGGAATCCCATCCCGCGGGAATCACAGCGGGAATCACAATGGGAATTACAGCGGGAATCTGGGAATCACACCGGGAATCACAGCAGGAATCACAGTGGGAATTACAACGGGAATCTGGGAATCACAGCGGGAATCACAGCGGGAATCACAACGGGAATCACAGCGGGAATTACAAAGGGAATCACAAAGGGAATCACAATGGGAATCTGGGAATCACAATGGGAATCACACTGGGAATCACAATGGGAATCACAATGGGAATCACAATGGGAATCACAGCGGGAATCACACTGGGAATCACACCAGGAATCACAATGGGAATTACAGCGGGAATCTGGGAATCACAGCGGGAATCACACCGGGAATCACAGCGGGAATCCCATCCCGCGGGAATCACAGCGGGGATCACAGCGGGAATCACACCGGGAATCTGGGAATCATACTGGGAATCACACCAGGAATCACAATGGGAATTACAGCGGGAATCTGGGAATCACAACGGGAATCACAATGGGAATCACAGCGGGGATCACAGCGGGAATCACACCGGGAATCTGGGAATCACAACGGGAATCACAGCGGGAATCACAGCGGGAATCACAACGGGAATCCCATCCCGCGGGAATCACAGCGGGAATCACAATGGGAATTACAGCGGGAATCTGGGAATCACACCGGGAATCACAGCAGGAATCACAGTGGGAATTACAACGGGAATCTGGGAATCACAGCGGGAATCACAGCGGGAATCACAACGGGAATCACAGCGGGAATTACAAAGGGAATCACAAAGGGAATCACAATGGGAATCTGGGAATCACAATGGGAATCACACTGGGAATCACAATGGGAATCACAATGGGAATCACAATGGGAATCACAGCGGGAATCACACTGGGAATCACACCAGGAATCACAATGGGAATTACAGCGGGAATCTGGGAATCACAGCGGGAATCACACCGGGAATCACAGCGGGAATCCCATCCCGCGGGAATCACACCGGGAATCACAGCGGGAATCTGGGAATCACAACGGGAATCACAGCGGGAATCACAGCGGGAATCACAATGGGAATCTGGGAATCACACCGGGAATCCCATCCCGTGGGAATCACAGCGGGAATCTGGGAATCACACCGGGAATCACACCGGGAATCACACTGGGAATCACAATGGGAATCACAACGGGAATCACACCAGGAATCTGGGAATCACAGTGGGAATCACAATGGGAATCATTCCAGGGAGTCATTCCAAGGGATCCCCCTGGGGAACCATCCCAGGAACCATTCCCGTGGAACCATTCCCATGGATCCCATGGAACCATTCCCATGGATCCATTCCCATGGAACCATTCCCATGGAACCATTCCCATGGATCCCATGGAACCATTCCCATGGGTCCATCCAAGGAACCATCCCATGGATCATCCCATGGATCCCATAGAACCATTCCCATGGATCCATCCCCATGGATCCACCCCATGGATCATCCCGGGATATCCCGGAAAGGCGGGAACGGGGCTGCAGGGACACGGCCCAGCCTCTCCATAAAATCCTTTGGAATTTTTTCCCCCAGCTGGGCCGGAGCTGGGATCCAGCGGGAGCCCTGGAGAGCGAGGCCGGGATCGGGGATTACGACTACGAGAATCCCAACGACACCTCCAACTTCTGTCCTGGCCTGCAGGTGATTCCCAAATCCCGGAATTCCTGGGAATTCCTGCCAGGAAAATCCAAATCCTCAGGAATTCCAGAGCCTGGGAAAATCCAAATCCTCAGGAATTCCAGAGCCTGGGAAAATCCAAATCCGAGGGAATTCCAGAGCCTGGGAAAATCCAAATCCAAGGGAATTCCAGAGCCTGGGAAAATCCAAATCCGAGGGAATTCCGGAGCCTGGGAAAATCCAAATCCTCAGGAATTCCAGAGCCTGGGAAAATCCAAATCCGAGGGAATTCCAGAGCCTGGGAAAATCCAAATCCTCAGGAATTCCAGAGCCTGGGAAAATCCAAATCCGAGGGAATTCCCTGCTGGGAAAATCCAAATCCAAGGGAATTCCGGAGCCTGGGAAAATCCAAATCCGAGGGAATTCCAGAGCCTGGGAAAATCCAAATCCGAGGGAATTCCTGGGAATTCCAGAGCCTGGGAAAATCCAAATTCTTGGGAATTCCAGAGCCTGGGAAAATCCAAATCCTCGGGAATTCCAGAGCCTGGGAAAATCCAAATCCTCGGGAATTCCAGAGCCTGGGAAAATCCAAATCCTCAGGAATTCCTGGGAATTCCTGCCAGGAAAATCCAAATTCTTGGGAATTCCTGAGCCTGGGAATTCCCTGCTGGGAAAATCCTCGGGAATTCCAGAGCCTGGGAAAATCCAAATCCTCAGGAATTCCAGAGCCTGGGAAAATCCAAATCCTCGGGAATTCCAGAGCCTGGGAAAATCCAAATCCTCGGGAATTCCAGAGCCTGGGAAAATCCAAATCCTCAGGAATTCCAGAGCCTGGGAAAATCCAAATCCGAGGGAATTCCTGGGAATTCCTGCCAGGAAAACCCAAATTCTTGGGAATTCCTGAGCCTGGGAATTCCCTGCCGGGAAAATCCAAATCCGAGGGAATTCCAGAGCCTGGGAAAATCCAAATCCTCAGGAATTCCTGGGAATTCCTGCCAGGAAAATCCAAATCCGAGGGAATTGCAGAGCCTGGGAAAATCCAAATCCTTGGGAATTCCAGAGCCTGGGAAAATCCAAATCCTCGGGAATTCCAGAGCCTGGGAAAATCCAAATCCGAGGGAATTCCAGAGCCTGGGAAAATCCAAATCCTCAGGAATTCCAGAGCCTGGGAAAATCCAAATCCTTGGGAATTCCAGAGCCTGGGAAAATCCAAATCCGAGGGAATTCCAGAGCCTGGGAAAATCCAAATCCTCAGGAATTCCAGAGCCTGGGAAAATCCAAATCCTCGGGAATTCCAGAGCCTGGGAAAATCCAAATCCTCAGGAATTCCAGAGCCTGGGAAAATCCAAATCCGAGGGAATTCCTGGGAATTCCAGAGCCTGGGAAAATCCAAATCCAAGGGAATTCCTGGGAATTCCTGCCAGGAAAACCCAAATTCTTGGGAATTCCTGAGCCTGGGAAAATCCAAATCCTCGGGAATTCCAGAGCCTGGGAAAATCCAAATCCGAGGGAATTCCAGAGCCTGGGAAAATCCAAATCCTCAGGAATTCCAGAGCCTGGGAAAATCCAAATCCTCAGGAATTCCAGAGCCTGGGAAAATCCAAATCCTCGGGAATTCCAGAGCCTGGGAAAATCCAAATCCGAGGGAATTCCAGAGCCTGGGAAAATCCAAATCCGAGGGAATTCCAGAGCCTGGGAAAATCCAAATCCGAGGGAATTCCAGAGCCTGGGAAAATCCAAATCCGAGGGAATTCCTGGGAATTCCTGCCAGGAAAATCCAAATCCTCAGGAATTCCAGAGCCTGGGAAAATCCAAATCCGAGGGAATTCCGGAGCCTGGGAAAATCCAAATCCGAGGGAATTCCAGAGCCTGGGAAAATCCAAATCCTCAGGAATTCCAGAGCCTGGGAAAATCCAAATCCTCGGGAATTCCTGGGAATTCCTGCCAGGAAAATCCAAATTCTTGGGAATTCCTGAGCCTGGGAATTCCCTGCCGGGAAAATCCAAATCCTCAGGAATTCCAGAGCCTGGGAAAATCCAAATCCTCGGGAATTCCAGAGCCTGGGAAAATCCAAATCCGAGGGAATTCCTGGGAATTCCTGCCGGGAAAACCCAAATTATTGGGAATTCCAGAGCCTGGGAATTCCCTGCCGGGAAAATCCTCGGGAATTCCAGAGCCTGGGAATTCCCTGCTGGGAAAGTCCAGGCTGGGCCGATCCCAGGGAATAAACCCCAATTCCATGGAAAAGCCACAATTCCATGGGATAAACCCCAATTCCATGGAAAAACCCCAATTATGTGGGAATAAACCCCAATTCCATGGGAATAAACCCCAATTCCATTGGAATAAACCCCAATTATGTGGGAATAAACCCCAATTCCATGGGAATAAACCCCAATTCCATGGAAAAACCCCAATTCCATGGAAAAACCCCAATTCCATGGGAATAAACCCCAATTCCATGGAAAAACCCCAATTCTGTGGGAATAAACCCCAATTCCATGGGAATAAACCCCAATTCCATGGGAATAAACCCCAATTCCATTGGAATAAACCCCAATTATGTGGGAATAAACCCCAATTCCATGGGAATAAACCCCAATTCTATGGGAATAAACCCCAATTCCATGGGAATAAACCCCAATTCCATGGAAAAGCCCCAATTCCATTGGAATAAACCCCAATTATGTGGGAATAAACCCCAATTCCATGGGAATAAACCCCAATTCTATGGGAATAAACCCCAATTCCATGGGAATAAACCCCAATTCCATGGAAAAGCCCCAATTCCATGGAAAAACCCCAATTCCATGGAAAAACCCCAATTCCATGGAAAAACCCCAATTCCATGGGAATAAACCCAAATTCCATGGGAATAAACCCAATTCCATGGGAATAAACCCCAATTCCAAGGGAATAAACCCAAATTACATGGAAAAGCCCCAATTCCATTGGAATAAACCCAAATTCCATGGAATAAACCCAAATTCCATGGAAAAACCCCAATTCCATGGGAATAAACCCAAATTCCATGGGAATAAACCCCAATTCCAAGGGAATAAACCCAAATTCCATGGAAAATCCCCAATTCCATGGAAAAGCTCCAATTCCATGGGAATAAACCCCAATTCCAAGGGAATAAACCCAAATTCCATGGAAAAGCTCCAATTCCATGGAAAAGCCCCAATTCCATGGATTATCCGGGCAGGAATTCCCGCTCTCCGGAGCGGCTCCGGGTGATTCCGGTGTCCCCCTGCCCCTCCCGCAGGTCCCGGACAGCGATGATGATGATGATGATGATGATGATGATCCCAATCCCGATCCCGAGGAATTCCCGAGCCAGGCCGGGCATTTCCAGCTCCCGGCTCTTCCCGAGGCTCCGGAGAATTCCGGGATCAACGGCGGGAACGTCCCGGGATGTGGGGAGCTGGAGCTGATCGCTGAGCCCCAGAAGGTGACTGGGAGGGACTGGGAGGGACTGGGAGGGACTGGGAATAACTGGGAGGGACTGGGAATTACTGGGAGGGACTGGGAATGACTGGGAGGGACTGGGAATTACTGGGAGGGACTGGGAATGGCTGGGAGGGACTGGGAATGACTGGGAATGACTGGGAATGGCTGGGAATGACTGGGAGAGACTGGGAATAACTGGGAGGGATTGAGAATTACTGGGAATGACTGGGAGGGATTTGGAGTAACTGGGAATGACTGGGAGAGACTGGGAGGGACTGGGAATAACTGGGAGGGACTGGGAATGACTGGGAGGGACTGGGAATGACTGGGAGGGACGGGAATTACTGGGAGGGACTGGGAATGGCTGGGAAGGATTGGGAGAGACTGGGAATGACTGGGAGAGACTGGGAATAACTGGGAGGGACAGAATTACTGGGAGAGACTGGGAGAGACTGGGAGGGACTGGGAATTACTGGGAGAGACTGGGAGGGACTGGGAATTACTGTGAGGGACTGGGAATGACTGGGAATGACTGGGAGGGACTGGGAATGACTGGGAGGGACTGAGAGGGATTGGGGGGACTGGGAATGACTGGGAGGGATTGAGAATTACTGGGAATGACTGGGAGGGATTTGGAATAACTGGGAATGACTGGGAGGGACTGGGAATGACTGGGAGGGACTGGGAATAATCCCGGAAAATCCCGGATAATCCCGGATTTCCTCCCCAGATCCATAAAATCCCGATCCAATACGCCAAGGCAGCCAAGAGGATGGACATGAGGAGGCTGAAGAGGAACATGTGGGAGCTGCTGACGGAGCAGGTGGGAATGATGGGAATTCCTGATGGGAATGATGGGAATTCCCAATGGGAATGATGGGAATTCCCAACGGGAATGATGGGAATTCCCGACGGGAATGATGGGAATTCCCGACGGGAATGATGGGAATTCCCGATGGGAATGATGGGAATTCCCAACGGGAATGATGGGAATTCCCGACGGGAATGATGGGAATTCCTGATGGGAATGATGGGAATTCCCAACGGGAATGATGGGAATTCCCAACGGGAATGATGGGAATTCCCAACGGGAATGATGGGAATTCCTGATGGGAATGATGGGAATTCCTGATGGGAATGATGGGAATTCCCAACGGGAATGATGGGAATTCCTGATGGGAATGATGGGAATTCCCAACGGGAATGATGGGAATTCCCGACGGGAATGATGGGAATTCCCAACGGGAATGATGGGAATTCCCGACGGGAATGATGGGAATTCCTGATGGGAATGATGGGAATTCCCAACGGGAATGATGGGAATTCCCAACGGGAATGATGGGAATTCCCGATGGGAATGATGGGAATTCCCAACGGGAATGATGGGAATTCCTGATGGGAATGATGGGAATTCCCGACGGGAATGATGGGAATTCCCAATGGGAATGATGGGAATTCCCAACGGGAATGATGGGAATTCCCAACGGGAATGATGGGAATTCCCAGCGGGAATGATGGGAATTCCCGACGGGAATGATGGGAATTCCCGATGGGAATGATGGGAATTCCCAACGGGAATGATGGGAATTCCCAACGGGAATGATGGGAATTCCCAACGGGAATGATGGGAATTCCCGACGGGAATTCTGCAGCCATTCCCTGCCAGGTCTGTGGGATCAACCCCAATTCCATGGAAAAACCACAATTCCATGGGAATTAACCCAAATTCCATGGGATCAACCCCAATTCCATGGGAATAAACCCCAGTTCCATGGGAATAAACCCAGATTTCATGGAAAAGCCCCAATTCCATGGATCAGCCCCAATTCCATGGGAATAAACCCAAATTCCATGGGAATAAACCCAAAATTCATGGGAATAAACCCCAATTCCATGGGATCAGCCCCAATTCCATGGGAATAAACCCAAATTCCATGGGAATAAACCCAAATTCCATGGGAATAAACCCAAATTCCATGGGAATAAACCCCAATTCCATGGATCAGCCCCTTTCCCTGCTGGCTGAGCATTCCGGGGTTTTCCCGGGAATGTCGGCGCTCGGCAGCTCCCGATTTTCCCCATTTTTTCCCAGTTTTTCCCTGTTTTTCCCGGTTTTTCCCATTTTTTCCCATTTTTTCCCGGTTTTTCCCAGTTTTCCCCATTTTTTCCCAGTTTTTCCCATTTTTTCCCAGTTTTTCCCATTTTTTCCCGGTTTTTCCCGGTTTTTCCCATTTTTTCCCATTTTTCCCAGTTTTCCCCATTTTTTCCCATTTTTTCCCAGTTTTTCCCGGTTTTTCCCATTTTTTCCCAGTTTTTCCCGGTTTTTCCCGGTTTTTCCCAGTTTTTCCCGGTTTTTCCCATTTTTTCCTGGTTTTTTCCCGGTTTTTCCCGGTTTTTCCGGAGCAGGAGGAAGGAGTCGGGGAAGGGCCAGACACGGCGATGGCCGGAGAGAAAATCCTGAGTGAGATCACCCGGGATCTGCTCCACAGGTGGGAAAACACCGGGAATAACACGGGAATAACACCGGGAAAAACGGGAATAACACTGGGAATAACGGGAAAAACACTGGGAATAACACCGGGAATAACGGGAATAACACTGGGAAAAACACCGGGAAAAACACCGGGAATAACACCGGGAATAACGGGAATAACACCGGGAATAACGGGAATAACACCGGGAATAACACCGGGAAAAACACCAGGAATAACACCAGGAAAAACACCAGGAATAACACCGGGAAAAACACCAGGAATAACACCAGGAAAAACACCGGGAATAACGGGAATAACACGGGAATAACACCGGGAAAAATGGGAATAACACCGGGAATAACACTGGGAAAAGCACCGGGAATAACAACTGGAATAACAATGGGAACAGTGGGAATAACAACCGGAATAACAACCGGAATAACGGGAATAACACCGGGAATAATGGGAATAACACCAGGAAAAACACCGGGAATAACAACCAGAATAACACCGGGAAAAACACCAGGAATAATGGGAACAACAACCAGAATAACAATGGGAATAACAACTGGAATAACGGGAATAACACCGGGAATAATGGGAATAACACTGGGAATAACACCGGGAATAACACCAGGAATAACACCAGGAATAACACCAGGAATAACACCAGGAAAAACACCGGGAATAACGGGAATAACACCGGGAAAAACACCGGGAAAAACACCGGGAATAACACTGGGAAAAACGGGAATAACACCGGGAATAACAACTGGAATAACAACTGGAATAACAATGGGAACAGTGGGAATAACAACCGGAATAACAACCGGAATAACAACCGGAATAACAACCGGAATAACGGGAATAACACCGGGGAAAACACCGGGAAAAACACCGGGAATAACGGGAATAACACCGGGAATAATGGTAATAACACCGGGAAAAACACCGGGAATAACAATGGGAATAACACCGGGAATAACACTGGGAATAACGGGAATAACAATGGGAATAACACCGGGAAAAACACCGGGAATAACACCGGGAATAACGGGAATAACACCGGGAAAAACACCGGGAATAACAATGGGAATAACAATGGGAATAACACTGGGAATAACAATGGGAATAACAATGGGAATAACACTGGGAAAAACACCGGGAATAACACTCGGAATAATGGGAATAACAATGGGAATAACAATGGGAATAACACCGGGAATAACACTGGGAATAATGGGAATAACAACTGGAATAACGGGAATAACACCGGGAATAACAATGGGAATAACACCGGGAATAATGGAAATAATAACGGGAATAACAATGGGAATAACACTGGGAATAACACTGGGAATAACACTGGGAATAATGGGAATAACAACCAGAATAACGGGAATAACAATGGGAATAACACCGGGAATAACAATGGGAATAACAATGGGAATAATGGAAATAATAACAGGAATAACAATGGGAATAACACCGGGAACACTGGGAATAATCAATGGGAATAACAATGGGAATAATGGAAATAACAATGGGAATAACACCGGGAATAACAATGGGAATAACAATGGGAATAACAATGGGAATAACAATGGGAATAATGGGAAAATCCCTCGGGATGATGGGATGGGAATAAATGGGAATGGGATTGGATGGGAATGGGAATAACTGGGAATTGGATTGGGAATGGGATTGGATGGGAATAGATGGGAATAAATGGGAATGGGAATGGGAATAAATGGGAATGGGAATGGGAATAAATGGGAATGAATGGGAATAAATGGGAATAAATGGGAATGGGGATGGGAATGGGATTCCCGGGCTCCCAACCCAGTGATCCCATTGATCCCAGTGATCCCATTGACCCCAGTGACCCCAGTGATCCCAGTGATCCCAGTGATCCCAGTGATCCCAGTGACCCCAGTGATCCCATTGACCCCAGTGACCCCAGTGATCCCAGTGATCCCAGTGATCCCAGTGATCCCAGTGATCCCAGTGATCCCAGTGATCCCAGTGATCCCAGTGATCCCAGTGATCCCAGTGATCCCAGTGACCCCAGTGACCCCAGTGATCCCAGTGACCCCAGTGACCCCAGTGATCCCAGTGACCCCAGTGACCCCAGTGATCCCAGTAATCCCAGTGATCACACAGATCCCAGTGATCCCAGTAATCCCAGTGATATCAGTGATCCCAGTGATCCCATTGACCCCATTGATCCCAGTGATCCCATTGACCCCATTGATCCCAGTGACCCCAGTGATCCCATTGACCCCATTGATCCCAGTGATCCCATTGATCCCAGTGATCCCATCCCAGTGATCCCATTGATCCCAGTGATCCCATCCCAGTGATCCCATTGATCCCAGTGATCCCAGTGATCCCAGTGATCCCAGTGATCCCATGGATCCCATGGATCCCAGTGATCCCATTGATCCCAGTGATCCCATTAATCCCAGTGATCCCAGTGACCCCAGTGATCCCAGTGATCCCAGTGACCCCAGTGACCCCACGGATCCCATTGATCCCAGTGATCCCATTAATCCCAGTGATCCCAGTGACCCCATTGATCCCAGTGATCCCAGTGATCCCAGTGATCCCAGTGATCCCAGTGATCCCAACCCACGGATCCCAGTGATCCCAACCCACGGATCCCAGTGAATCCCAGTGATCCCAGTGACCCCAGTGATCCCAGTGACCCCAGTGACCCCAGTGATCCCAGTGATCCCAGTGATCCCATTGATCCCAGTGATCCCATCCCAGTGATCCCAGTGATCCCAGTGATCCCATCCCAGTGATCCCAGTGATCCCAGTGATCCCAGTGATCCCAGTGATCCCAGTGACCCCAGTGATCCCAGTGATCCCAGTGATCCCATTGATCCCAACCCACGGATCCCAGTGATCCCAGTGATCCCAGTGATCCCATTGATCCCATTGATCCCAGTGATCCCAGTGATCCCAGTGATCCCAGTGACCCCAGTGACCCCAGTGATCCCAACCCAGTGACCCCAGTGATCCCAGTGATCCCATTGATCCCAGTGATCCCATCCCAGTGATCCCAGTGATCCCAGTGATCCCAGTGACCCCAGTGACCCCAGTGATCCCATCCCAGTGATCCCATTGATCCCAGTGATCCCAGTGATCCCAGTGATCCCAGTGATCCCTTCCCGTTTTTCCGCAGGCTCCCTCCCGCCATGGCCACCAACCTGTCGGTGCCGCTGGCCTTCGTCTGCCTCCTGCACCTGGCCAACGAGAAGGTGAGAGGGGTTCCCGGGATTCCCAAAATTCCAGGGATTCCCAAAATTCCAGGGATTCCCAGGATTCCCAAAATTCCAGGGATTCCCGAAATTCCCGGCATTCCTGGGATTCCCGGGATTCCAGGCATTCCAGAGATTCCCGAAATTCCAGGGATTCCAGGAATTCCCGGGGTTCCAGGGATTCCTGGGATACCAGGAATTCCAGAAATTCTTGGGATTCCTGAAATTCCATGGATTCCTGGGATTCCATGCATTCCAGGAATTCCAAGGATTCCAGGGATTCCATGCATTCCTGGGATTCCAGGCATTCCGAAAATTCCAGGGATTCCAGACATTCCTGGGATTCCTGAAATTCCCGGGATTCCAGACATTCCACGGATTCCAGGAATTCCCGGGATTCCATGCATTCTTGGAATCCCAGGGATTCCAAAAATTCCAGGCATTCCTGGCATTCCAGGAATTCCACGCATTCCATGGATTCCTGGGATTTCCGGGATTCCTGGGATTCCAGAGATTCCAGACATTCCACACATTCCAGGCATTCCTGGGATTCCAGAGATTCCCAGGATTCCAGGCATTCCCGGAATTTTTGGGATTCCAAGCATTCCAAAAATTCCAGGCATTCCTGGGATTCCAGAGATTCCAGGAATTCCAGGGATTCCATGCATTCCCGGAATTTTTGGGATTCCAGGCATTCCTGGGATTCCTGAAATTCCAGGAATTCCATGAATTCTCGGGATTCCAAGCATTCCAGGCATTCCAGACATTCCAGGAATTCCACACATTCCAGGAATTCCAGAGATTCCAGGCATTCCAGGCATTCCTGGAATGTTTGGGATTCCAAGAATTCCTGGAATTCCCAGGATTCCAAGCATTCCAGGCATTCCAGGGATTCCTGGGATTCCAGAGATTCCAGAAATTCCACACATTCCAGGAATTCCCGGGATTCCATGCATTCTTGGAATTCCAGGGATTCCAGGAATTTCAGACATTCCCGGGATTCCAGGGATTCCCTGCATTCCAGGAATTCCAAGGATTCCAGGCATTCTTGGAATTCCAGGCATTCCCGGAATTTTTGGGATTCCAGGAATTCCTGGGATTCCCGAAATTCCAGGAAATCCATGAATTCTCAGGATTCCAAGCATTCCAGGAATTCCAGGCATTCCATGGATTCCTGGGATTCCAGAGATTCCAGAAATCCCACACATTCCAGGAATTCCCGGGATTCCATGCATTCTTGGAATTCCAGAGATTCCAGGAATTCCAGGCATTCCATGGATTCCTGGGATTCCAGAAATTCCACACATTCCAGGCATTCCAAAAATTCCAGGAATTCCAGAGATTCCTGGGATTCCCGGAATTCTCGGGGTTCCAAGCATTCCAGGAATTCCAGGAATTCCTGGGATCCCTGAAATTCCAGGAATTCCCGGGATTCCAGGCATTCCAGGAATTCCAGACATTCCTGGGATTCCAGGCATTCCATAAATTCCCGGGATTCCCAAAATTCCCAGAATTCCTGGCATTCCCGACATTCCAGGGATTCCCGGCATTCCCGGCATTCCCGGGATTCCATGCATTGTTGGAATTCCAGGCATTCCAGAGATTCCAAGGATTCCAAGAATTCCTGGAATTCCAGGGATTCCAGGAATTCCCAGGATTCCAGGAATTCCCGGGATTCCAGGAATTCCAGAGATTATTCCCGGGATTTTTCCCTGGGAATTCCGGCGGGGGCGGATCCAGACCCGGCTTTTCCTTCCCTTTTGCAGGGCCTGAGGCTGGAGAGCACCGAGGAGCTCTCGGATATCCGGGTGTGCCCGGGGCCCTGAGCCGGGAATTCCGGGAATTCCGGGAATTCCGGCCGGGAATTCCCCCATCCGCAGGAAATCCGGGAATGCAGCGTTGGCCCCGATCCCGATCCGGCCGGGATTGGGAATTCCTGCTCCTCACTGAGCCTGGGAATTCCGGATTATCCCAAATTTCCTGGTGGTTTATCCCAAATTTCCTGTTTGTTTATCCCACATTTCCTGTGTATCCCAAAATTTCCTGTTCATCCCAAATTTCCCCTTTTTCCCAAACTTTCCAGTTTATCCCAAACTTTCCTGTTGATCCTAAATTTCCCATTTATCCCAAATTTCCTGGTTGTTTATCCCAAAATTTCCTGTTTGTTTATCCCAAATTTTCTGTTTATCCCAAATTTCCTGCTTGTTTATCCCAAATTTCCTGGGTGTTTATCCCAAATTTCCTGTTGATCCCAAATTTCCCATTTATCCCAAATTTCCTGCTTGTTTATCCCAAATTTCCTGGTTGTTTATCCCAAAATTTCCTGTAAATTTCCTGTGTATCCCAAAATTTCCTGTTCATCCCAAATTTCCTGCTTGTTTATCCCAAATTTCCCGTTTATCCCAAACTTTTTCTGTGTCCCAAGTTTTCTGTTTATCCCAAATTTCTTGTTGATCCCAAATTTCCTTTTTATCCCAAATTTCCTGTTTATCCCAAACTTTCCTCTTTATCCCAAATTTCTCATTTATCCCAAATTTCTCATTTATCCCAAATTTCCCGTTTATCCCAAATTTTCCAGTTGATCCCAAATTTCCCATTTATCCCAAATTTTCCAGTTTATCCCAAATTTTCCTGTTTATCCCAAATTTCCCATTTATCCCAAATTTTCTGTGTGTCCCAAATTTTCCTGTTTATCCCAAACTTTCCTATTTATCCCAAATTTCCCATTTATCCCAAATTTCCCATTTATCCCAAATTTTCCTGTTGATCCCAAATTTCCCATTTATCCCAAATTTCCCTTTTATCCCAAATTTCCTGCTTGTTTATCCCAAATTTCCTGTTCATCCCAAAATTTCCTGTTCATCCCAAATTTCCCATTTATCCCAAATTTCCTGTTTGTTTATCCCAAACTTTCCTGTTGATCCCAAACTTTCCAGTTGATCCCAAACTTCCCTGGTTTATCCCAAATTTCCCATTTATCCCAAATTTCCTGTTTGTTTATCCCAAACTTTCCTGTGTATCCCAAATTTCCCATTTATCCCAAATTTTCTGTTTATCCCAAAATTTCCTGTTTTATCCCAAATTTTCCATTTATCCCAAATTTCCCATTTGTCCCAAATTTTCCTGTTTATCCCAAATTTCCTGGTTTATCCCAAATTTCCCTTTTATCCCAAATTTCTCGTTTGTTTATCCCAATTTCCTGTTGATCCCAAATTTCCCATTCATCCCAAATTTCCCGTTTTATCCCAAATTTCCCATTTATCCCAAATTTCCTGTTTGTTTATCCCAAATTTTCTGTTTATCCCAAATTTCCTGGTGGTTTATCCCAAATTTCCCATTTATCCCAAATTTCCTGGTGGTTTATCCCAAATTTCCCATTTATCCCAAATTTCCCATTCATCCCAAATTTCCCATTTATCCCAAACTTTCCCTTTTATCCCAAATTTCCCATTTATCCCAAAATTTCCTGTGTGTCCCAAACATTCCTGTTTTATCCCAAATTTCCTGGTTGTGTATCCCAAATTTCCCATTTATCCCAAATTTCCTGGTGGTTTATCCCAGATTTCCCATTTATCCCAAATTTCCCTTTTATCCCAAATTTCCTGGTGGTTTATCCCAGGAATGTGGTTTATCCCAAATTTCCTGTGTATCCCAAAATTTCCTGTTCATCCCAAAATTTCCCTTTTATCCCAAATTTCCCGTTTTTCCCAAACTTTCCAGTTTTTCCCAAACTTTCCTGTTGATCCTAAATTTCCCATTTATCCCAAATTTTCCTGTTGATCCCAAATTTCCCTGTTCATCCCAAATTTCCCATTTATCCCAAATTTCCTGTTTGTTTATCCCAAATTTTCTGTTGATCCCAAATTTCCTGGTTGCTTATCCCAAATTTCCCATTTATCCCAAATTTCCCTTTTATCCCAAATTTCCCTTTTATCCCAAATTTCCTGTTTCATCCCAAATTTCCAGTTTATCCCAAACTTTCCTTTTTATCCCAAATTTCCCATTTATCCCAAATTTTCTCTTTATCCCAGACTTTCCTGTGTTGATCCCAAATTTCCCATTTATCCCAAATTTTCCTGTTGATCCCAAATTTCCTGGTTTATCCCAAACTTCCCAGTTTATCCCAAACTTTCCAGTGTATCCCAAATTTCCCAGTTTATCCCAGACTTTCCTGTTCATCCCAAATTTCCCACTTATCCCAAATTTCCCGGTTTGTCCCAAACTTTCTTGTTTATCCCAAATTTTCTGGTTTATCCCAAATTTCCCGTTTATCCCAAATTTCCCTGTTGATCCCAAATTTTCCTGTTTATCCCAGACTTTCTGGTTTATCCCAAATTTCCAGTTTACCCCAAATTTCCCATTTATCCCAAACTTTCTGTGTCCCAAATTTTCCCATTTATCCCAAATTTTCCTGTTTATCCCAAATTTCCCATTTATCCCAAATTTCCTGGTTTATCCCAAATTTCCCGTTTATCCCAAATTTTCCAGTTGATCCCAAGTTTCCCATTTATCCCAAACTTCCCTGGTTTATCCCGAACTTCCCTGGTTTATCCCAAATTTCCCGTTTATCCCAAATTTTCCTGTTGATCCCAAATTTCCTGGTTTATCCCAAACTTCCCTGGTTTATCCCAAATTTCCCGTTTATCCCAAATTTCCCGTTTGTTTATCCCGGAATTCCCTCCCCGCCTCCTTCCCCGTCCGGAATTCCCGGTTTTTGGCCTGGCTCTCTCTCCTTTCCCTGGAATTTTTCCCGTTTTTTATTATTTAATAAATCCTGGAGCCTTTGGAGAAGGGTCTGGAATCACCTGGGGTGTGGGGAAAGGGGCAGAAAACCAAACACCTGGACCTGTGACACCTGGACCTGTGTGACACCTGTGTGTGTCACCTGTGTGTGTGTGTGACACCTGGACCTGTCACACCTGTGTGTGTGTGTCACCTGTGTGTGTGTGACACCTGGACCTGTGTGTGTCACCTGTGTGTGTGTGACACCTGGACCTGTCACACCTGTACCTGTCACACCTGGACCTGTCACACCTGTACCTGTGTGTGACACCTGGACCTGTCACACCTGTACCTGTGTGTGTGTGACACCTGAGAGTGTGTGTGTGTGACACCTGGACCTGTGTGTGACACCTGGACCTGTGTGTGACACCTGGACCTGTGTGTGACACCTGGACCTGTCACACCTGGACCTGTGTGACACCTGGACCTGTGTGTGTGTGTGTGTGTCACACCTGTACCTGTGTGTGTGACTGTGTGTGTGTGTGACACCTGTACCTGTCACACCTGGACCTGTGTGTGACACCTGGACCTGTCACACCTGGACCTGTGTGTGACACCTGGACCTGTCACACCTGGACCTGTGTGTGACACCTGGACCTGTGTGTGTGTGACACCTGGACCTGTCACACCTGGACCTGTGTGTGACACCTGGACCTGTCACACCTGGACCTGTGTGTGACACCTGGACCTGTGTGTGTGTGCGTGTGTGTGACACCTGGACCTGTGTGACACCTGGACCTGTCACACCTGGACCTGTGTGTGACACCTGTGTGTGACACCTGTGTGTGTCACCTGGACCTGTGTGTGACACCTGGACCTGTCACACATGGACCTGTCACACCTGGACCTGTCACACCTGGACCTGTCACACCTGGACCTGTCACACCTGGACCTGTGTGTGACACCTGTGTGTGTGTTACACCTGTGTGACACCTGTGTGTGTGTGACACCTGGACCTGTGTGTGACACCTGTGGACAGGGGAGGGACACTGTAACTGTGTGTGTGTGTGTGTGTGTGTGTAACACCCGTACCTGTGTGTGACACCTGGACCTGTGTGTGACACCTGTACCTCTGTGTGTGTGTGTGTGTGACACCTGTGTGTGTGTGACACCTGGACCTGTCACACCTGGACCTGTCACACCTGGACCTGTGTGTGACACCTGGACCTGTGTGTGACACCTGGACCTGTCACACCTGGACCTGTGTGACACCTGTGTGTGTCACCTGGACCTGTGTGTGTGTGACACCTGGACCTGTGTGTGTCACCTGGACCTGTGTGACACCTGGACCTGTGTGTGTGACACCTGTACCTGCGTGACACCTGTGTGTGTGACACCTGGACCTGTGTGTGACACCTGGACCTGTGTGTGACACCTGGACCTGTCACACCTGGACCTGTGTGACACCTGTGTGTGTCACCTGGACCTGTGTGTGTGTGACACCTGGACCTGTGTGTGTCACCTGGACCTGTGTGACACCTGGACCTGTGTGTGTGACACCTGTACCTGCGTGACACCTGTGTGTGTGACACCTGGACCTGTGTGTGTGTGTGACACCTGGACCTGTCACACCTGTACCTGTGTGTGTCACCTGGACCTGTCACACCTGGACCTGTCACACCTGGACCTGTGTGTGTGTGTGACACCTGTACCTGTCACACCCGGACCTGTGTGTGACACCTGGACCTGTGTGTGTGTGACACCTGTGTGTGACACCTGGACCTGTGTGTGACACCTGTGTGTGACACCTGGACCTGTCACACCTGGACCTGTCACACCTGGACCTGTCACACCTGGACCTGTCACACCTGGACCTGTGTGTGACACCTGTGTGACACCTGGACCTGTGTGTGACACCTGGACCTGTCACACCTGGACCTGTGTGTGTGTGTGTGTGTGTGTGACACCTGTCCCTGTGTGTGACACCTGGACCTGTGTGTGACACCTGGACCTGTGTGTGACACCTGGACCTGTGTGTGTGTGTGTGTGTGTCACCTGTCCCTGTGTCACCTGTCCCTGTGTCACCTGTCCCTGTGTCACCTGTCCCTGTGTGTGTCACCTGTCCCTGTGTCACCTGTCCCTGTGTCACCTGTCCCTGTGTGTGTCACCTGTCCCTGTGTGTCACCTGTCCCTGTGTCACCTGTCCCTGTGTGTCACCTGTCCCTGTGTGTGTCACCTGTCCCTGTGTGTCACCTGTCCCTGTGTCACCTGTCCCTGTGTGTGTGTGTCACCTGTCCCTGTGTCACCTGTCCCTGTGTCACCTGTCCCTGTGTGTGTCACCTGTCCCTGTGTGTGTCACCTGTCCCTGTGTCACCTGTCCCTGTGTGTGTCACCTGTCCCTGTGTCACCTGTCCCTGTCACACCTGTCCCTGTGTGTGTCACACCTGTCCCTGTGTCACCTGTCCCTGTGTCACCTGTCCCTGTGTGTGTCACCTGTCCCTGTGTGTGTGTGTGTCACCTGTCCCTGTGTGTGTCACCTGTCCCTGTGTCACCTGTCCCTGTGTCACCTGTGTCACACCTGTCCCTGTGTCACCTGTCCCTGTGTGTGTCACCTGTCCCTGTGTGTGTCACCTGTCCCTGTGTCACCTGTCCCTGTGTCACCTGTCCCTGTGTCACCTGTCCCTGTGTGTGTCACCTGTCCCTGTGTGTGTCACCTGTCCCTGTGTGTCACCTGTCCCTGTGTCACCTGTCCCTGTGTCACCTGTCCCTGTGTGTGTCACCTGTCCCTGTGTGTCACCTGTCCCTGTGTCACCTGTCCCTGTGTCACCTGTCCCTGTGTCACCTGTCCCTGTGTGTGTCACCTGTCCCTGTGTGTGTCACCTGTCCCTGTGTGTCACCTGTCCCTGTGTCACCTGTCCCTGTGTCACCTGTCCCTGTGTGTGTCACCTGTCCCTGTGTCACCTGTCCCTGTGTGTGTCACCTGTCCCTGTGTGTGTCACCTGTCCCTGTGTCACCTGTCCCTGTGTCACCTGTCCCTGTGTGTGTCACCTGTCCCTGTGTCACCTGTCCCTGTGTCACCTGTCCCTTTGTGTCACCTGTCCCTGTGTGTGTCACCTGTCCCTGTGTCACCTGTCCCTGTGTGTGTCACCTGTCCCTGTGTCACCTGTCCCTGTGTGTGTCACCTGTCCCTGTGTCACCTGTCCCTGTGTCACCTGTCCCTGTGTGTGTCACCTGTCCCTGTGTGTGTCACCTGTCCCTGTGTCACCTGTCCCTGTGTCACCTGTCCCTGTGTCACCTGTCCCTGTGTGTGTCACCTGTCCCTGTGTGTGTCACCTGTCCCTGTCACACCTGTCCCTGTGTCACCTGTCCCTGTGTGTGTCACCTGTCCCTGTGTCACCTGTCCCTGTGTGTGTCACCTGTCCCTGTGTGTGTCACCTGTCCCTGTGTCACCTGTCCCTGTGTCACCTGTCCCTGTGTCACCTGTCCCTGTGTGTGTCACCTGTCCCTGTGTGTGTCACCTGTCCCTGTCACACCTGTCCCTGTGTCACCTGTCCCTGTGTCACCTGTCCCTGTGTGTGTCACCTGTCCCTGTGTGTGTCACCTGTCCCTGTGTCACCTGTCCCTGTGTGTGTCACCTGTCCCTGTGTGTGTCACCTGTCCCTGTGTCACCTGTCCCTGTGTGTGTCACCTGTCCCTGTGTCACCTGTCCCTGTGTGTGTCACCTGTCCCTGTGTCACCTGTCCCTGTGTCACCTGTCCCTGTGTCACCTGTCCCTGTGTGTGTCACCTGTCCCTGTGTGTGTGTGTGTGTGTCACCTGTCCCTGTGTCACCTGTCCCTGTGTGTGTCACCTGTCCCTGTGTCACCTGTCCCTGTGTGTGTCACCTGTCCCTGTGTGTGTCACCTGTCCCTGTGTCACCTGTCCCTGTGTCACCTGTCCCTGTGTGTGTCACCTGTCCCTGTGTCACCTGTCCCTGTGTGTGTGTGTCACCTGTCCCTGTGTGTGTGTGTCACCTGTCCCTGTGTCACCTGTCCCTTTGTGTCACCTGTCCCTGTGTCACCTGTCCCTGTGTGTCACCTGTCCCTGTGTGTGTGTCACACCTGTCCCTGTGTCACCTGTCCCTGTGTGTCACCTGTCCCTGTGTCACCTGTCCCTGTGTGTGTCACCTGTCCCTGTCACACCTGTCCCTGTGTGTGTCACCTGTCCCTGTGTGTGTCACCTGTCCCTGTGTGTGTCACCTGTCCCTGTGTGTGTGTGTCACCTGTCCCTGTCACACCTGTCCCTGTGTGTGTCACCTGTCCCTGTGTGTGTCACCTGTCCCTGTGTGTGTCACCTGTCCCTGTGTCACCTGTCCCTGTGTGTGTGTGTCACCTGTCCCTGTCACACCTGTCCCTGTGTGTGTCACCTGTCCCTGTGTGTGTCACCTGTCCCTGTGTGTGTGTGTGTGTGTGTGTCACCTGTCCCTGTGTCACCTGTCCCTGTGTCACCTGTCCCTGTGTGTGTCACCTGTCCCTTTGTGTCACCTGTCCCTGTGTCACCTGTCCCTGTGTGTGTCACACCTGTCCCTGTGTCACCTGTCCCTGTGTGTCACCTGTCCCTGTGTCACCTGTCCCTGTGTGTGTCACACCTGTCCCTGTGTCACCTGTCCCTGTGTCACCTGTCCCTTTGTGTCACCTGTCCCTGTGTCACACCTGTCCCTGTGTCACCTGTCCCTGTGTGTGTCACCTGTCCCTGTGTCACCTGTCCCTGTGTCACCTGTCCCTGTGTGTGTGTGTGTGTCACCTGTCCCTGTGTCACCTGTCCCTGTGTCACCTGTCCCTGTGTGTGTCACACCTGTCCCTGTGTCACCTGTCCCTGTGTCACCTGTCCCTGTGTGTGTCACACCTGTCCCTGTGTCACCTGTCCCCTGTGTCACCTGTCCCTGTGTCACCTGTCCCTGTGTGTGTCACCTGTCCCTGTGTCACCTGTCCCTGTGTCACCTGTCCCTGTGTGTGTGTGTGTCACACCTGTCCCTGTGTCACCTGTCCCTGTGTGTGTCACCTGTCCCTGTGTCACCTGTCCCTGTGTCACCTGTCCCTGTGTCACCTGTCCCTGTGTGTGTCACCTGTCCCTGTGTGTGTGTGTGTGTGTCACCTGTCCCTGTGTCACCTGTCCCTGTGTGTGTCACCTGTCCCTGTGTCACCTGTCCCTGTGTGTGTCACACCTGTCCCTGTGTGTGTCACCTGTCCCTGTGTCACCTGTCCCTGTGTCACCTGTCCCTGTGTGTGTCACCTGTCCCTGTGTCACCTGTCCCTGTGTCACCTGTCCCTTTGTGTCACCTGTCCCTGTGTCACCTGTCCCTGTGTGTGTCACCTGTCCCTGTGTGTCACCTGTCCCTGTGTGTCACCTGTCCCTGTGTCACCTGTCCCTGTGTCACCTGTCCCTGTCACACCTGTCCCTGTGTCACCTGTCCCTGTGTCACCTGTCCCTGTGTGTGTCACCTGTCCCTGTGTCACCTGTCCCTGTGTCACCTGTCCCTGTGTCACCTGTCCCTGTGTGTGTCACCTGTCCCTGTGTCACCTGTCCCTGTGTGTCACCTGTCCCTTTGTGTCACCCGCACCTCCCCCCCATTCCCGCGCGTTCCGCTCCCTCAGAACCACAACTCCCATCATGCCCCTCGCGGTGGGCGGGGCCAGGCGGCGCCTCCGTCCAATAGGAGAAGGGGCGTGTGCGCTCCAGCCAATGAGCGGCCAGGGGGGCGTGTCTGGCCCCGCCCCTCGGGCGCGCCCGGCGGTCACGTGGCGCGGGCGTGGCCGGTGAGCGGGACCGGGGGGTTCCGGAGGGGCTCGCTCGGTACCGGGGGGGTTCGGGCGGTACCGGGGGGGTTCGGGGAGAACCGGGGGGGTTCAGGGAGCACCGGGGGACCCCCCCTGCCCTCCCCGCTCCGCTTTCCGCCGTTTTTCCCCAAAAACTCCGCGGTGAGCGGGAGATCCGGGCGGTACCGGGGGGGTTCGGGTGGTACCGGGGAGGGTTCGGTCGGTACCGGGAGGGCTCAGGAAGAACCGGGGGACCCCCTCTGCCCTCCCCGCTCCTCTTTCCGCCGTTTTTCCCCCAAAACTCCGCGCTGAGCGGGAGATCCGGGCGGTACCGGGGGGGTTCGGGCGGTACCGGGGGGGTTCGGGTGGTACCGGGGGGGTTCGGGGAGTACCGGGGGGGTTCAGGGAGAACCGGGGGGCCCCCTCTGCCCTCCCCGCTCCGCTTTCCGCCGTTTTTCCCCCAAAATCTCCGCGGTGAGCGGGAGATCCGGGCGGTACCGGGGGGGTTTCGGGCGGTACCGGGAGGGCTCAGGGAGAACCGGGGGGGTTCGGGGAGTACCGGGGGGGCTCAGGGAGAACCGGGGGACCCCCCCTGCCCTCCCCGCTCCTCTTTCCGCCGTTTTTCCCCCAAAACTCCGCGCTGAGCGGGAGATCCGGGCGGTACCGGGGGGGCTCGGGCGGTACCGGGGGGGCTCGCTCGGTACCGGGAGGGCTCGGAAAGAACCGGGGGGGTTCAGGGAGAACCGGGGGGCCCCCTCTGCCCTCCCCGCTCCGCTTTCCGCCGTTTTTCCCCCAAAATCTCCGCGCCGAGCGGGAGATCCGGGCGGTACCGGGGGGGTTCGGGCGGTACCGGGGGGGTTCGGGCGGTACCGGGAGGGCTCAGGGAGAACCGGGGGGGCTCAGGAAGAACCGGGGGACCCCCTCTGCCCTCCCCGCGCCGCTTTCCGCCGTTTTTCCCCCAAAACTCCGCGGTGAGCGGGAGATCCGGGCGGTACCGGGGGGGTTCGGACGGTACCGGGGAGGGTTCGGTCGGTACCGGGGGGGCTCAGAGAGCACCGGGGGACCCCCCCTGCCCTCCCCGCTCCTCTTTCCGCCGTTTTTCCCCCAAAATCTCCGCGCTGAGCGGGAGATCCGGGCGGTACCGAGCCCTGAACGCGGCGGGGCCGCATCCTCGGCCGGTCCCGGTACCGGACGGGCACCGAATCCCCCTCGGGGTGCCCGAAACTTCCAGAATTTGGGGTCTGAACCTCTCCCCGGTTTTTTATTCCCCTTCCAGGACCTTTCCCGATCCCAAAGGCAGCGATTCCCCCCATGGAGAAAGATCCAGAACCGCAGCGAGACCCCCCAGGAGGCTCCGGTACCGGCCCGAGCACCGTGAGTGGATCCCGGGGGGTTCCGGGGAGCCCCCGAACCCCAAAAAACCCGGGGGAGGAGGGGAGGAAGATGAACAGGAAATGAGGAAATGAGGATGAGGCAGAAAAATGTGAAATTTGGGCGAGGAGGAGCAAAAATCGCGGTTTTTTAGGGGGGGAATGAGCGGTTTTGTTTAAATATTAATTTTTTTTAAATGGTTTTAAAGGGGTTTTGTGGAGCTGGAGGTTTTCAGTCCCTTCGGGTTGGTTTTATTTCATCTAAAATAATTTTAAAAAAGAAAAAGAAAGAAAGCTTTGAAGTCTTTGAGAGGTTAAAATCCGGTGTGTCACAAATGAATAGAAAGAAGCACCAAAAAAACCCCAAAAAAAACCCAAAAAAATAAAAAGACTTAAAAAAAAATCCCAAAAAACCCCCCCAAAAAAAGACTTTAAAAAAAAAACCCAAAAAACAAAAAAAATACAAAAAAGACTTAAAAAAACCCCAAAAAAACCCCAAAAAATACAAAAAAGACTTAAAAAACCCCCCAAAAAACCCCAAAAAATTAAAAAAAGACTTAAAAAAAAACCCCAAAAAAACCCCAAAAAATTAAAAAGACTTAAAAAAAACCAAAAAAAAAAAACCCAAAAATTTAAAAAAAAGACTTAAAAAAAAACCCCAAAAAAAACCCCCAAAAAATTAAAAAAAGACTAAAAAAAAAAACCAAAAAACCCCCCGAAAAAATAAAAAAAGACTTAACCCCCCCCCCAAAAAACCCCAAAAAATAAAAAAAGACTTTAAAAAAAACAAAAAAAAAACCCCAAAAATAAATTTAAAAAAGACTTAAAAAAAAAAACCCCAAAAAACCCCCCAAAAATAAAAAAAAAGACTTAAAACCCCCCCCCAAAAAAACCCCAAAAAATAAAAAAAAGACTTAAAAAAAAACCAAAAAAAAACCCCCCAAAAAATTAAAAAATACTTAAAAAAACCCCCAAAAAAAACCCTTAAAAATAAAAAAAATACTTAAAAAAACCACCAAAAAAACCCTCAAAAATTAAAAAAAAAACTTAAAAAAAAAAACAAAAAAACCCCCAAAAAATTAAAAAAAGACTAAAAAAAACCACCCAAAAATAAAAAAGACTTAAAAAAAACAAAAAAAAAAACCCCCAAAAAATAAAAAAAGTCTTAAAAAAAACCAAAAAAAAACCCCAAAAAAATAAAAAAAGACTTAAAAAAAAAAAAAAAACAAAAAAATAAAAAAAGAGACTTAAAAAACCCCCAAAAAAAGGAAAATCTAAAAAAAAACCTGGAAAAGGACGGAGTTGGGAGCCGAGCGGTTTCTTTGCCCAAAAATAGCAACAAGTTTTGTAAGTCCGGAAAATGCAGAACAAACAAAGCCGGGAACGTTTCGAGCTCGGGGGAGGCGGAGCCGCGCGGGGGGGGCGGAATTTGGGGATTTCGGCGCCTTTGGGTTCCTGGAAGGGGCTGGGAGGGATCCGGGAAGGGAAATGGGGAGAGGGAGAGGGGAGAGGGAGAGGGGAAAGGGAAGTGGGGAGAGGGGAAAGGGGAGAGGGGAGAGGGGAGAGGGGAGAGGGGAGAGGGGAGAGGGAGAGGGGAGAGGGGAGAGGGAGAGGGAAATGGGGAAAGGGGAGAGGGAGAGGGGAATGGGGAGAGGGGAAAGGGGAGAGGGGAGAGGGAGAGGGGAAGGGAAATGGGGAGAGGGGAGAGGGGAGAGGGGAAAGGGGAGAGGGGAGAGGGAGAGGGGAAGGGAAATGGGGAGAGGGGAGAGGGGAGAGGGGAGAGGGAGAGGGGAGAGGGAAATGGGGAGAGGGGAGAGGGAGAGGGAGAGGGGAAGGGAAATGGGGAGAGGGAAATGGGGAGAGGGAAATGGGGAGAGGGGAAATGGGGAGAGGGGAATGGGGCAGGGAAATGGGGAGAGTGGAGAGGGAGAGGGGAGAGGGGAAGGGAAATGGGGAGAGGGGAGAGGGGAAGGGAAATGGGGAGAGGGAAATGGGGAGAGGGGAAAGGGGAGCGGGAAATGGGGAATGGGGAGAGGGGAAAGGGGAAAGGGGTGTGAGAAATGGGGAAAGGGGTGCAGGGAAAGGGGAACGGGCTCGGAGCTGCGGGGAACGGCCCCGGAGCCCCCCCGGGGTGCGGGGAACGGGGAACGGGGTGCGGGGAACGGCCCCGGAGCCCCCCCGGGGTGCGGGGAACGGGGAACCGGGTGCGGGGAGCAGGGAACGGGGTGTGGGGAACGGGGAACCGGGTGCGGGGAGCATCCCCAGGGTGTGGGGAACGGGCCCGGGATGTGGGGAACGGGGAACCGGGTGTGGGGAACGGGGAACCGGGTGCGGGGAGCGGGGAACCGGGTGTGGGGAGCGGCCCCGGAGCCCCCCCGGGGTGCGGGGAACGGGGAACCGGGTGTGGGGAACGGGGAACCGGGTGTGGGGAGCGGCCCCGGAGCCCACCCGGGGTGCGGGGGTTGCGGATTTTGGGTCGCAGCTCCCCCAAAACTCAGCCCCGGGTCCCGCAGGACGCGCCGGGGGACGGGGATGGCACCGAGAGGGAGAAGGCGCTGGGAGGAGGTGGGGACGAGGACAAGGAGGAGGAGGAGGACAAGGAGAAGGAGAAGGAGGAAGAGGAGGCTTTCCTCATCAGCCTCTACAAGTTCATGAAGGAGCGGCGCACGCCCATCGAGAGGATCCCGCACCTCGGCTTCAAACAGAGTACGGCACCCTGCCCTGGGGACAGGGACACAGGGACAGCGACAGGGACAGGGACAGGGACAGGGACAGGGACAGGGACAGGGACAGGGGACAGTGACAGGGACAGGGGACAGGGGACAGGGACAGGGACAGGGACAGGGGGACAGGGACAGGGACAGGGACAGGGGACAGGGACAGGGACAGACACAGGGACAGGGGACAGGGACAGGGACAGGGACAGGGGACAGGGGACAGGGATGGGACAGGGACAGGGACAGGGACAGGGACAGGGACAGGGGACAGGGACAGTGACAGGGACAGGGACAGGGACAGGGACAGGGGAGAGGGACACAGGGACAGGGACAGGGACACAGGGACAGGGGCCAGGGACAGGGACAGGGACAGGGACAGGGACAGGGACAGGGGAGAGGGACACAGGGACAGGGACAGGGACAGGGACAGGGACAGGGGACGGGGACAGGACAGGGATGGGGACAGGGACAGGAGCAGGGACAGTGACAGGGGACGGAGACAGGACAGGGATGGGGACAGGGACAGGGGGACAGGGACAGGGACAGGGACAGGGACAGGGACAGGGGACAGGGGACAGGGACAGGGGACAGGGACAGGGACACAGGGACAGGGGCCAGGGACAGGGACAGGGACAGGGACAGGGACAGGGACACAGGGACAGGGACACAGGGACAGGGACAGTGACAGTGACAGGGACAGGGGAGAGGGACACAGGGACAGTGACAGGGACAGCGACAGGGACAGGGGAGAGGGACACAGGGACAGTGACAGGGACAGCGACAGGGACAGGGGAGAGGGACACAGGGACAGGGACAGGGACAGGGACAGGGACAGGGACAGGGGACAGGGACAGGGGACACAGGGACAGGGGACAGGGACAGGGGGACAGGGACAGGGGGACAGGGGACACAGGGACAGGGACAGGGACAGGGGACAGGGGACAGGGACAGGGACAGGGACAGGGGACAGGGGACAGGGGACAGGGATGGGACAGGGGAGAGGGAACAGGGACAGGGGACAGGGATGGGACAGGGACAGGGACAGGGACAGGGACAGGGGACAGGGACAGGGACAGGGACAGGGACAGGGGACAGGGGACAGGGGACAGGGGACAGGGACAGGGACACAGGGACAGGGACAGGGGGACAGGGATGGGACAGGGATGGGGACAGGGGGACAGGGACAGGGATGGGCCAGGGGACAGGGACAGGGATGGGACAGGGGACAGGGACAGGGACACAGGGACAGGGACACAGGGACAGTGACAGGGACAGGGGACAGGGACAGGGACAGGGACAGGGACAGGGACACAGGGACACAGGGACAGGGGGTGGTGGCCGTGTCCTCCTGACCCTCATCATCTCCGCTCCGTTCCCAGTTGACCTCTGGAAGATTTACAAGGCCGTGGAGAAGTTGGGAGCCTACGAGCTGGTGAGTGCTGGCCCTGGGTGCCCCTGGGTGTGCGAGGGTCCCCAGGGTGCTGGGGTGTCCCTGGAGTGTCCCCGGGGTGTCCCCAGGGTTCTTGGGGTGTTCCTGGGGTCCCAGGATGTCCCCGTGGTCCTGGGGTGTCCCCAGGGTTCCTGGGTGTCCCCCTGTGTCCTGGGGTGTCCCCGGGGTGCTCGGAGGTCTTCGGGGTGCTGGGGTGTCCCCTTGTGTCCTGGGACGTCCCCAAGGGTCCCTGAATGTCCCCCCAAGGTCCCAGGATGTCCCCAAGGTCCCGGGGTGCCCCCCAAGGTCCCGGGATGTCCCTGGGATGTCCCCAAGGTCCCGCGATGTCCCCAAGGTCCCGGGGTGTCCCCAAGGTCCCTGAATGTCCCCAAGGTCCTGGGGTGTCCCCAAGGTCCCGGGATGTCCCCCCAAGGTCCCGTGATGTCCCTGAAGGTCCCAGGGTGTCCCCAAGGTCCCGGGATGTCCCCCCCGTGTCCCCTCAGGGTCCCCCCCGTGTCCCGGGGCTCACCCCTGGCCCCCCCGCAGGTGACGGGCCGCCGGCTCTGGAAGAACGTGTACGACGAGCTCGGGGGCAGCCCCGGCAGCACCAGCGCCGCCACCTGCACCCGGCGCCACTACGAGAGGTGGGACCGGACCGGACCGGACCGGACCGGACCGGGCCGGGGGGGCTGTCCCGCCGCCTGCCTCAGTTTCCCCCGGCGCTCACCGCGCTCTCCCCGCTCGCTCCGCAGGCTCGTCCTCCCCTACGTGCGGCACCTGAAGGGCGAGGAGGACAAACCGCTGCCCCCCAGCAAGCCCCGGCGGCAGTACAAGGTGTCCAAGGACGACAGGAGCAAGAGGAGGAGGAAGGAGAAGGGACGGGAGCAGGTGAGAGGGGCTGGGAGCGACCCCCGAGCCCCGAACCCGGCCGGGAATTGGGAGCGGGGGGTGGGGAGAGGGCGGCCAGGGCTGGGCGGGGAGCTGGGAGCCCACCCTGGGGTGCGGCACCCACAGCCCAGACCCCTGGGCTCACAGCCCGACCCCTGGGCTCACCTGGGCTCAGCCCGGACCCCCTGGGCTCACAGTCGGACCCCCTGGGCTCAGCCGGACCCCCTGGGCTCACAACCCAACCCCCTGGGCTCAGCCCCGACCCCCTGGGCTCAGCCCGGACCCCCTGGGCTCTCAGCCCGACCCCTCCACTCACAGCCGGACCCCTGGGCTCAGCCGGACCCTCTGGGCTCACAGCCCGACCCCCTGGGCTCACCTGGGCTCTCAGCCCGACCCCCTGGGCTCAGCCCGGACCCCCTGGGCTCTCAGCCCGGACCCCCTGGGCTCAGCCCGGACCCCTGGGCTCACCTGGGCTCACAACCGGACCCTCTGGGCTCAGCCCGGACCCCCTGGGCTCAGCCGGACCCCCTGGGCTCACCTGGGCTCAGCCCGGACCCTCTGGGCTCACCTGGGCTCTCAGCCCGACCCCCTGGGCTCAGCCCGACCCCCTGGGCTCACCTGGGCTCTCAGCCGGACCCCCTGGGCTCAGCCCGACCCCCTGGGCTCACCTGGGCTCTCAGCCGGACCCCCTGGGCTCAGCCCGACCCCCTGGGCTCACAACCGGACCCCCTGGGCTCACAGCCCGACCCCCTGGGCTCATAGCCCGACCCCTCCGCTCATAGCCCGACCCCCTGGGCTCAGCCCGGACCCCCTGGGCTCTCAGCCCGACCCCCTGGGCTCACAACCGGACCCCCTGGGCTCACCTGGGCTCACCTGGGCTCTCAGCCGGACCCCTGGGCTCTCAGCCGGACCCCTGGGCTCACAGCCGGACCCTCTGGGCTCTCAGCCCGACCCCCCGGGCTCATCCCGACCCCTCCTCTCGCAGTTGGCTCCGGAGAAGGCGCAGCCGGAGGCGGAGGAAGCGGCGGAGCCGTCCCGGGGGACAGACGGACGCTCCAACCCCCCCATCCCGGCCCCCAACCCCTCGGGGGGCTCTCCCAGCCCCTGCCGGACCCACAGCGAGACCTCCAAGCGCCTCTTCTCCAGCTTCTACTCCAAAGGGAACCATCCCATCATGTCCCCGCTGGCCAAGAAGAAGCTGCTGGCTCAGGTGAGCAAAGCCGAGTCCTCGCATTGCCACAAACGCCACAACCCCGAGGGCCGGCGGGCACCGAGCGACACCGGCCCGGAGCCCCCCCTGAGCGGGCAGAGCCTCCCGGAGCCCCCCCTGAGCGGGCAGAGCCTCCCGGAGCCCCCGGAACCTTCGGGAACCCCGAGCGGGGGGAAGGAGGAGGCGGCCCCGGCCCGCAGCGCATCCCCGGGCGGCGGAGACGCCCCGGTGTTCACCGGGTACTTCCACGCCTACCGGAGCGAGGGGCTGCAGCCCGGCTGTGCCCCGCTCTGGGGGGATTTCTCCAGCCTCAAGGATTTTTTGGAGCCTCCTTCCACCTTCCCTGGGCGGCCCGAGGAGGCCGAGCAGCCGCAAGAGGCGCGGGGCAGAGCGGGGAGGCTGCGGGAGAACCGCGCAGCGCTGCGGGGCTGCTGGGGCCACCGCGAGGAGGAGGAGGAGGAGGATGAAGATGAGGAGGAGGAAGACGAGGAGAGCTCCGGTCCCTCCGCCGAGTCACGCTCCGTGTCCCCCTCGGCCAAGGAGGGCGGGGACCGGCGGATCCGCTCGCCCGGAGGCCAGCGGGGGTTGCCCAAGCCCCGAGCCGCGGTGGCCGCTCCGGCTCTCCGGGGATCCGCTCTGCGCTTCCCCGGCGCCTTCGGGACCCCCCCGGAGCCCCCAAAATCCCGGGGGGTTCCTCTGCTCATCCCGGCCTTCCCCAGCCCCTTGGTGGCTCCGTTCCCCGCTTCCTTCGGGAATTCTTTCCCGGTTTTCCCGGCCTTTCCCCGGCGCTAGCGGCCACCCCCGGGGGACACGAGGGGACACGAGGGGACAGGAGGGGACAGGAGGGGACAATCGGGACTGGGCTGGTTTTATTCTCATTTCAGAGCTCTTTGTACACGGTTCTTTCTATTTTCTTACATATCCGAGCAGAAATGGATAAAAAACGGGAGTGAAAGCGGCCCCGGAGGTTTCTGTTCTGGTTTGGGTTGGGAAAAGGGGAATGGACCCGGAGGGGTTTGGGGTGTCCTCGATTTTTGGGGTCGGGGCGGGGTTTGGGGGGATCCCGACCCTAAAAACGGAGCTGAAGGGATGAGAAATCATCCCGGGAGGAGGGAAGGGATTTGGGAAGGAATTTAGGGATTTAGGATTTTTTAGGAATTTGGGAAGGAAGGGAAAGAATTTAGAAAGGAAGGAATTCAGGAAGGAATTTAGGAAGGAAAGAATTTAGGAAGAAATTCAGGATTTTTTAGGAATTTAGGGAGGAATTTAGGAAGGAATTTAGGAATTTAGGAAGGAAGGAATTTAGGAAAGAATTTAGGAAGGAAGGAATTTAAGAAGGAATTTAGGAATTTAGGAAGGAATTTAGGAAGGAATTTAGGATTTTTTAGGAATTTGGGAAGGAAGGGAAAGAATTTAGGAAGGAAGGAATTTGGGAAGGAATTTAGGAAGGAATTTGGGAAGGAATTTAGGAAGGAAGGAATTTAGGAAAGAATTTAGGAAGGAAGGAATTTAAGAAGGAATTTAGGAAGGAATTTAGGATTTTTTAGGAATTTAGGAAGGAATTTAGGAATGAATTTAGGAGAAAGGAAAGGAAAGGAAAGGAAAGGAAAAGGAAAAGGAAAAGGAAAAGGAAAAGGAAAAGGAAAAAGGAAACTCAGTCCAAAAACAACAAAATTTTTAAAGAATTACATATAAATATAAAAAAAAGGAAATTTTTATTAAACAGCAACAAATCCAGAAAATTCCCCCCTTTTGCCACCCCCAGGAATTCTGGGGGGGTCCCAGAGCTGCTCCCAGCCCCGGCGCTGTCCCCAAAGTGTCCCCAAAGTGTCCCCAAAGTGACCCCAAAGGGTCCCTGAGGGTCCCCGGGCTGGGCTGGGGCTCCTGGAGGGACAGGAGCCACCCTGGGCTGGTGGTGGCCACCCTGGGCTCCTGGTGGCCACCCTGGGCTCCTGGTGGCCACCCTGGGCTCCTGGTGGTCACTGTGGAGAAAGGACAGGGGTCAGAGGGTCCTGGTGGCCACCCTGGGCTCGTGGTGGCCACCCCGGGCTTGTGGTGGTCACTGTGGAGAGGGGACAGGGGTGGACAGGGGTCAGAGGGTCCTGGTGACCACCCCGGGCTCGTGGTGGCCACCCTGAGCTCCTGGTGGTCACTGTGGAGAGGGGACAGGGGTCAGAGGGCCCTGGTGGCCACCCCAGGTGTCCCCTGGTGTGGTTTTTGGGAATTCCAGTGTCCCCAAAGTGTCCCCAAGCCCCCCCAGGTGTCCCCAAAGTGTCCCCAGGTGTCCCCAAAGTGTCCCCAAGCCCCCCCAGGTGTCCCAAAGTGTCCCCAAAGTGTCCCAAAGTGTCCCCAGGTGTCCCCAAAGTGTCCCAAAGTGTCCCCAGGTGTCCCCAAAGTGTCCCCAAGCCCCCTCGTGTCCCCAAAGTGTCCCCAGGTGTCCCCAAGTGTCCCCAGTGTCCCCAAAGTGTCCCAAAGTGTCCCCAAAGGGTCCCCAAAGGGTCCCCAAAGTGTCCCCAAAGTGTCCCCAAAGTGTCCCCAAGTGTCCCCAAGCCCCCCCAGGTGTCCCCAAAGTGTCCCCAAAGTGTCCCAAAGTGTCCCCAGGTGTCCCCAAAGTGTCCCCAAGCCCCCTCAAGTGTCCCCAAAGTGTCCCCAGGTGTCCCCAAGTGTCCCCAGTGTCCCCAAAGTGTCCCCAGGTGTCCCCAGAGTGTCCCCAGGTGTCCCCAGGTGTCCCCAAAGTGTCCCAAAGTGTCCCCAAAATGTCCCCAAAGTGTCCCAAAGTGTCCCCAAAGTGTCCCCAGGTGTCCCCAAGCCCCCCCAGGTGTCCCCAAAGTGTCCCCAAAGCCCCCCCAGGTGTCCCCAAGCCCCCCCAGGTGTCCCCAAAGTGTCCCCAGGTGTCCCCAAAGTGTCCCCAAGGTGTCCCCAGGTGTCCCCAAAGTGTCCCCAAGCCCCCCCAGGTGTCCCCAAGCCCCCCCAGGTGTCCCCAAAGTGTCCCCAGGTGTCCCCAAGTGTCCCCAAAGTGTCCCCCAAGTGTCCCCAGGTGTCCCCAAGCCCCCCCAGGTGTCCCCAGGTGTCCCCAAAGTGTTCCCAAAGTGTCCCCAAGCCCCCCCCAGGTGTCCCCAAGCCCCCTCAAGTGTCCCCAAAGTGTCCCAAAGTGTCCCCAAAGTGTCCCCAAAGTGTCCCCAAAGTGTCCCCAAAGCCCCCTCAAGTGTCCCAAAGTGTCCCCAGGTGTCCCCAAAGTGTCCCCAAGCCCCCCCAGGTGTCCCCAAGCCCCCCCAGGTGTCCCCAAGTGTCCCCAAGCCCCCCCAGGTGTCCCCAAGTGTCCCCAAAGCCCCCCCAGGTGTCCCCAGGTGTCCCCTGCTCACCTGGGGGCCCTGGGGCTGCTCCTCCAGGCTCAGGGAGCCCCCACGGCCGGGCTGTCCCCGCAGCGTCACCGTGATGGTGGTGGGAGCCTTCAGCCCTGCAGGACACCCCAAACAACACCTTGAGACCCAAAACAACACCTTGAGACACCCTGAGACACAAAACAACACCCTGACACCCAAACACCCTGAGACACCCTGAGACACCTGAAACACCCTGAGACACCCTGAGACACAAAACAACACCCTGAGACACAAAATAACACCCCAAACAACACCTTGAGACACCCTGAGACCCAAACAACACCCTGACACCCAGAACAACACCCAAAACAACACCCTGAGACACCCAAACAACACCTTGAGACACCCAAAACAACCAAAACAACACCCTGAGACACCCAGAACAACACCCAAAACAACACCCTGAGACACCCAAACAACACCTTGAGACACCCTGAGACACAAAACAACCAAAACAACACCCTGAGACACCCTGAGACACCCAAACAACACCCTGAGACACCCAAAACAACACCCTGACACCCCAAAACAACACCTTGAGACCCAAAACAACCAAAACAACACCCTGAGACACCCAGAACAACACCCAAAACAACACCCTGAGACACAAAACAACCAAAACAACACCCTGAGACACCCTGAGACACCCAAACAACACCCTGAGACACAAAACAACCAAAACAACACCCTGAGACACCCAAAACAACACCCTGAGACACCCAAACAACACCCTGACACCCAAAAACAACACCGAGACACAAAACAACCAAAACAACACCCTGAGACACCCAAAACAACACCCTGACAACACCCTGAGACCCAAAACAACCAAAACAACACCCTGAGACACCCAAAACAACACCCTGACAACACCCTGAGACACCCTGAGACACCCGAAACAACACCCTGAGACAAAAAACACCACCTTGAGACAGCCAAACAACACCCTGACAACACCCTGAGACCCAAAACAACCAAAACAACACCCTGAGACACCCAAACACCCTGAGACACCCTGAGACACCTGAAACAACACCCTGACACCCAGAACAACACCCTGACAACACCCTGAGACCCAAAACAACACCCTGAGACACCCTGAGACACCCTGAGACAGCCAAAACAACACCCTGAGAAGGTGAAGGTGACACCCAGGTGGGGAACAACAGCCCAGGGAGCAGGAGGAGCTTTGGGGAACATTCCCAGGGTTCTGAGGTGGAAAAGAACAACCCAGGGAGCAGGAGGAACTTTGGGGAACATTCCCAGGGTTCTGAGGTGGGAAATGACAGCCCAGGGAGGAGGAGGAGCTCTGGGAATGGTCCCAGTTCAGGTTCTGAGGTGGAAACAACAGCCCAAGGAGCAGGAGCAGCTCTGGGGAACATTCCCAGGGTTCTGAGGTGGGAAATGACAGCCCAGGGAGGAGGAGGAACTTTGGGGACGCTCTGAGTTCGGGTTCTGAGGTGGGAATCAACAACCCAGGGAGGAGGAGGAGCTCTGGGAACCCTCCCAGTTCAGGTTCTGAGGTGAGAAATGACAGCCCAGGGAACAGAAGGAGCTCTGGGGAACATCCCCAGGGTTCTGAGGTGGGAAAGAACAACCCAGGGAGGAGGAGGAACTTTGGGGATGCTCCCAGCTCGAGATTGAGGTGGAAACAACAACCCAGGAGGAGCTTTGGGGATGCTCCAGGTGGGAAACAACAGCCCAGGGAGGAGGAGGAGCTTTGGGAACCCCCCCAGTTCAGGTTCTGAGGTGGGAAAGAACAGCCCAGGGAGGAGGAGGAGCTTTGGGAATGGTCCCAGTTCAGGTTCTGAGGTGGAAAGAACAACCCAGGGAGCAGGAGGAGCTCTGGGGATGCTCCCAGCTCGAGTTTGAGGTGGAAACAACAACCCAGGACGAGCTCTGGGGACATTCCCAGAGTTCTGAGGTGGAAAGAACAACCCACGGAGCAGGAGGAACTCTGGGGAACATTCCCAGGGTTCTGAAGTGGGAAATGACAGCCCAGAGAGGAAGAGGAGCTCTGGGCACCCCCCAGATTGAGTTTGAGGTGGGAAATGACAGCCCAGAGAGGAGGAGGAACTCTGGGAATGGTCCCAGTTCAGGTTCTGAGGTGAGAAATGACAGCCCAAGGAGCAGGAGGAGCTCTGGGAACCCTCCCAAATTGAGTTTGAGGTGGGAAATGACAGCCCAGGGAGGAGGAGGAGTTCTGGGGACCCTCCCCTCCCTCCCTCCCCGCTCACCTGAGCTCTGGTTGGAGATGTGGGCCAGCCCTGGGAGGCTGCTGGCCAGTTTGGCCAGTCCCCCGTTGCCCAGCAGCTGCTGGATGGCCGTGGGCTTGCTGGAGGCGCCCAGGGCCAGCGAGGTGGGCACGGGGATGGTGCTGATGGTGGCCAAGCTCTGCAGAGCTCCTGGTGCCTTCAGAGCTGAGCTCTGCGGGGTCCCAGAGCGGAGCTGAGCTCCTGGAGCTGCTGCTGCAGCACCCAGAGACCCCCAGAGACCCCTGGAGACCACCCAGAGACCCCCGGGGACCACCCAGAGCCCCCCAGTGTCCCCTGGAGACCACCCAGAGACCCCTGGGGACCACCCAGAGACCCCTGGAGACCACCCAAACCCCTCCTGTGTCCCCTGGGGACCACCCAGAGACCCCTGGAGACCACCCAGAGCCCCCAGTGTCCCCTGGGGACCACCCAGAGACCCCCAGTGTCCCCTGGAGACCACCTCAAACCCCCCAGTGTCCCCTGGGGACCACCCAGAGACCCCCAGTGTCCCCTGGAGACCACCTCAAACCCCCCAGTGTCCCCTGGAGACCACCCAGAGACCCCCAGTGTCCCCTGGGGACCACCTCAAACCCCCCAGTGTCCCCTGGGGACCACCCAGAGACCCCTGGGGACCACCCAGAGACCCCCAGAGACCCCTGGAGACCACCCAGAGACCCCCAGTGTCCCCTGGAGACCACCCAGAGACCCCTGGGGACCACCCAGAGACCCCCAGTGTCCCCTGGGGACCACCCAGAGACCCCCAGTGTCCCCTGGGGACCACCCAGAGACCCCTGGGGACCACCCAGAGACCCCCAGTGTCCCCTGGAGACCACCCAGAGACCCCTGGGGACCACCCAGAGCCCCCAGTGTCCCCTGGGGACCCCCCAAACCCCCCCTGTGTCCCTTGGGGACCACCCAGAGCCCAGGGACCACCCAGAGACCCCCAGTGTCCCCTGGGGACCACCCAGAGACCCCCAGTGTCCCCTGGGGACCACCCAGAGACCCCTGGGGACCACCCAGAGCCCAGGGACCACCCAGAGCCCCCCAGTGTCCCCTGGAGACCACCCAGAGCCCAGGGACCACCCAGAGACCCCCAGTGTCCACTGGAGACCACCCAGAGCCCAGGGACCACCCAGAGCCCCCCAGTGTCCCCTGGAGACCACCCAGAGCCCAGGGACCACCCAGAGACCCCCAGTGTCCCCTGGAGACCACCCAGAGACCCCTGGAGACCACCCAGAGCCCCCCAGTGTCCCCTGGGGACCACCCAGAGACCCCCAGTGTCCCCTGGGGACCACCCAGAGACCCCTGGGGACCACCCAGAGACCCCCAGTGTCCCCTGGAGACCACCCAGAGCCCAGGGACCACCCAGAGCCCAGCCCTGGCCACCCCAAACCCCCCTGGGGACCACCCAGAGCCCAGCCCTGGCCACCCAGAGCCCCCCTGTGTCCCCTGGGGACCACCCAGAGCCCCCCAGTGTCCCCTGGAGACCCCCCAAACCCCCCAGTGTCCCCTGGGGACCACCCAGAGACCCCCAGTGTCCCCTGGGGACCACCCAAACCCCCCAGTGTCCCCTGGGGACCACCCAGAGACCCCTGGAGACCACCCAGAGCCCAGGGACCACCCAGAGCCCCCCAGTGTCCCCTGGAGACCACCCAGAGCCCCCCAGTGTCCCCTGGAGACCACCCAGAGACCCCTGGAGACCCCCCAAACCCCTCCTGTGTCCCCTGGGGACCACCCAGAGACCCCCAGTGTCCCCTGGGGACCACCCAGAGCCCCCCAGTGTCCCCTGGAGACCACCCAGAGCCCAGGGACCACCCAGAGACCCCCAGTGTCCCCTGGGGACCACCCAGAGACCCCCAGTGTCCCCTGGGGACCACCCAGAGACCCCCAGTGTCCCCTGGGGACCACCCAGAGCCCAGGGACCACCCAGAGCCCAGCCCTGGTCACCCCAAACCTTTGAGGACCCCCCAGAGCCACCCTGTGTCCCCTGGGGACCCCCCAAAACCCCCCAGTGTCCCCTGGGGACCACCCAGAGCCCAGCCCTGGCCACCCCAAACCCTCCAGTGTCCCCTGGGGACCCCCCAAACCCCCCCCTGTGTCCCTTGGGGACCACCCAGAGCCCAGCCCTGGCCACCCCAATCCCCCCCAAACCCCCCCAGTGTCCCCTGGGGACCCCCCAAGCCCCCCAGTGTCCCCTGGGGACCCCCCAAGCCCCCCAGTGTCCCCTGGGGACCCCTCAAACCCCTCCTGTGTCCCCTGGGGACCCCCCAAACCCCTCCTGTGACCCCTGGGGACCCCCCAAACCCCCCCAGTGTCCCCTGAGGACCCCCCAAACCCCCCCTGTGTCCCTTGGGGACCCCCCAAACCCCTCCTGTGTCCCTTGGGGACCACCCAGAGCCCAGCCCTGGCCACCCCAAACCCTCCAGTGTCCCCTGGGGACCCCCCCAAGCCCCCCAGTGTCCCCTGGCCACCCCAAACCCTCCTGTGTCCCTTGGGGACCCCCCAAACCCCACCCTGTGTCCCCAGGGGACCCCCCAAACCCCCCCCCAGTGACCCCTGGGGACCCCTCAAACCCCCCCTGTGTCCCTTGGGGACCACCCAGAGCCCAGCCCTGGTCACCCCAAACCCTTGGGGGCCACCCAGAGCCCAGCCCTGGCCACCCCAAACCTTTGGGGACCCCCCAGAGCCACCCTGTGTCCCCTGGAGACCCCCCCAAAACCCCCCAGTGTCCCCTGGAGACCACCCAGAGCCCAGGGACCACCCAGAGCCCAGCCCTGGCCACCCCAATCCCCCCCAAACCCCTCCTGTGACCCCTGGGGACCCCCCAAACCCCCCCGGTGTCCCCGGTGTCCCCAGACCTGTCCGGGTGTGGCACTGGAGGTGACACTGGGGGTGACCTTGGTGCCCCCCATGTCCTGCAGGCTGAAGCTCAGCCCCTGGAGGAGGCTGCTGGCAGAGGCTGCCCCTAAAAAAAACCCCAGACACCCCAAAAATCACCCTGGGAGCACCCCCAGATCGGCCAGCAGCACCCCAGGGAGAGCTGGGGGGATTTGGGGTGGCCTGAGTGGGGAGGGACCCCCTGGGATCACCCTGGGGACCCCTGGGAGCCTGCAGGGACACCCCAAAAATCACCCTGAGAGCCTGCACAGACACCCCAAAAATCACCCTGAGAGCCCTGGGACACCCCAAATTATCACCCTGGGACCCTGCAGGGACACCCCAAATTATCACCCTGGGACCCTGCAGGGACACCCCAAATTATCACCCTGGGACCCTGCAGGGACACCCCAAAATCACCCTGAGAGCCCTGGGACACCCCAAATTCCCACCCTGGGACCCTGCACCCCCAAATTATCACCCTGGGACCCTGCACTGACACCCCAAATTCCCACCCTGGGACCCTGCACCCCCAAATTATCACCCTGGGACCCTGCACTGACACCCCAAATTCCCACCCTGTGACCCTGCAGGGACACCCCAAATTATCACCCTGGGACCCTGCAGGGACACCCCAAATTCCCACCCTGTGACCCTGCACAGACACCCCAAATTATCACCCTGGGACCCTGCAGGGACACCCCAAATTATCACCCTGGGACCCTGCAGGGACACCCCAAATTCCCACCCTGTGACCCTGCACAGACACCCCAAATTATCACCCTGGGACCCTGCAGGGACACCCCAAATTATCACCCTGGGACCCTGCAGGGACACCCCAAATTATCACCCTGGGGACCCTGCAGGGACACCCCAAATTATCACCCTGGGACCCTGCACAGACACCCCAAATTATCACCCTGGGACCCTGCAGGGACACCCCAAATTCCCACCCTGAGACCCTGCAGGGACACCCCAAATTATCACCCTGGGACCCTGCAGGGACACCCCAAATTCCCACCCTGGGCAGTCCCAGCACCCTCTGGGGGTGTTGAACCTTTCCCAAAAACCCCAAAATCCACCCCAAACCCCCCCAGGAGGGTGAGGAGGGGTCTCCCCCACACCCCAAACCCCCCCAGGAGGGTGAGGAGGGGTCTCCCCACACCCCAAACCCCCCCAGGAGGGTGAGGAGGGGCTCCCCCAGACCCCAAATCCCCCCAGGAGGGTGAGGAGGGGTCTCCCCCAGACCCCAAATCCCCGGGGGGGTCTCCCCACACCCCAAACCCCTTGGGGGGCTCCCCCAGACCCCAAATCCCCCAGGAGGATGAGGAGGGGTCTCCCCACACCCCAAACCCCCCCAGGAGGATGAGGAGGGGTCTCCCCCCCCAGGACAGGTCAGTACCTGGCAGGGCTGGGCCGGGCTGGCTCTGGTTGCCCGTGGCCACCAGCTGGCTCTGCAGGGCTGGGAATGGGGGGTCTCCCCACAGCCCCCTGGGGGTCTCCCCACACCCCAAACCCCCCCAGGAGGATGAGGAGGGGTCTCCCCACACCCCCCCAGCAGGGTCAGTACCTGGCAGGGCTGGGCCAGGCTGGCTCTGGTTGCCTGTGGCCACCAGCCGGCTCTGCAGGGCTGGGAATGGGGGTCTCCCCTCACCCCCCGGGGGTCTCCCCACACCCCAAACCCCCCCAGGAGGATGAGGAGGGGTCTCCCCCCCCAGGACAGGTCAGTACCTGGCAGGGCTGGGCTGGGCTGGCTCTGGTTGCCCGTGGCCACCAGCCGGCTCTGCAGGGCTGGGAATGGGGGTCTCCCCACAGCCCCCTGGGGGTCTCCCCACCCCCCAAACCCCCCCAGGAGGATGAGGAGGGGTCTCCCCACCCCCTAAACCCCCCCAGGAGGATGAGGAGGGGTCTCCCCACACCCCCCCAGGACAGGTCAGTACCTGGCAGGGCTGGGCCAGGCTGGCTCTGGTTGCCCGTGGCCACCAGCCGGCTCTGCAGGGCTGGGAATGGGGGTCTCCCCACCCCCCCGGGGGTCTCCCCACACCCCAAACCCCCCCAGGAGGATGAGGAGGGGTCTCCCCACACCCCCCCACGACAGGTCAGTACCTGGCAGGGCTGGGCCGGGCTGGCTCTGGTTGCCCGTGGCCACCAGCCGGCTCTGCAGGGCTGGGAATGGGGGGTCTCCCCTCACCCCCCGGGGGTCTCCCCACCTCCCTCAGCCCCCAAACCCCCCCAGGAGGATGAGGAGGGGTCTTCCCACACCCCCCCAGGACAGGTCAGTACCTGGCAGGGCTGGGCTGGGCTGGCTCTGGTTGCCCGTGGCCACCAGCCGGCTCTGCAGGGCTGGGAATGGGGGGTCTCCCCTCACCCCCCTGGGGTCTCCCCTCACCCCAAACCCCTCAGGGGGTCTCCCCACCCCCCAAACCCCCCCAGGAGGATGAGGAGGGGTCTCCCCCCCCAGGACAGGTCAGTACCTGGCAGGGCTGGGCCGGGCTGGCTCTGGTTGCCCGTGGCCACCAGCCGGCTCTGCAGGGCTGGGAATGGGGGGTCTCCCCTCACCCCAAACCCCTCAGGGGGTCTCCCCTCACCCCCCAAACCCCCCCAGGAGGATGAGGAGGGGTCTCCCCCCCCAGGACAGGTCAGTACCTGGCAGGGCTGGGCTGGGCTGGCTCTGGTTGCCCGTGGCCACCAGCCGGCTCTGCAGGGCTGGGAATGGGGGTCTCCCCTCACCCCAAACCCCTCAGGGGGCTCCCCCAGACCCCCAAACCCCCCCCAGGAGGATGAGGAGGGGTCTCCCCCCCCAGGACAGGTCAGTACCTGGCAGGGCTGGGCCGGGCTGGCTCTGGTTGCCCGTGGCCACCAGCCGGCTCTGCAGGGCTGGGAACGCTCCGGGAGCCTGAGCCGGGCTCAGAGACAGCTCCGGACTGGAACTGAGCCTAAAGGGGGAGAGAGAGAGAGACAGGTGAGACAGGGGACACCTGGGGACACCTGGGGACACCTGGGGACACCTGGGGACAGGACAGGTGAGACAGGGGACACCTGGGGACAGGGGGGGACACCTGGGGACACCTGGGGACAGGTGAGACAGGGGACACCTGGGGACACCTGGGGACAGGTGAGACAGGGGGACACCTGGGGACAGGAGGGGACACCTGGGGACAGGTGAGACAGGGGACACCTGGGGACAGGGGGGACAGGAGGGGACACCTGGGGACAGGTGAGGGGGGACAGGGGGGACACTGGGACAGGTGAGGGGGGACAGGGCGGACACCTGGGGACAGGTGAGGGGGACAGGGGGGACACTGGGATGGGGGGGGGACAGGGGGGGACACCTGGGACAGGAGGGGACAGGGGGGGATAGGGGGGGACAGCTCCATGGGGACAGGTGTGACACTGGGACACTGGGACAGGACAGGTGTGACACTGGGACAGGTGTGACACTGGGACAGGACAGGTGTGACACTGGGACAGGTGTGACACTGGGACAGGTGTGACACTGGGACGGGACAGGTGTGACACTGGGACAGGTGTGACACTGGGACGGGACAGGTGTGACACTGGGACAGGTGTGACACTGGGACAGGACAGGTGTGACACTGGGACAGGTGTGACACTGGGACAGGTGTGACACTGGGACGGGACAGGTGTGACACTGGGACAGGTGTGACACTGGGACGGGACAGGTGTGACACTGGGACAGGTGTGACACTGGGACAGGACAGGTGTGACACTGGGACACTGGGACAGGACAGGTGTGACACTGGGACAGGTGTGACACTGGGACACTGGGACAGGACAGGTGTGACACTGGGACAGGTGTGACACTGGGACACTGGGACAGGTGTGACACTGGGACAGGTGTGACACTGGGACAGGTGTGACACTGGGACAGGTGTGACACTGGGACAGGACAGGTGGGGACAGGTGGGGACACTGGGACAGGTGTGACACTGTGACACTGGGACACTGGGACAGGACAGGTGGGGACAGCTCAGGACAGGTGGGGACTTTATCCAAAATTTTATTTATTTTTAATCCAAAATATTATTTTTTATAAAAATGTTACTTTTAATCCAAAACATTTATTTTTATTTTTAATAAATATATATATATATAAATATATATATTATATATATAAAATAGATGTATAACAAATATGATAATATATGTAAACTATCTATATAAATATATATAAAATATATAAAATATATTAAAATATATAAAATACATATAAAATATATAAAATAAATAAAATAAATAAAAATGTATAAAATATAAATATAAATATTAATATATATAAAATATATTTATATAAATATATAGATAAAAATATAAATAATATAAAAATATATTAAAAATATTAAGAACATGTAAAATAAAAATAATAATGAAATAATAATGATGAAATAAAAATAAAAAATTAAAATAATAATAAGATATAACAATAAAATATAATAATAAAATAATATAATAATTAAATAATATTAATAACAATAATAAAATAATAATAAAAATTAATAAAATAATAATAAAAATATTAATGAAAACAATAAAAACAATAAAAATAATAAAAATAAAAATAAAAATAAAAATAATAATAATAATAATAATAATAATAATAATAATAATAATAATAATAATAATAATAATAATTCCCACTCACTTTTGGCTGGAGAACATTCCCGGGATTTCCTTGGAGCCGGAATTTCCGAGGGGCAGCGACTTCCCGGAGACACCTGGAAAACAAAACCCGGGAAAATCCTCTGGAATTCCGGGAAAATCCTCTGGAATTCCAGGAAAATCCTCTGGAATTCCAGGAAAATCCTCTGGAATTCCAGGAAAATCCTCTGGAATTCCGGGAAAATCCTCTGGAATTCCGGGAAAATCCTCTGGAATTCCAGGAAAATCCTCTGGAATTCCTCAGGAAATTCCCAGTTTAAAAAATAAATTCATGGAATTAGGGGCGGCCAGGGGGGAATCGCTTCCCAGAAAATTCCAGGAGGAAAAATTGCAATTAAAAAATTCATGGAATTAAGGAGGAATTCCTTCCCAAAAATCCAGAAATAAAAATTCCAGGAGGAAAAATTCCAGGAGGAAAAATTCCAGGAGTAAAAATTCCAATTAAAAAATGAATTCATGGAATTAAGGAGGAATTCCTTCCCAAAAAAATTGCAGGAGTGAAAATTCCAGGAATAAAAAATCCAGGAGTAAAAATAATTCCAATTTAAAAATTAATTCATGGAATTAAGGGGGAATCACTTCCCAAAATTCAAAATTCCAATTAAAAAATTCCAGGAGTAAAAATAATTCCAATTAAAAAATTAATTCATGGAATTAAGGAGGAATTGCTTCCCAAAAATCCAAATTCCAATTTAAAAATTCATGGAATTAGAGGGGGAATCACTTCCCAAAAATCCAGAAATAAAAATTCCAAGAGTAAAAATTCCAATTAAAAAATTCCAGGAGTAAAAATTCCAATTAAAAAATTAATGGAATTAAGGGGGAATCACTTCCCAAAAATCCAGAAATAAAAATTCCAGGAGTAAAAATTCAAAATTCAAAATTCCAATTACAAAATTCATGGAATTAAGGGGGAATTCCTTCCCAAAACTCAAAATTCCAATTAAAAAAATCCAGGAGTAAAAATAATTCCAATTAAAAAATTAATTCATGGAATTAAGGGGAAATTCCTTCCCAAAATTCCAAATTCCAATTAAAAAAATTCATGGAATTAAGGGGGAATCACTTCCCAAAAATCCAGAAATAAAAATTCCAGGAGTAAAAATTCCAATTAAAAAATTCATGGAATTAAGGAGGAATTCCTTCCCAAAATTCCAGTTAAAAAATTCCAATTAAAAAATTGATTAATGGAATTAAGGGGAAATTCCTTCCCAGAATTCAAAATTCCAATTAAAAAATTCCAGGAGTAAAAATTCCAATTAAAAAATTAATTAATGGAATTAAGGGGAAATTCCTTCCCAGAATTCAAAATTCCAATTAAAAAATTCATGGAATTAAGGGGGAATCACTTCCCAAAAATCCAGAAATAAAAATTCCAGGAGTAAAAATTCCAATTAAAAAATTCCAGGAGTAAAAATTCCAATTAAAAAATTAATTAATGGAATTAAGGAGGAATTCCTTCCCAAAATTCCAATTAAAAAATTAATTAATGGAATTAGGGGGGAATCGCTTCCCAGAAAATTCCAGGAGTAAAAATTCCAGGAGTAAAAATTCCAATTAAAAAATTAATTAATGGAATTAAGGGGAAATTCCTTCCCAAAATTCCAAATTCCAATTAAAAAATTCATGGAATTTTCCAACCTCACTTCCAATCCCAAATCCCTTTTTTTTCCTGGGTTATTCCCATCCCAGATTTTGTTTTTTTTTGGGAATTTTTGGGTGGATTTGGGGGGATTTTGGTCCAAGGCGCTTCAGGAAAAACACGGGATCGGAAATTGCTGGAATTTGTTTTATTTCCATTGGATTTTCCTTTCCTGCTGAATTCATTCCTGATCCCAAAGCTCCTTTTTTACTGCTGGAATTCATTTCCTGGCTGTGGAGAGAAAGTTGGGAAAATTAAAAAAGAAATTAAATTTAAAAAAATAAATTAAATTAAATAATTTAAAGAAAAAAATAAATTAAAAAATTAAATTAAAAAATTAAATAAATTAAATTAAATAAATTAAATAAAAAAATAAATTAAAAAATTAAATAAAAAATTAAATTAAAGAAATTAAATTAAAGAAATTAAATTTTAAAAATTAAATTAAAAAATCAATTAAAAATAAATTTAAAAAATTAAATAAATTAAATTAAATAAATTAAATAAAATAAATTAAATTTAAAAATTAAATTAAAAAATTAAATAAAAAAATTAAATTAAAGAAATTAAATTAAAGAAATTAAATTTAAAAAATTCAACTAAAAAATCAATTAAAAAATAAATTAAAAAATTAAATAAATTAAATTAAATTAATTAAATAAAAAAATAAATTAAAAAATTAAATAAAAAAAATTAAATAAAAGAAGTTAAAGAAATTAAATTTAAAAAATTAAATAAAAAAATAAACTTAAAAATAAATTTAAAAAATTAAATAAATTAAATTAAATAAATTAAATAAAATAAATTAAATTTAAAAATTAAATTCAATAATTAAATAAAAAAATTAAATTAAAGAAATTAAATTAAAGAAATTAAATTTTAAAAATTCAATTAAAAAATCAATAAAAAATAAATTTCAAAAAAATTAAATAAATTAAATAAATAAGTCAAATAAAATAAATTAAATTTAAAAATTAAATTAAAAAATAAAATAAAAAATTAAATTTAAAAATTGAATTAAAAAATAAATTAAAAAATAAATTAAAAAATTAAATTAAATAAATAAAATAAAATAATTAAATTTTAAAAATAACTTAAATTAAAAATTAAATTAAAATAAATTTAAAAATTAAATTGAAAAATTTAATTAAAAATTAAATTAAAAATTAAATTAAAAAATTAAAAATAAAATAAAATTATTATTAATAATATTACTATTACTATTAATAAAGAAACAATAATAATTATAATAATAATAATGGCAATAATAATAAAAAATAATAATAGAAATAATAGAAGCAATAGAAATAGTAATAATAATAACATTAATAGAAATAATAATAGAAATAATAGAAATAAAATAGAAATAATATAAAATAATAACAATAAAATAATAATAGAAATTCCATAAATAATACCCTAAATAATCCCATAAATTCCATAATTAAGTCCATAATAAATTCCCTAAATAATTCCCTAAATAACTCCATAAGTAATTCCATAAATAATTCCATAAATCCCATCAATAATCCCATCAATAATTCCATAAATTTCCTAAATAATCCCATAAATAATTCCCTAAATAATTCCCTGAATTCCATAAATAATTCCATCAATAATTCCATAAACAATCCCATAAATTCCATAAATAATTCCCTAAATAATCTCATAAATTCCATTAATAATTCCGTAATTAATTCCCTAAATTTCCTAAATAATCCCATAAATAATTCCCTAAATAATTCCCTGAATTCCATAAATAATTCCATTAATAATCCCATAAACAATCCCATAAATTCCATAAATAATTCCCTAAATAATCCCATAAATAAATCCCTAAATAATTCCCTAAATTCCATAAATAATTCCCTAAATAATCTCATAAATTCCATTAATAATTCCATAATTAATTCCATAAATTTCCTAAATAATCCCATAAATAATTCCCTAAATAATTCCCTGAATTCCATCAATAATTCCATTAATAATCCCATCAATAATTCCATAAACAATCCCATAAATTCCATAAATAATTCCCTAAATAATCCCATCAATAATTCCATAAATAAATCCCTAAATAATTCCCTAAATTCCATAAATGATTCCATAAATAATTCCATAAATAATCTCATAAATTCCATTAATAATTCCATAATTAATTCCATAAATTTCCTAAATAATTCCCTAAATAATTCCCATAAATTCCATAAATAATTCCATTAATAATCCCATCAATAATTCCATAAACAATCCCATAAATTCCATAAATAATTCCCTAAATAATCCCATCAATAATTCCATAAATAAATCCCTAAATAATTCCCTAAATTCCATAAATAATTCCATAAATAATTCCATAAATAATCTCATAAATTCCATTAATAATTCCATAATTAATTCCATAAATTTCCTAAATAATCCCATAAATAATTCCCTAAATAATTCCCTGAATTCCATAAATAATTCCATCAATAATTCCATAAACAATCCCATAAATTCCATTAATAATTCCCTAAATAATCCCATCAATAATTCCATAAATAAATCCCTAAATTCCCTAAATTCCATAAATAATTCCATAAATAATTCCATAAATAATCTCATAAATTCCATTAATAATTCCATAATTAATTCCATAAATTTCCTAAATAATCCCATAAATAATTCCCTAAATAATTCCCTGAATTCCATCAATAATTCCATTAATAATTCCCTAAATAATCCCATAAATTCCATAATTAATTCCCTAAATAATCCCATAAATAATTCCATAAATAAATCCCTAAATAATTCCCTAAATTCCATAAATAATTCCCTAAATAATCTCATAAATTCCATTAATAATTCCATAATTAATTCCCTAAATTTCCTAAATAATCCCATAAATAATTCCCTAAATAATTCCCTGAATTCCATCAATAATTCCATCAATAATTCCCTAAATAATCCCATAAATTCCATAATTAATTCCCTAAATAATCCCATAATTAATTCCCTAATTAATTCCATCAATCCCATATTTTGGGATTCGGGATTTGGAGCCAAGAAAGGTCCAGCAGAACAGGTGTGCAGGGTCCAGGTGACACCCATGGGTGCACAGGTGACACCCACGGGTGTCCAGGTGTACAGGTGACACCCATGGGTGCACAGGTGACACCCACAGGTGTGCAGGGTCCAGGTGTACAGGTGACACCCACAGGTGTGCAGGGTCCAGGTGACACCCGTGGGTGCACAGGTGACACCCCAGGTGTACAGGTGACACCCATGGGTGTGCAGGTGACACCCCAGGTGTACAGGTGACACCCATGGGTGTGCAGGTGACACCCATGGGTGTGCAGTGTCCTCCAGGTGACACCCCAGGTGTACAGGTGACACCCACGGGTGTGCAGGTGACACCCACAGGTGTGCAGTGTCCAGGTGACACCCACAGGTGTGTGCAGGTGACACCCATGGGTGTACAGGTGACACCCACAGGTGTACAGGTGACACCCACGGGTGTGCAGGGTCCTGCAAGTGGCACCCATGGGTGTGTGCAGGTGACACCCACAGGTGTGTGCAGGTGACACCCATGGGTGTGTACAGGTGACACCCACAGGTGTGCAGTGTCCTCCAGGTGACACCCATGGGTGTACAGGTGACACCCACAGGTGTGCAGGGTCCTGCAAGTGGCACCCATGGGTGTGTGCAGGTGACACCCACAGGTGCACAGGTGACACCCACAGGTGTTCAGGTGACACCCACAGGTGTACAGGTGACACCCAAAGGTGTGCAGGGTCCTGCAAGTGGCACCCATGGGTGTGTGCAGGTGACACCCACAGGTGTGTACAGGTGACACCAGGGGTGTACAGGGTCCAGGTGACACCCACAGGTGTGCAGGTGACACCCATGGGTGTACAGGTGACACCCCAGGTGCACAGGTGACACCCACGGGTGTGCAGGTGACACCCACAGGTGTGTGCAGGTGACACCCACAGGTGTACAGGTGACACCCACAGGTGTACAGGTGACACCCATGGGTGTGCAGGTGACACCCACAGGTGTGTCCAGGTGACACCCACAGGTGTACAGGTGACACCCAAAGGTGTGTACAGGTGACACCCCAGGTGTACAGGTGACACCCATGGGTGTGCAGTGTCCTCCAGGTGACACCCATGGGTGTTCAGGTGACACCCACAGGTGTGTACAGGTGACACCCACAGGTGTGTGCAGGTGACACCCATGGGTGTGCAGGTGACACCCACAGGTGTACAGGTGACACCCATGGGTGTACAGGTGACACCCACAGGTGTGTACAGGTGACACCCACAGGTGTGCAGGTGACACCCATGGGTGTCCAGGTGACACCCACAGGTGTACAGGTGACACCCACAGGTGTGCAGGTGACACCCATGGGTGTCCAGGTGACACCCACAGGTGTACAGGTGACACCCACAGGTGTGCAGGTGACACCCAAAGGTGTGCAGGGTCCTGCAAGTGGCACCCATGGGTGTGTACAGGTGACACCCACAGGTGTACAGGTGACACCCCAGGCGTGTACAGGTGACACCCACGGGTGTGTACAGGTGACACCCATGGGTGTACAGGTGACACCCACAGGTGTGTACAGGTGACACCCACAGGTGTGCAGGTGACACCCACAGGTGTGCAGGTGACACCCATGGGTGTACAGGTGACACCCACAGGTGTACAGGTGACACCCACAGGTGTGTGCAGGTGACACCCAAAGGTGTGCAGTGTCCTCCAGGTGACACCCATGGGTGTACAGGTGACATCCATGGGTGTCCAGGTGACACCCCAGGTGTACAGGTGACACCCATGGGTGTGCAGGTGACACCCACAGGTGTACAGGTGACACCCCAGGTGTGTACAGGTGACACCCACAGGTGTGTACAGGTGACACCCATGGGTGTACAGGTGACACCCCAGGTGTGCAGGTGACACCCACAGGTGTCCTCCAGGTGACACCCATGGGTGTACAGGTGACACCCCAGGTGTACAGGTGACACCCACAGGTGTGTACAGGTGACACCCACAGGTGTACAGGTGACACCCATGGGTGTACAGGTGACACCCACAGGTGTGTACAGGTGACACCCACAGGTGTACAGGTGACACCCACAGGTGTACAGGTGACACCCACAGGTGTGTACAGGTGACACCCATGGGTGTGTCCAGGTGACACCCACAGGTGTGTGCAGGTGACACCCACAGGTGTGTACAGGTGACACCCCAGGTGTACAGGTGACACCCCAGGTGTGCAGGTGACACCCATGGGTGTACAGGTGACACCCACAGGTGTGTACAGGTGACACCCACAGCCACACAAATTGGGAATTCAAAAGGAAACTGGGAAAACCCCGGAATTCCGGCTGGGAATTGTTGGGAATGGTTGGGAAAACCCCGGAATTCCAGTTTGGAAAGGTGGGAATTGTTGATAATTCAACACAATACCAGGAAAACCCTGGAATTCCGGTTGGGAATGGTTGGGAATGGTTGGGAATGGTTGGGAATTCAACACAAAACTGGGAAAACCCCGGAATTCTGGTTGGGAATGGTTCAGAATCGTTGGGAAAACCCCGGAATTCCAGCTGGGAATTGTTGGGAAAACTCCAAAATTCCAGTTTGGAAGGGTGGGAATTGTTGGGAATTCTGGGCCAAAAAACCCCAAAATTCTGGTTTGGAAGGGCGGGAATTGATGGGAATTCAACACAAACCTGGGAAATTCCTGGAATTCTGGCTGGGAATTGTTGGGAATGGTTGGGAATGGTTGGGAACTCAACACAAACCTGGGAAAATCCCTGGAATTCCAGCTGGGAATTGTTGGGAATGGTTGGGAATGGTTGGGAATGGTTGGGAATTCCCTTGGGAATTACAAAACTCATTAAATTGAAACCTAAAGGGGCCAAAAAACCCCAAAATTCCGGTTTGGAAGGGCGAGAATTGATGGGAATTCAACACAAAACCAGGAAAACCCTGGAATTCCAGCTGGGAATGGTTGGGAAAACTCCAAAATTCCAGTTTGGAAGGGTGGGAATTGTTGGGAATTCTGGGCCAAAAAACCCCAAAATTCCGGTTTGGAAGGGCAGGAATTGATGGGAATTCAACACAAACCTGGGAAAACCCCGGAATTCCGGCTGGGAATGGTTGGGAATTGTTGGGAATGGTTGGGAATTCCCTTGGGAATCACAAAACTCATTAAATTGAAACCTAAAGGGACCAAAAAACCCCAAAATTCCGGTTTGGAAGGGCAGGAATTGATGGGAATTCAACACAAACCTGGGAAAACCCCGGAATTCCGGCTGGGAATGGTTGGGAATTGTTGGGAATGGTTGGGAATTCCCTTGGGAATCACAAAACTCATTAAATTGAAACCTAAAGGGACCAAAAAACCCCAAAATTCCGGTTTGGAAGGGCAGGAATTGATGGGAATTCAACACAAACCTGGGAAATTCCCGGAATTCCAGCTGGGAATTGTTGGGAAAACTCCAAAATTCGGGTTTAGAAGGGTGGGAATTGATGGGAATTCAACACAAAGCTGGGAAATTCCAGGAATTCCAGCCAGGAATGGTTGGGAATGGTTGGGAATTGTTGGGAATGGTTGGGAATTCAACACAAAACTGGGAAAACCCCGGAATTCCGGTTTGGAAGGGTGGGAATTGTTGGGAATTGTTGGGAATTCAACACAAAACTGGGAAAACCCCGGAATTCCGGTCGGGAATTGTTGGGAATTCAACACAAAACGGGGAAAATCCAAACCTGAATGGACCAAAAAACCCCAAAATTCCGGTTGGGAAGGGTGGGAATCGTTGGGAAAACCCCGGAATTCCAGTTGTGAATTGTTGGGAATTACCTTGGGAATTCAACTGGGAAAATCCAAACCTAAATGGACCAAAAAACCCCAAAATTCCCCAAAATTCCGGTTTGGAAGGGTGGGAATTGTTGGGAATTGAACACAAAACCAGGAAAACCCCGGAATTCCGGCTGGGAATTGTTGGGAATTGCTGGGAAATTCCTGGAATTCCAGCTGGGAATGTTTGGGAATGTTTGGGAATGTGTTTGGGAATTACAAAACTCATTAAATTGAAACCTAAAGGGGCCAAAAAACCCCAAAATTCCGGTTGGGAAGGGCGAGAATTGTTGGGAATTCAACACAAACCTGGGAAATTCCCGGAATTCCGGCTGGGAATGGTTGGGAATTGTTGGGAATTGAACACAAAACCAGGAAAACCCCGGAATTCCGGCTGGGAATGGTTGGGAATGGTTGGGAATGGTTGGGAATTCAACACAAAACTGGGAAAATCCCCGAATTCCAGTTGGGAATGGTCAGGAATGGTTGGGAATTGTTGGGAATTCAACACAAAACTGGGAAAACCCCGGAATTCCGGTCGGGAATTGTTGGGAATTCAACACAAAACGGGGAAAATCCAAACCTGAATGGACCAAAAAACCCCAAAATTCCGGTTGGGAAGGGTGGGAATTGTTGGGAATTGAACACAAACCTGGGAAAATCCCGGAATTCCGGCTGGGAATGGTTGGGAAAACTCAAAAATTCCGGTTTGGAAGGGTGGGAATTGTTGGGAATTGTTGGGAACTCAACACAAACCTGGGAAAACCCCGGAATTCTGGCTGGGAATGGTTGGGAATGGTTGGGAATTCCCTTGGGAATTACAAAACTCATTAAATTGAAACCTAAAGGGACCAAAAAACCCCAAAATTCCGGTTTGGAAGGGTGGGAATTTCTGGGAATTCTGGGCCAAAAAACCCCAAAATTCCGGTTTGGAAGGGCAGGAATTGATGGGAATTCAACACAAACCTGGGAAAACCCCGGAATTCTGGTTTGGAAGGGTGGGAATGGTTGGGAATTGTTGGGAATTCAACACAAAACCGGGAAAACCCCGGAATTCCGGCTGGGAATTGTTGGGAATCGTTGGAAAATCCTGGAATTCTGTTTGGGAAGGGTGGGAATTGTTGGGAATTCTGGGCCAAAAAACCCCAAAATTCCGGTTTGGAAGGGCAGGAATTGATGGGAATTCAACACAAACCTGGGAAAATCCTGGAATTCCAATTGGGAATGGTTGGGAATGGTTGGGAATTCCCTTGGGAATTACAAAACTCATTAAATTGAAACCTAAAGGGGCCAAAAAACCCCAAAATTCCGGTTTGGAAGGGCAGGAATTGATGGGAATTCAACACAAACCTGGGAAATTCCCGGAATTCCGGCTGGGAATGGTTGGAAAATCCTGGAATTCCGTTTGGGAAGGGTGGGAATTGTTGGGAATTCTGGGCCAAAAAACCCCAAAATTCCGGTTTGGAAGGGCAGGAATTGATGGGAATTCAACACAAACCTGGGAAATTCCTGGAATTCCGGCTGGGAATGGTTGGGAATGGTTGGGAATTCAACACAAAACCAGGAAAATCCCAGAATTCCGGTTTGGAAGGGTGGGAATGGTTGGGAATTGATGGGAATTCAACACAAAACAGGGAAAATCCCGGAATTCTGGTTGGGAATTGTTGGGAAAACTCCAAAATTCCCCAAAATTCCGGCTTGGAAGGGCAGGAATTTCTGGGAATTCTGGGCCAAAAAACCCCAAAATTCCGGTTTGGAAGGGTGGGAATTGATGGGAATTCAACACAAAACTGGGAAAATCCTGGAATTCCGGCTGGGAATTGTTGGGAATGGTTGGGAATGGTTGGGAACTCAACACAAACCTGGGAAATTCCTGGAATTCCAGCTGGGAATTGTTGGGAATGGTTGGGAATGGTTGGGAATGGTTGGGAATTCCCTTGGGAATTACAAAACTCATTAAATTGAAACCTAAAGGGACCAAAAAACCCCAAAATTCTGGTTTGGAAGGGCAGGAATTGATGGGAATTCAACACAAACCTGGGAAAATCCTGGAATTCCGGCTGGGAATGTTTGGGAATGTGTTTGGAATTACCTGGGGTGGGTTTGTGCGGGATTTGTCGCCTCGGGAGCGGCGCCGAGCTCGCCTGGCCCGGCTTGGGAAGGGTCAGAGCCGCCACCTTGGCCTTGGGGCTGGAGGTCGGACTGCTGGACACGCTGGAGAGATCCTGCAGGACAGACGGACACCAGGGTCACAATGGGAATTGGGAATGAAAATCTGGGAATTTGGGAAAGGAAATCTGATCATTCTGGAGATGCTGGACAGATCCTGCAGGACAGACGGACACCGGGCTCAGAATGGGAATTGGGAATGAAAATCTGGGAATTTTGGGATTTGGGAAAAAAATCTGAGAATTTTGGGATTTGGGAAAGAAAATCTGATAATTCTGGGATTTTTATTGGGAATAAAATCTGATAATTCTGGGATTTTTAAGGCTGGAAAAGGAAATCTGATCATTCTGGAGACGCTGGAGAGATCCTGCAGGACAGACGGACACTGGGGTCAGAATGGGAATTGGGGAAAAAATCTGGGAATTTTGGGAATTGGGAATGAAAATCTGGGAATTTTGGGATTTGGGAAAAAAAATCTGATAATTCTGGGATTTGGGAAAGAAAATCTGATAATTCTGGGATTTTTATTGGGAATAAAATCTGATAATTCTGGAGATGCTGGAGAGATCCTGCAGGACAGACGGACACCGGGCTCAGAATGGGAATTGGGGAAAAATCTGGGAATTTTGGGACTTGGGAATGAAAATCTGGGAATTTGGGAAAAAAAATTTGATTATTCTGGGATTTTTATTGGGAATAAAATCTGATCATTCTGGAGACGCTGGAGAGATCCTGCAGGACAGACGGACACCGGGGTCACAATGGGAATTGGGAATGAAAATCTGGGAATTTTGGGATTTGGGGATGAAAATCTGGGAATTCTGGGATTTGTAAAATTTGGGAAAAAATTTGATTATTCTGAAAATTCTGAAAATAAAATCTGATAATTCTGGAGATGCTGGAGAGATCCTGCAGGACAGACGGACACCGGGCTCACAATGGGAATTGGGAATGAAAATCTGGGAATTTGGGGATTTGGGAATGAAAATCTGGGAATTTGGGAAAGAAAATCTGATAATTCTGGGATTTTTAAGGCTGGAAAAGGAAATCTGATAATTCTGGAGATGCTGGAGAGATCCTGCAGGACAGACGGACACCGGGCTCAGAATGGGAATTGGGAATGAAAATCTGGGAATTTGGGGATTTGGGGAAAAAAATCTGGGAATTTGGGAAAGAAAATCTGATAATTCTGGGATTTTTAAGGCTGGAAAAGGAAATCTGATCATTCTGGAGATGCTGGAGAGATCCTGCAGGACAGACGGACACCGGGGTCAGAATGGGAATTGGGAATGAAAATCTGGGAATTTGGGGATTTGGGAATGAAAATCTGATTATTCTGGGATTTTTATTGGGAATAAAATCTGATAATTCTGGGATTTGGGAGATTTGGGAAAGGAAATCTGATCATTCTGGAGATGCTGGAGAGATCCTGCAGGACAGACGGACACCGGGGTCAGAATGGGGATTGGGGAAAAATCTGGGAATTTTGGGATTTGGGAATGAAAATCTGGGAATTTTGGGATTTGGGAAAAAAAATCTGGGAATTTGGGAAAGGAAATCTGATCATTCTGGAGATGCTGGAGAGATCCTGCAGGACAGACGGACACCAGGGTCAGAATGGGAATTGGGGAAAAAATCTGGGAATTTTGGGATTTGGGAATGAAAATCTGGGAATTTTGGGATTTGGGAAAAAAAATCTGATAATTCTGGGATTTGGGAAAGAAAATCTGATAATTCTGGGATTTTTATTGGGAATAAAATCTGATAATTCTGGAGATGCTGGACAGATCCTGCAGGACAGACGGACACCGGGCTCACAATGGGAATTGGGGAAAAATCTGGGAATTTTGGGATTTCCCATTTTTGGCCATTTTTTCCCATTTTTCCCCATTTTCCCCCATTTTTGGCCATTTTTTCCCATTCTTCCCCATTTTTCCCATTTTTCCCATTTTTTCCCATTTTTCCCATTTTTCCCCATTTTTCCCCATTTTTTCCCCATTTTTCCCATTTTTCCCCATTTTTGGCCATTTTTAGACATTTTTTGGTCACTTATTGGCCATTTTTAGACATTTTTTGGTCACTTTTTGGCCATTTTTTTCCCATTTTTCCCCATTTTTGGCCATTTTTTGGCCATTTTTGGTCACTTTTTCCCCATTTTCCCCCATTTTCCCCCATTTTTCCCCATTTTCCCCCATTTTTTCCCATTTTTTCCCATTTTTTGAACATTTTGATGACACAAAACCCCGTTTTTCCCCATTTTTAGACATTTTTTGGCCATTTTTTCCCATTTTTTGCCATTTTTTGGTCACTTATTGGCCATTTTTTCCCATTTTTCCCCATTTTTTCCCATTTTTCCCCATTTTTTCCCATTTTCCCCCATTTTTTCCCATTTTCCCACCACAAAACCCCGTTTTTCCCCATTTTTGGCCATTTTTTTCCCATTTTTCCCCATTTTTGTCCATTTTTTCCCCATTTTTCCCCATTTTTTTCCCATTTTTCCCCATTTTTGGCCATTTTTAGACATTTTTTGGTCACTTATTGGCCATTTTTCCCCATTTTTTCCCCATTTTTTCCCATTTTCCCCATTTTTTCCCCATTTTTCCCATTTTTTCCCATTTTTCCCCCATTTTCCCCCATTTTTCCCCATTTTCCCCATTTTTCCCATTTTTTGAACATTTTGATGACACAAAACCCCGTTTTTCCCCATTTTCCCCCATTTTTTTCCCATTTTTTCCCCATTTTTCCCCATTTTCCCCATTTTTCCCCATTTTCCCCCATTTTCCCCCATTTTTCCCCGTTTTTCCCCATTTTTGGCCATTTTTTCCCATTTTTCCCCATTTTCCCCATTTTTCCCCATTTTCCCCATTTTTCCCCATTTTTCCCCATTTTCCCCCATTTTTCCCATTTTTTCCCATTTTCCCCATTTTTCGCCATTTTCCCTCACTTTTGTCCATTTTTTCCCCATTTTTTCCCATTTTCCCCATTTTTTCCCCATTTTTCCCCATTCTTTTCCCATTTTTCCCCATTTTCCCCCTATTTTCCCATTTTTTCCCATTTTCCCCCATTTTTGTCCACTTTTTCCCATTTTTCCCCATTTTTTCCCATTTTCCCCCCATTTTTTGCCATTTTTTCCCATTTTTGGCCATTTTTTCCCATTTTTGGCCATTTTTTCCCATTTTTGGCCATTTTCCCCCATTTTCCCCCATTTTCCCCATTTTCCCCATTTTCCCCCACTTCTGTCCATTTTTCCCCCATTTTTCCCCATTTTTCCCCATTTTTTCCCATTTTTAGATCACTTTTTGGCCATTTTTTGGCCATTTTTTCCCATTTTTTCCCATTTTTTGTTCACTTATTGGTCATTTTTCCCCATTTTTCCCATTTCCCCCATTTTCCCCCATTTTTCCCCATTTTCCCCCATTTTCCCCATTTTCCCATTTTCCCACCACAAAACCCCGTTTTTCCCCATTTTCCCCCATTTTTTTCCCATTTTTCCCCATTTTTCCCCATTTCCCCCATTTTCCCCATTTTCCCCCATTTTTTCCCATTTTTTCCCATTTTTCCCCATTTTCCCCCATTTTCCCCCATTTTCCCCATTTTTCCCCATTTTCCCCATTTTCCCACCACAAAACCCCGTTTTTCCCCATTTTTCCCCATTTTTCCCCATTTTTCCCATTTTCCCCATTTTTCCCCATTTTTTCCCATTTTTAGACATTTTTTGGTCACTTATTGGCCATTTTCCCCCATTTTTCCCCATTTTTCCCATTTTTTCCCATTTTTCCCCATTTTCCCCATTTTTTCCCCATTTTTCCCCATTCTTTTCCCATTTTTCCCCATTTTCCCCCTATTTTCCCATTTTTTCCCATTTTCCCCCATTTTTGTCCACTTTTTCCCATTTTTCCCCATTTTTTCCCATTTTCCCCCCATTTTTTGCCATTTTTTCCCATTTTTGGCCATTTTTTCCCATTTTTGGCCATTTTTTCCCATTTTTGGCCATTTTCCCCCATTTTCCCCCATTTTCCCCATTTTCCCCATTTTCCCCCACTTCTGTCCATTTTTCCCCCATTTTTCCCCATTTTTCCCCATTTTTTCCCATTTTTAGATCACTTTTTGGCCATTTTTTGGCCATTTTTTCCCATTTTTTCCCATTTTTTGTTCACTTATTGGTCATTTTTCCCCATTTTTCCCATTTCCCCCATTTTCCCCCATTTTTCCCCATTTTCCCCCATTTTCCCCATTTTCCCATTTTCCCACCACAAAACCCCGTTTTTCCCCATTTTCCCCCATTTTTTTCCCATTTTTCCCCATTTTTCCCCATTTCCCCCATTTTCCCCATTTTCCCCCATTTTTTCCCATTTTTTCCCATTTTTCCCCATTTTCCCCCATTTTCCCCCATTTTTCCCCATTTTTCCCCATTTTCCCCATTTTCCCACCACAAAACCCCGTTTTTCCCCATTTTTCCCCATTTTTCCCCATTTTTCCCATTTTCCCCATTTTTCCCCATTTTTTCCCATTTTTAGACATTTTTTGGTCACTTATTGGCCATTTTCCCCCATTTTTCCCCATTTTTCCCATTTTTTCCCATTTTTCCCCATTTTCCCCATTTTTTCCCCATTTTTCCCCATTCTTTTCCCATTTTTCCCCATTTTCCCCCTATTTTCCCATTTTTTCCCATTTTCCCCCATTTTTGTCCACTTTTTCCCATTTTTCCCCATTTTTTCCCATTTTCCCCCCATTTTTTGCCATTTTTTCCCATTTTTGGCCATTTTTTCCCATTTTTGGCCATTTTTTTCCATTTTTGGCCATTTTTCCCCCATTTTCCCCCATTTTCCCCCATTTTCCCCATTTTCCCCCATTTTCCCCATTTTTCCCATTTCCCCCATTTTCCCCCATTTTTTGTCCATTTTTCCCCCATTTTCCCCCATTTTTGTCCATTTTTTCCCATTTTTTGGCCATTTTTGGTCACTTTTTCCCATTTTTTCCCATTTTCCCCATTTTCCCCCATTTTTTCCCATTTTTTGACATTTTTTGGTCACTTATTGGCCATTTTTCCCCATTTCCCCATTTTTGTCCATTTTTTCCCCATTTTTTCCCCATTTTCCCCCATTTTTTTCCCATTTTTTCCCATTTTTTCCCCATTTTTGGCCATTTTTCCCCATTTTCCCCCATTTCCCCCATTTTCCCATTTTTTCCCATTTTGATGACACAAAATCCCCGTTTTTCCCCATTTTTTCCCATTTTTCCCCCATTTTTTTACATTTTTTCCCATTTTGATGACACAAAACCCCGTTTTTCCCCATTTTTTCCCCATTTTTTCCCATTTTTAGACATTTTTTGGTCACTTTTTGGCCATTTTTAGACATTTTTTGGTCAATTTTTCCCCATTTTTTCCCCATTTTCCCCCATTTTTTCCCATTTTTTCCCATTTTTAGACATTTTTTGGTCACTTTTTGGCCATTTCTTCCCATTTTCCCCCATTTTCCCCCATTTTCCCCATTTTTCCCCATTTTTCCCCATTTTTTCCCCATTTTTTCCCATTTTTTGGTCACTTATTGGCCATTTTTCCCCATTTTTCCCATTTTTCCCATTTTTTCCCCATTTTGATGACACAAAACCCCGTTTTTCCCCATTTTTTCCCCATTTTTTCCCATTTTTAGACATTTTTTGGTCACTTTTTTCCCATTTTGATGACACAAATCCCCGTTTTTCCCCATTTTTGGCCATTTTTTGGTCACTTATTGGCCATTTTTCCCCATTTTTTCCCCATTTTTCCCCATTTTCTCCCATTTTCCCATTTTCTTCCCATTTTGATGACACAAAACCCCGTTTTTCCCCATTTTTTCCCCATTTTTTCCCATTTTTAGACATTTTTTGGTCACTTTTTCCCCATTTTGATGACACAAATCCCCGTTTTTCCCCATTTTTGGCCATTTTTTGGTCACTTATTGGCCATTTTTCCCCATTTTTTCCCCATTTTTCCCCATTTTCCCCCATTTTCCCCCATTTTTCCCATTTTTTCCCGTTTTTCCCCATTTTTCCCCATTTTTCCCATTTTCCCCCATTTTCCCCATTTTTCCCATTTTTCCCCATTTTTTCCCGTTTTTCCCCATTTTCCCCATTTTCCCCCATTTTCCCCATTTTTCCCCATTTTTCCCCATTTTTAGACTTTTTTTCCCATTTTTGGCCATTTTTTCCCATTTTTCCCATTTTCCCCCATTTTCCCCCACTTTTGTCCATTTTTTGTCCATTTTTTTCCCATTTTTCCCATTTTTGGCCATTTTTTAGCCATTTTTTGGCCATTTTTCCCCATTTTTTCCCCATTTTTCCCCATTTTCCCCATTTTTCCCCATTTTTCCCCATTTTCCCCCATTTTTTCCCCATTTTCCCCATTTTCCCCTATTTTTCCCCATTTTTTCCCATTTTCCCACCACAAAACCCCGTTTTCCCCCATTTTTGGCCATTTTTTGGCCATTTTTTCCCATTTTTTCCCATTTTTTGGTCACTTATTGGCCATTTTTCCCCATTTTTCCCATTTTTCCCATTTTTTTCCCATTTTGATGACACAAAACCCCGTTTTTCCCCATTTTTGGCCATTTTCCCCCATTTTCCCCCATTTTTCCCATTTTCCCCCATTTTTCCCATTTTCCCCCATTTTTCCCATTTTCCCCCATTTTTTCCATTTTTCCCCCATTTTCCCATTTTCCCCATTTTTTGAACATTCTGCCGCCACAAAACCCCGTTTTTCCCCATTTTTGGCCATTTTTTGTCCATTTTTTCCCATTTTTCCCCCATTTTCCCCATTTTTCCCCATTTTCCCCATTTTCCCCATTTCCCCCCATTTTCCCCCATTTTCTTCCCATTTTGATGACACAAAATCCCCGTTTTTCCCCATTTTTTCCCCATTTTTCCCCATTTTCTCCCATTTCCCCATTTTCTTCCCATTTTGATGACACAAAATCCCCGTTTTTCCCCATTTTTTCCCCATTTTCCCATTTTTCCCCATTTCCCCCATTTTTTCCCATTTTTTCCCATTTTTTCCCCATTTTGATGACACAAAACCCCGTTTTTTCCCCATTTTTTCCCCATTTTTCCCCATTTTCCCATTTTTCCCCATTTTTTCCCCATTTTGATGACACAAAATCCCCGTTTTTCCCCCTTTTTCCCATTTTTTCCCCATTCTGCCGCCACAAAATCCCCGTTTTTCCCCCCAAATCCCCGCTCACCTCGGACCCCGAGGGGGAGGCCGGGATTCTGGGGGCAGGAGATCCGGGCCGGCTGCTCCTCTCGGGATTCTCCAGGGACAGATCCCTGCGGCCGCTCTCCCGGCCCTTCCTCTTCCTCTCCGCCTCCACCTCCCGCGGATCCGAGCTCGGCTGCAGCTCCGAGCGCGTCAGGACCCCCGTCAGGAAATCAGCGATCTCGTCCTGGGCGGGGGTTTTGGGGGAAAAATCGGGATTTTGGGAAAAAATGGGGGTTTTGGGGGAAAAAATGGGGATTTTGGGGGAAAAAATGAGGATTTTAGGATGAAAAATGAGGATTTTGGGGGAAATGGGGATTTTGGGAGAAAAAATGGGGATTTTGGGATGAAAAATCAGGATTTTGGGAGAAAAAACGGGGATTTTGGGGGAAAAAATGAGGATTTGGGGGGAAAAAATTAGGATCTGGGATAAAAAAATGAGGATTTTGGGGGAAAAAAATCAGGATTTTGGGAGAAAAAACGGGGATTTTGGGAGAAAAAATGAGGATTTTGGGATGAAAAACGGGGGTTTTGGGGGAAAAAATGAGGATTTTAGGATGAAAAATGTGGATTTTAGGGTAAAAAAAGAGGATTTTGGGAGAAAAAACGGGGATTTGGGGGGAAAAAATGAGGATTTTGGGATAAAAAATGGGGATTTTGGGATGAAAAACGGGGATTTTGGGATGAGAAAATGGGGATTTGGGAAGAAATTTGTGGTTTGAAGGTTGGGAATTGTGGATTTAGGGTAAAAAATGGGGATTTGGGGATGAAAAATGAGGGTTTTGGGATAAAAAACGGGGATTTTGGGAGAAAAAATGAGGGTTTTGGGATAAAAAACAGGGATTTTGGGATGAAAAATGAGGATTTTGGGGGAAAAAATGAGGATTTTGGGAGAAAAAACGGGAATTTTGGGGGAAAAAATGAGGATTTTGGGATGAAAAATGGAGATTTTGGGATTAAAAATGAGGATTTTTGGGATAAAAAATGTGGATTTTAGGGTAAATAAAGAGGATTTTGGGAGAAAAAATGTGGATTTTGGGAGAAAAAATGAGGGTTTTGGGATAAAAAACGGGGATTTTGGGAGAAAAAATGAGGATTTTGGGATGAAAAACGTGGATTTGGGGATGAAAAAATGTGGATCTTGGGATAAAAAAATGAGGATTTTGGGGGAAAAAAATCAGGATTTTGGGATAAAAAACGGGGATTTTGGGAGAAAAAATGAGGGTTTTGGGAGAAAAAATGAGGGTTTTGGGAAAAAATGGGGATTTTGGGAGAAAAAATGAGGGTTTTGGGATGAAAAATGAGGATTTTAGGAGAAAAAATGGGGATTTTGGGGGAAAAAATTAGGATTTTAGGATGAAAAATGAGGATTTTGGGATGAGAAATGAGGATTTGGGGGGAAAAAATGAGGGTTTTGGGATGAAAAATGAGGGTTTTGGGATAAAAACGGGGATTTTGGGATGAAAAAATGAGGATTTTGGGATGAAAAATGAAGATTTGGGATAAAGAATGTGGACTTATGATAAAAAATGTGGATTTTGGGATGAAAAATGAGGGTTTTGGGATGAAAAATGAGGATTTTGGGGGAAAAATGGGGATTTGGGGAGAAAAAATGAGGGTTTTGGGAGAAAAAATGGGGATTTTGGGGGAAAAAATGGGGATTTTGGGGGAAAAAATGGGGATTTTGGAATGAGAAATGTGGATTTTGGGATGAGAAATGAGGATTCTGGGATGAAAAATGAAGATTTGGGATAAAGAATGTAGACTTAGGAAAAAAAAGGTGGATTTTGGGATGAAAAATGGGGATTTTGGGGGAAAAAATGAGGATTTTTGGAGAAAAAACGGGGGTTTTGGGGGAAAAAATGAGGATTTTGGGATGAAAAATGGGGATTTTGGGATGAAAAAGGGGGATTTTGGGAGAAAAAACAGGGATTTTGGGAGAAAAAATGGGGATTTTAGGGTAAAAAATGAGGATTTTGGGATGAAAAACGGGGATTTGGGATAAAAAATGTGGATTTTGGGATGAAAAATGGGGATTTGGGATGAAAAATCAGGATTTTGGGATGAAAAATGAGGATTTTGGGATGAAAAATGAAGATTTGGGATAAAGAATGTGGACTTAGGAAAAAAAAGGTGGATTTTGGGATGAAAAATGGGGATTCTGGGATGAAAAATGGGGATTTTAGGGTAAAAAATGAGGGTTTTGGGAGAAAAAATGGGGATTTTGGGATGAAAAACGGGGATTTGGGATAAAAAATGTGGATTTTGGGATGAAAAATGGGGATTTGGGATAAAAAATGGGGATTTTGGGAGAAAAAATGAGGGTTTTGGGATGAAAAACGTGGATTTGGGGATGAAAAAATGAGGGTTTTGGGATGAAAAATGAGGATTTTGGGAGAAAAAATGAGGGTTTTGGGAGAAAAAAAGGGGATTTTGGGAGAAAAAATGAGGATTTTGGGATAAAAAACAGGGATTTTGGGAGAAAAAATGAGGATTTTGGGATGAAAAAATGGGGATTTTGGGATGAAAAATGAGGATTTTGGGATAAAAAATGGGGATTTGGGGGGAAAAAATGAGGATTTTGGGATGAAAAATGGGGATTTTGGGAGAAAAAATGAGGGTTTTGGGGTGAGAAATGAGGGTTTTGGGATGAGAAATGTGGATTTTGGGATGAGAAATGAGGATTTTGGGATGAAAAATGGGGATTTTGGGAGAAAAAATGAGGATTTTGGGATGAAAAATGAGGATTTTGGGATGAAAAATGGAGATTTTGGGAGAAAAAATGGGGATTTTGGGATGAAAAATGGGGATTTTGGGATGAAAAATGGAGATTTTGGGAGAAAAATGGGGATTTTGGGATGAAAAACGTGGATTTGGGGATGAAAAAATGAGGATTTTGGGATGAAAAATGGGGATTTTGGGATGAAAAATGTGGATTTTAGGGTAAAAAATGAGGATTTTGGGATTAAAAAATGTGGATTTTGGGAGAAAAAATGAGGATTTTGGGATGAAAAATGTGGATTTCGGGATTAAAAATGAGGATTTTGGGAGAAAAAATGAGGATTTTGGGATGAAAAATGGGGATTTTGGGGGAAAAAATGGGGATTTTGGGATGAAAAATCAGGATTTTGGGAGAAAAAACGGGGATTTTGGGATTAAAAAACATGGATTTGGGGAGAAAAAATGGGGATTTTGGGAGAAAAACGAGGATTTTGGGATGAAAAATGGGGATTTGGGGGGAAAAAATGGGGATTTTGGGAGAAAAAATCAGGGTTTTGGGGGAAAAAACGGGGATTTTGGGGGAAAAAATCAGGATTTTGGGGGAAAAAACAGGGATTTTGGGGGAAAAAACGGGGATTTTGGGGGAAAAAGTGAGGGTTTTGGGATGAAAAATGAAGATTTGGGATAAAGAATGTGGATTTTGGATGAAAAATGGGGATTTTGGGAGAAAAAAATGAGGATTTTGGGGGAAAAAATGTGGATTTTGGGAGAAAAAATGTGGATTTTGGGATAAAAAATGAGGATTTAGGGCTGGAAATGAAATATTCCCAAAAAAATTTGTGGATGTGGGTTTGGTGTTTTATAGGAATTCCAATGAAATTGGAGTTTGAAGGTTGGGAATTGTGGATTTGGGATATTTTGGGGGAGAAAAATAAAAATCCCACAGTGTTTTATCCCAAATCAGGGATCTCCCAACCCCCTCTGAGGTTGGGAATTGGTGGATTTGGGATATTTTGGGATAAAATAAAAATCCCACAGTGTTTTATCCCTAAATCCCAAATCAGGGATCTCCCAAACTCCTCTGAGATCAGGAATTGATGGATTTGGGATATTTTGGGATAAAAAAATCATCTTCTACACAAATCCCAAATTCCAGAGACATTCAGGGATCTCCCAAACCCCTCTGAGGTTGGGAATTGGTGGATTTGGGATATTTTGGGATAAAATAAAAATCCCAGAGTGTTTTATCCCTAAATCCCAAATCAGGGATCTCCCAAACCCCTCTGAGGTCGGGAATTGGTGGATTTAGGGTATTTTGGGATAAAAAAATCATCTTCTCCACAAATCCCAAATTCCAGAGACATTCAGGGATCTCCCAAACCCCTCTGAGGTTGGGAATTGATGGATTTGGGATATTTTGGGATAAAATAAAAATCCCACAGTGTTTTATCCCTAAATCCCAAATCAGGGATATCCCAAACTCCTCTGAGATCAGGAATTGGTGGATTTGGGATATTTTGGGATAAAATAAAAATCCCAGAGTGTTTTATCCCTAAATCCCAAATCAGGGATCTCCCAAACTCCTCTGAGGTCGGGAATTGATGGATTTGGGATATTTTGGGATAAAAAAATCATCCCAGAGTGTTTTAATCCCTAAATCCCAAATCAGGGATCTCCCAAACTCCTCTGAGATCAGGAATTGATGGATTTGGGATATTTTGGGATAAAATAAAAATCCCAGAGTGTTTTATCCCTAAATCCCAAATCAGGGATCTCCCAAACCCCTCTGAGATCAGGAATTGGTGGATTTGGGATATTTTGGGATAAAAAAATCATCTTCTACACAAATCCCAAATCAGGGATCTCCCAAACCCCTCTGAGGTTGGGAATTGGTGGATTTGGGATATTTTGGGATAAAATAAAAATCCCAGAGTGTTTTATCCCTAAATCCCAAATCAGGGATCTCCCAAACCCCTCTGAGATCAGGAATTGTTGGATTTGGGATATTTTGGGATAAAAAAATCATCTTCTCCACAAATCCCAAATCAGGGATCTCCCAAACCCCTCTGAGATCAGGAATTGATGGATTTGGGATATTTTGGGATAAAAAAATCATCCCAGAGTGTTTTTATCCCTAAATCCCAAATCCCAGAGACAATCAGGGATCTCCCAAACTCCTCTGAGATCAGGAATTGATGGATTTGGGATATTTTGGGATAAAAAAATCATCTTCTCCACAAATCCCAAATTCCAGAGACATTCAGGGATCTCCCAAACCCCTCTGAGGTTGGGAATTGGTGGATTTGGGATATTTTGGGATAAAATAAAAATCCCACAGTGTTTTATCCCTAAATCCCAAATCAGGGATATCCCAAACTCCTCTGAGATCAGGAATTGATGGATTTGGGATATTTTGGGATAAAAAAATCATCTTCTCCACAAATCCCAAATTCCAGAGACATTCAGGGATCTCCCAAACCCCTCTGAGGTTGGGAATTGGTGGATTTGGGATATTTTGGGATAAAATAAAAATCCCAGAGTGTTTTAATCCCTAAATCCCAAATCAGGGATCTCCCAAACCCCTCTGAGGTTGGGAATTGATGGATTTGGGATATTTTGGGATAAAAAAATCATCTTCTCCACAAATCCCAAATTCCAGAGACATTCAGGGATCTCCCAAACCCCTCTGAGGTTGGGAATTGGTGGATTTGGGATATTTTGGGATAAAAAAATCATTCCAGAGTGTTTTATCCCTAAATCCCAAATCAGGGATCTCCCAAACTCCTCTGAGATCAGGAATTGGTGGATTTGGGATATTTTGGGATAAAAAAATCATCCCAGAGTGTTTTAATCCCTAAATCCCAAATCAGGGATCTCCCAAACCCCTCTGAGATCAGGAATTGGTGGATTTGGGATATTTTGGGATAAAATAAAAATCCCACAGTGTTTTAATCCCTAAATCCCAAATCAGGGATCTCCCAAACCCCCTCTGAGGTTGGGAATTCCCAGAATTCACCACATTCCAGAAGTTTCCTTCCCTTTTTGGGATGCAAAAGGAGAATTCCTGATTTTACCTGGATGCACCTGTCCACCATGCTCTGGGTCAGACCTTCGGATTTCTTCTTGGCTTTGCTTATCCTGAGGAAAAAAACAATAAAAGAGGTGAAAATCCACAGCTGATGAGGAAAAAAAATCATTTTTGGGGTTCCCCAGAGAGTTTTCCAAAGGAAATTTGATATTTCAGAGCTCTGTCTTCACACCTGGAATTTTCTCTCATTTTTTTTCTAATTTTTCTCTATTTTTCTCTAATTTTTTTCTCATTTTTCTCTCATTTTTCTCTCATTTCTCTCTCATTTCTGTCCAATTTTCTCTCATTTCTCTCTCATTTTTCCTCTAATTTTCCCTAATTTTTCCCTTATTTTTCTCTCATTTTTCTTTATTTTTTTTCTCTTTTTCTCTTCTTTTTCTCTAATTTTTTCTAATTTTTCTCTAATTTTTCTCTCATTTTTCTCATTTTTCTATCATTTCTCTCTCATTTTTCTCTCATTTTTCTCTCATTTCTCCCTCATTTTTCTCTCATTTCTCTCTCATTTTTCTTTAATTTTTCTCTCATTTTTCTCTCATTTTTCTCTCATTTTCCTCTCATTTTTCTCTCATTTTTCTCTCATTTTTCTCTAACTTTTCTCTCATTTCTCTCTAATTTTTCTCGAATTTTTCTATTTTTTCTCTCATTTCTCTCCCATTTTTCTCTCATTTCTCTCTCATTTTTCTCTCATTTCTGTATCATTTTTCTCTAATTTTTCTCTCATTTTTCTCTCATTTTTCTCTCATTTCTCTCTCATTTTTCTTTAATTTTTCTCTCATTTTTCTCTCATTTCTCCCTCATTTTTCTCTCATTTTTCTCTCAGTTTTCTCTCATTTTCCTCTTATTTTTCTCTCATTTATCTCTCATTTTTCTCTCATTTCTCTCTCATTTCTCTCTCATTTCTCTCTCATTTTTCTTTAATTTTTCTCTCATTTTTCTCTCATTTCTCTCTCATTTTTCTCTCATTTTCCTCTTATTTTTCTCTCATTTTTCTCTCATTTTTCTCTCATTTTCCTCTCATTTTTCTCTCATTTCTCTCTCATTTCTCTCTCATTTCTCTCTCATTTCTCTCTCATTTTTCTCTCATTTTTCTCTCATTTTCCTCTCATTTTTCTCTCATTTCTCTCTCATTTCTCTCTCATTTCTCTCTCATTTCTCCCTCAGTTTTCTCTCAGTTTTCTCTCAGTTTTCTCTCATTTTCCTCTTATTTTTCTCTCATTTTTCTCTCATTTTTCTCTAACTTTTCTCTCATTTCTCTCTAATTTTTCTCGAATTTTTCTATTTTTTCTCTCATTTCTCTCTCATTTTTCTCTCATTTCTGTATCATTTTTCTCACATTTTCCTCTCATTTTCCTCTCATTTCTCTCTCATTTTTCTTTAATTTTTCTCTATCTTTTCTCTCATTTCTCTCTAATTTTTCTCGAATTTTTCTAATTTTTTTCTCATTTCTCTCTCATGTTCCTCTTATTTTTCTCTCATTTTTCTCTCATTTCTCTCATTTTTCTCTCATTTCTGTATAATTTTTCTCTCATTTTTCTCTCATTTTTCCTCTAATTTTCCCTAATTTTTCTCTTATTTTTCTCTTATTTTTCTCTCATTTTTCTTTATTTTTTCTCTCTTTTTCTCTTATTTTTCTCTCATTTCTCTCTCATTTTTCCTGGTGCCCAGAATTCCCGGGAAAAGGGGAACCCCCAGCCCAGAATTCCCGGGAAAAGTGGATCCCGATGCCCAGAATTCCCAGGAAAAGCCAATCCCAGTGCCCAGAATTCCCGGGAAAAGCGGATCCTGGTGCCCAGAATTCCCAGGAAAAGCCAATCCCAGTGCCCAGAATTCCCGGGAAAAGCCAATCCCTGTGCCCAGAATTCCCGGGAAAAGCCAATCCCTGTGCCCAGAATTCCCGGGAAAAGCCAATCCCAGTGCCCAGAATTCCCGGGAAAAGGGGAACCACAGCCCAGAATTCCCGGGAAAAGCCAATCCCAGTGCCCAGAATTCCCGGGAAAAGGGGAACCACAGCCCAGAATTCCCAGGAAAAGCCAATCCCGGTGCCCAGAATTCCCAGAAAAAGGGGAACTCCCAGCCCAGAATTCCCAGAAAAAGGGGAACCACAGCCCAGAATTCCTGGGAAAAGCCAATCCCAGTGCCCAGAATTCCCGGGAAAAGCGGATCCCGGAGCCCAGAATTCCCGGGAAAAGCGGATCCCGGTGCCCAGAATTCCTGGGAAAAGCCAATCCCGGAGCCCAGAATTCCCAGAAAAAGGGGAACCACAGCCCAGAATTCCCGGGAAAAGCGGATCCTGGTGCCCAGAATTCCCGGGAAAAGGGGAACCCCCAGCCCAGAATTCCCGGGAAAAGCGGATCCCAGTGCCCAGAATTCCCGGGAAAAGCCGATCCCGGAGCCCAGAATTCCCGGGAAAAGGGGAACCACAGCCCAGAATTCCCGGGAAAAGCCAATCCCAGTGCCCAGAATTCCCGGGAAAAGCGGATCCCGGTGCCCAGAATTCCCAGAAAAAGGGGAACCACAGCCCAGAATTCCCGGGAAAAGCCAATCCCAGTGCCCAGAATTCCCAGAAAAAGGGGAACCACAGCCCAGAATTCCCGGGAAAAGCCAATCCCAGTGCCCAGAATTTCCAGGAAAAGGGGATCCTGGAGCCCAGAATTCCCGGGAAAAGCGGATCCCGGAGCCCAGAATTCCCGGGAAAAGGGGAACCACAGCCCAGAATTCCCGGGAAAAGCGGATCCCAGTGCCCAGAATTCCCGGGAAAAGCGGATCCCGGAGCCCAGAATTCCCGGGAAAAGCCGATCCTGGTGCCCAGAATTCCCGGGAAAAGGGGAACCACAGCCCAGAATTCCCGGGAAAAGCTGATCCTGGTGCCCAGAATTTCCAGGAAAAGCGGATCCCGGAGCCCAGAATTCCCGGGAAAAGGGGATCCCGGTGCCCAGAATTCCCGGGAAAAGCCAATCCCAGTGCCCAGAATTCCCGGGAAAAGCGGATCCCGGAGCCCAGAATTCCCGGGAAAAGGGGATCCCGGAGCCCAGAATTCCCGGGAAAAGCCAATCCCAGTGCCCAGAATTCCCAGAAAAAGGGGAACCACAGCCCAGAATTCCCGGGAAAAGCCAATCCCAGTGCCCAGAATTTCCAGGAAAAGGGGATCCCGGAGCCCAGAATTCCCGGGAAAAGCGGATCCCGGTGCCCAGAATTCCCGGGAAAAGCGGATCCCGGAGCCCAGAATTCCCGGGAAAAGGGGAACCACAGCCCAGAATTCCCGGGAAAAGCGGATCCCAGTGCCCAGAATTCCCGGGAAAAGCGGATCCCGGAGCCCAGAATTCCCGGGAAAAGCCGATCCTGGTGCCCAGAATTCCCGGGAAAAGCCGATCCTGGTGCCCAGAATTTCCAGGAAAAGGGGATCCCGGAGCCCAGAATTCCCGGGAAAAGTGGATCCCGGAGCCCAGAATTCCCGGGAAAAGCGGATCCGGGCTGACCTGAGGTTGTCATCCGCTCCCCCCACCACCACCAGGCTGTTTTCCGCCCGGATCTTTTCCCGGAAATCCTCCATGGCCTCAGCGTTGCACTGCAGGGAATTCTGCCCGATGACGAAGAGCACCGGGGTCTTCATCTCCAGCAGGGGATCGTCCACGTCCTGCGGGAAAAGCACGGGAAAAATAACGGGAAAAATAACGGGAAAAACGGGAAAAATAACGGGAAAAATAACGGGAAAAACGGGAAAAATAACGGGAAAAACGGGAAAAATAACGGGAAAAATAACGGGAATCATGGGAAAAATAACGGGAAAAATAATGGGAATCACGGGATGGGAAAAATAACGGGAAAAATAACGGGAATCATGGGAAAAATAACGGGAAAAATAACGGGAAAAATAACGGGAAAAATAACGGGAAAAATAACGGGAAAAATGGGAATCATGGGAAAAATAATGGGAATCACGGGAATCATGGGATGGGAAAAATAACGGGAAAAATAACGGGAAAAATAACGGGAAAAATAACGGGAATCATGGGAAAAATAACGGGAAAAATAACGGGAATCATGGGAAAAATAACGGGAAAAACGGGAATCATGGGAAAAATAACGGGAAAAATAACGGGAATCATGGGAAAAATAACGGGAAAAATAATGGGAATCATGGGATGGGAAAAATAACGGGAAAAACGGGAATCATGGGGTGGGATGGAGCGGGAAAAACGGGAATCCCAGGATTGGGTGGAGAGGGAAAAACGGGATGGGAAAAATAACGGGATGGGAAAAATAACGGGAATCACGGGGTGGGAAAAATAACGGGAAAAACGGGAATCACGGGATGGGATGGGGCAGGAAAAACGGGATGGGAAAAACGGGAATCACGGGGTGGGATGGAGCAGGAAAAATGGGAATAACGGGATGGGGTGGAGCAGGAATTCTGGAGCAAGAATTCCAGAATGGGATGGAGCAGGAATTCCAGAGTGAGAACCCCAGGATGGGAGGGAGGAGGAGGAGGAGGAGGAGGAGGAGGAGGAGGAGGAGGAGGAGGAGGAAGAGGAGGAGGAGGAGGAGGAGGAAGAGCAGAGCTCTCCCAGCAGCTCCGTGGGATCCTCACCCCCCGGGGGCCGTCCACGGTGAGCAGCGGGAAACCGAGGCACACGACGGCGGTGACGTATTCCATCACGGAAACCTGGAGAGGGACAGAACAGCCGGAATGCCCGGAGCAGGGGACAGGAGGGAGGGGACACTCGGGAGGGGACAGGAGGGGACACTCGGGAGGGGACAGGAGGGGACACTCGGGAGGGGACAGGAGGGGACACTCAGGGGGGGACACTCGGGGGGACAGGGAGGAGGTGACACAGAGGGGACACTCAGGAGGGGACAGGGAGGAGGTGACACTCAGGAGGTGACACGAGGGGACAGGGAGGAGGGGACAGGGAGGAGGGGACACTGAGCAGGTGACACTGAGCAGGTGACACTCAGGAGGTGACAGGGAGGAGGGGACACTCGGGAGGGGACACTGAGCAGGTGACACTGAGCAGGTGACAGGGAGGAGGGGACACTCGGGAGGGGACACTCGGGAGGGGACACTGAGGAGGTGACACTGAGGAAGGGACACCCAGGAGGTGACAGGGAGGAGGTGACACTCAGCAGGTGACACTGAGGAGGTGACACTCAGGAGGGGACACTCAGGAGGGGACACTCAGGAGGGGACATTGAGGGGACACTCAGCAGGGGACACTCAGGAGGAGACAGGGAGGAGGTGACACTGAGCAGGTGACACTGAGCAGGTGACACTCAGGAGGTGACACTCAGCAGGGGACACTCAGGAGGTGACAGGGAGGAGAGGACACTCGGGAGGGGACACTCGGGAGGGGACACTGAGGAGGTGACACTGAGGAGGGGACACTGAGGAGGGGACACTGAGCAGATGACAGGGAGGAGGGGACACTCGGGAGGGGACACTGAGGAGGTGACACTGAGGAAGGGACACCCAGGAGGTGACAGGGAGGAGGTGACACTGAGCAGGTGACAGGGAGCAGGTGACACTGAGGAGGGGACACTGAGGAGGGGACACTGAGGAGGGGACACTCGGTGACACTCAGGAGGTGACAGGGAGGAGGTGACAGGGAGGAGGTGACAGGGAGGAGGTGACACTGAGCAGGTGACACTCAGGAGCAGGTGACACTCAGGAGGTGACAGGGAGGAGGTGACACTGAGGAGCAGGTGACACTCAGGAGCAGGTGACACTCAGGAGGGGACACTGAGCAGGTGACACTGAGCAGGTGACACTCGGTGACACTCAGGAGGTGACAGGGAGGAGGTGACAGGGAGGAGGTGACAGGGAGCAGGTGACACTCAGGAGCAGGTGACACTCAGGATCAGGTGACACTGAGGAGCAGGTGACACTCAGGAGCAGGTGACACTGAGCAGGTGACAGGGAGGAGGTGACACTGAGGAGCAGGTGACACTGAGGATCAGGTGACACTCAGGAGGTGACACTCAGGAGGTGACACTGAGCAGGTGACACTGAGGAGGTGACAGGGAGGAGGTGACACTGAGGAGGTGACACTGAGCAGGTGACACTGAGCAGGTGACAGGGAGGAGGTGACACTGAGGAGCAGGTGACACTGAGGAGCAGGTGACACTGAGGATCAGGTGACACTGAGCAGGTGACACTGAGCAGGTGACACTGAGCAGGTGACAGGGAGGAGGTGACACTGAGGAGCAGGTGACACTGAGGAGCAGGTGACACTGAGGAGCAGGTGACACTGAGGAGCAGGTGACACTCAGGAGGGGACACTGAGCAGGTGACAGGGAGGAGGTGACACCCAGCAGGTGACAGGGAGGAGGTGACACCCAGCAGGTGACACTGAGGAGCAGGTGACACTGAGCAGGTGACACTGAGGAGCAGGTGACACTGAGGAGCAGGTGACACTGAGGAGCAGGTGACACTGAGCAGGTGACACTCAGGAGGGGACACTCAGGAGGTGACACTGAGCAGGTGACACTGAGCAGGTGACACTGAGCAGGTGACACTCAGGAGCAGGTGACACTCAGGAGGGGACACTCAGCAGGTGACAGGGAGGAGGTGACACTCAGGAGCAGGTGACACTGAGGAGCAGGTGACACTGAGGAGCAGGTGACACTCAGGAGCAGGTGACACTCAGGAGCAGGTGACAGGGAGGAGGTGACAGGGAGGAGGTGACACTCAGGAGCAGGTGACACTGAGGAGGGGACACTGAGCAGATGACACTCAGGAGGTGACACTCAGGAGGGGACACTCAGGAGGGGACACTCAGCAGGTGACACTCAGGAGGGGACACTGAGCAGGTGACAGGGAGGAGGTGACACTGAGCAGGTGACACTCAGGAGGGGACACTGAGCAGGTGACAGGGAGGAGGTGACACTGAGCAGGTGACACTGAGGAGCAGGTGACACTGAGGAGCAGGTGACACTCAGGAGCAGGTGACACTCAGGAGGTGACACTCGGTGACACTCAGGAGGTGACAGGGAGGAGGTGACACTCAGCAGGTGACACTGAGCAGGTGACACTCAGGAGGGGACACTGAGCAGGTGACAGGGAGGAGGTGACACTCAGCAGGTGACACTGAGGAGGTGACACTCAGCAGGTGACAGGGAGGAGGTGACACTGATCAGGTGACACTCAGGATCAGATGACACTGAGGAGCAGGTGACACTGAGGAGCAGGTGACACTCAGGAGGTGACAGGGAGGAGGTGACAGGGAGGAGGTGACAGGGAGGAGGTGACACTGAGGATCAGGTGACACTGAGGATCAGGTGACACTCAGGAGCAGGTGACACTCAGGATCAGGTGACACTGAGGATCAGGTGACACTCACGTGACAGGCCACCAGGGCGCCGGTGTTCCAGCCGATGAGGATGATCTGCTTGTGCGAGAAGTGGTTGTGGATCTGCGGGAGACAACAACGGCAGCGCTGGGGACAGCGCAGGGACACGGGGAGATGGACAGGGGACAGCTGGAACGGGCACAGGTGTGGGGTGTACAGGTGTGTACAGGTGTGTACAGGTGTGTACAGGGTGTGCAGGTGTGTACAGGTGTGTACAGGTGTGTGCAGGGTGTACAGGTGTGTACAGGTGTGTACAGGTGTGTGCAGGGTGTACAGGTGTGTACAGGTGTGTACAGGTGTGTGCAGGTGTGTATGTACAGGTGTGTACAGGTGTGTACAGGGTGTACAGGTGTGTGCAGGTGTGTACAGGTGTGTACAGGGTGTACAGGTGTGTACAGGTGTGTACAGGTGTGTGCAGGTGTGTGCAGGGTGTACAGGGTGTACAGGTGTGTACAGGTGTGTGCAGGGTGTACAGGTGTGTGGGGTGTACAGGTGTGTACAGGTGTGTACAGGTGTGTACAGGTGTGTACAGGTGTGTGCAGGGTGTACAGGTGTGTGGGGTGTACAGGTGTGTGCAGGGTGTACAGGTGTGTGCAGGGTGTACAGGTGTGTACAGGGTGTACAGGTGTGTACAGGTGTGTGGGGTGTACAGGGTGTACAGGTGTGTACAGGTGTGTGGGGTGTGCAGGTGTGTACAGGGGTGTACAGGTGTGTGCAGGTGTGTGCAGGTGTGTACAGGTGTGTACAGGTGTGTACAGGGTGTACAGGTGTGTGCAGGTGTGTCCAGGTGTGTACAGGTGTGTACAGGTGTGTACAGGTGTGTACAGGTGTGTGCAGGGTGTACAGGTGTGTGGGGTGTACAGGTGTGTGCAGGGTGTACAGGTGTGTACAGGTGTGTGGGGTGTACAGGTGTGTGCAGGGTGTACAGGTGTGTGGGGTGTGCAGGTGTGTACAGGGGTGTACAGGTGTGTGCAGGTGTGTGCAGGTGTGTACAGGTGTGTACAGGTGTGTACAGGTGTGTACAGGTGTGGGGTGTACAGGTGTGTGCAGGTGTGCAGGTGTGTGCAGGTGTGTACAGGTGTGTGCAGGGTGTACAGATGTGTACAGGTGTACAGGTGTGTACAGGTGTGTGCAGGTGTGTACAGGTGTGTACAGGTGTGTACAGGGTGTACAGGTGTGTGCAGGTGTGTACAGGTGTGTACAGGCGTGTACAGGTGTGTGCAGGGTGTACAGGTGTGTCCAGGTGTCCAGGTGTGTCCAGGGGGTGTCCAGGTGTGTGCAGGGTATAGAGGTGTGCAGGGTGTACAGGGAGTGTACAGGTGTACAGGGAGTGTCCAGGTGTGTCCAGGTGTGCTGTGTACAGGTGTACAGGTGTGTCCAGGTGTGTGCAGGTGTGCTGTGTACAGGTGTACAGGGTGTACAGGGTGTCCAGGTGTGTCCAGGTGTGCTGTGTACAGGTGTACAGGTGTACAGGGTGTCCAGGGGGTGTCCAGGTGTGTCCAGGTGTGCTGTGTACGGGTGTACAGGTGTACAGGGTGTCCAGGGGGTGTCCAGGTGTGCTGTGTACAGGTGTACAGGTGTGTCCAGGTGTGTGCAGGTGTGCTGTGTACAGGTGTACAGGGTGTACAGGGGGTGTACAGGTGTGTCCAGGTGTGCTGTGTACAGGTGTACAGGGTGTACAGGGGGTGTACAGGTGTGTCCAGGTGTGTCCAGGTGTGCTGTGTACAGGTGTACAGGGTGTCCAGGTGTGTCCAGGTGTGTCCAGGTGTGTCCAGGTGTGTCCAGGTGTGCTGTGTACAGGTGTGCAGGGTGTACAGGGTGTCCAGGGGGTGTCCAGGTGTGTCCAGGTGTGCTGTGTACAGGTGTACAGGTGTCCAGGTGTCCAGGTGTGTCCAGGTGTGCTGTGTACAGGTGTACAGGGGGTGTACAGGGGGTGTCCAGGTGTGTCCAGGTGTGCTGTGTACAGGTGTGCAGGGTGTACAGGGAGTATCCAGGTGTGTCCAGGTGTGTCCAGGTGTGCTGTGTACAGGTGTACAGGGTGTCCAGGGTGTCCAGGTGTGTCCAGGTGTGTCCAGGTGTGCTGTGTACAGGTGTACAGGGTGTACAGGGTGTACAGGGAGTATCCAGGTGTGTCCAGGTGTGCTGTGTACAGGTGTACAGGGTGTACAGGGTGTACAGGGTGTACAGGGTGTACAGGGGGTGTCCAGGTGTGTCCAGGTGTGCTGTGTACAGGTGTGCAGGGTGTCCAGGTGTGTCCAGGTGTGTCCAGGTGTGTCCAGGTGTGTCCCTCACCTCAGCCACCTTGCCCCTGACAGCGCCGATCGTGTGCTCCAGGCACTGCAGCACCCCCACCCCCCTGCCATTGTTCAGCAGGGACCAGGTGTGTCCAGGTGTGTCCAGGTGTGTCCAGGTGTGCTGTGTACAGGTGTACAGGGTGTACAGGAGGTGTCCAGGTGTGTCCAGGTGTGCTGTGTACAGGTGTACAGGTGTGCAGGGTGTACAGGTGTCCAGGTGTATCAAGGTGTGTCGTGTACAGGTGTACAGGTGTGCAGGGTGTACAGGGGGTGTCCAGGTGTGTCCAGGTGTGCTGTGTACAGGTGTGCAGGGTGTACAGGGTGTACAGGGGGTGTCCAGGTGTGTCCAGGTGTGTCCAGGTGTGCTGTGTACAGGTGTGCAGGGTGTACAGGGTGTACAGGGGGTGTCCAGGTGTGTCCAGATGTGTCCAGGTGTGTCCCTCACCTCGGCCACCTTGCCCCTGACGGCGCCGATCATGTGCTCCAGGCACTGCAGCACCCCCACCCCACTGCCATTGTTCAGCAGGGACCAGGTGTGTCCAGGTGTGCTGTGTACAGGTGTACAGGTGTACAGGGTGTACAGGTGTCCAGGTGTGTCCAGGTGTGCTGTGTACAGGTGTACAGGTGTACAGTGTGTACAGGTGTCCAGGTGTGTCCAGGTGTGTCCCTCACCTCAGCCACCTTGCCCCTGACAGCGCCGATCATGTGCTCCAGGCACTGCAGCACCCCCACCCCACTGCCATTGTTCAGCAGGGACCAGGTGTGTCCAGGTGTGTCCAGGTGTGTCCAGGTGTGTCCAGGTGTGCTGTGTACAGGTGTACAGGGTGTACAGATGTGTCCAGGTGTGTCCAGGTGTGTCCCTCACCTCAGCCACCTTGCCCCTGACAGCGCCGATCATGTGCTCCAGGCACTGCAGCACCCCCACCCCAGTGCCATTGTTCAGCAGGGACGTGGAGATGGGGATCACCTGTGGGGACAGGGGACACTGGTCACACCAGGGCTGGGGACAGGGGACAGCGGTCACACCAGGGCTGGGGACACCAGAGCAGGACAGGGGACATCAATCACACCAGGGCTGGGGACACCAGAGCAGGACAGGGGACATCAATCACACCAGGGCTGGGGACACTGGGGACAGCCAGCAGGGCTGGGGACACCAGAGCAGGACAGGGGACATCAATCACACCAGGGCTGGGGACGTGGAGATGGGGATCACCTGTCGGGACAGGGGACAATGGTCACACCAGGGCTGGGGACGTGGAGATGGGGATCACCTGTGGGGACAGGGGACAACGGTCACACCAGGGCTGGGGACAGGGGACAATGGTCACACCAGGGCTGGGGACACTGGGGACATCGGTCACACCAGGGCTGGGGACGTGGAGATGGGGATCACCTGTGGGGACAGGGGACAACGGTCACACCAGGGCTGGGGACACCGGAGCAGGACAGGGGACATCAATCACACCAGGGCTGGGGACATCAGGGACAGCCAGCAGGGCTGGGGACACCAGAGCAGGACAGGGGACATCAGTCACACCAGGGCTGGGGACAGGGGACATCGGTGACACCAGGGCTGGGGACACCAGAGCAGGACAGGGGACAACGGTCACACCAGGGCTGGGGACAGGGGACATCGGTCACACCAGGGCTGGGGACACCAGAGCAGGACAGGGGACATCAATCACACCAGGGCTGGGGACGTGGAGATGGGGATCACCTGTGGGGACAGGGGACAGCGGTCACACCAGGGCTGGGGACAGGGGACAATGGTCACACCAGGGCTGGGGACAGGGGACATCGGTCACACCAGGGCTGGGGACGTGGAGATGGGGATCACCTGTGGGGACAGGGGACAGCGGTCACACCCAGCAGGGTTGGGGACAGGGGACATTGGTCACACCAGGGCTGGGGACACCAGAGCAGGACAGGGGACATCAATCACACCAGGGCTGGGGACACTGGGGACAGCCAGCAGGGCTGGGGACATCAGAGCAGGACAGGGGACATCAATCACACCAGGGCTGGGGACGTGGAGATGGGGATCACCTGTGGGGACAGGGGACAATGGTCACACCAGGGCTGGGGACATCAGAGCAGGACAGGGGACACCAGTCACACCAGGGCTGGGGACAGGGGACATCGGTCACACCAGGGCTGGGGACGTGGAGATGGGGATCACCTGTGGGGACAGGGGACAATGGTCACACCCAGCAGGGCTGGGGACAGGGGACATCGGTCACACCAGGGCTGGGGACACCAGAGCAGGACAGGGGACATCAATCACACCAGGGCTGGGGACGTGGAGATGGGGATCACCTGTGGGGACAGGGGACAGCGGTCACACCAGGGCTGGGGACAGGGGACAATGGTCACACCAGGGCTGGGGACACTGGGGACATCGGTCACACCAGGGCTGGGGACGTGGAGATGGGGATCACCTGTGGGGACAGGGGACAGCGGTCACACCAGGGCTGGGGACACCAGAGCAGGACAGGGGACATCAATCACACCAGGGCTGGGGACATTGGGGACAGCCAGCAGGGCTGGGAACATCAGAGCAGGACAGGGGACATCAATCACACCAGGGCTGGGGACGTGGAGATGGGGATCACCTGTGGGGACAGGGGACATCAATCACACCAGGGCTGGGGACACTGGGGACAGCCAGCAGGGCTGGGGACACCAGAACAGGACTGGGGACACCAGAACAGGACTGGGGACACCGGTCACAGCAGGGCTGGGGACACTGGGGACACCAGAACAGGGCTGGGGACACCGGAGCAGGACAGGGGACATCAATCACACCAGGGCTGGGGACACCAGAGCAGGGCTGGGGACATTGGTCACACCAGGGCTGGGGACACCAGAGCCACCCCATAGAGCCACCCCACACATCCACCCCACACATCCAGCCCCACACATCCAGCTCCATAAATCCAGCCCCACAGCCCCACCCCACACATCCACCCCACACATCCAGCCCACACATCCAGCCCCACAAATCCACCCCACACATGCAGCCCCACAAATCCAGCCCCACACATCCACCCCACACATGCAGCCCCACAAATCCAGCCCCACAGCCCCACCCCACACATCCACCCTACACATCCAGCCCCACACATCCACCCCACACATCCAGCCCCACACATCCACCCCACAAATCCACCCCACAAATCCAGCCCCACAGCCCCACCCCACACATCCACCCCACACATCCAGCCCCACACATCCAGCCCCACACATCCACCCCACAAATCCACCCCACAAATCCAGCCCCACAGCCCCACCCCACACATCCGCCCCACACATCCAGCCCCACACATCCACCCCACACATCCAGCCCTACATATCCAGCCCCACACATCCACCCCACACATCCACCCCACAAATCCAGCCCCACAAATCCAGCCCCACACATTCAGCCCCATAAATCCACCCCACACATCCACCCCACACATCCAGCTCCATAAATCCAGCCCCACAAATCCACCCCACACATCCACCCCACACATCCAGCCCCACAAATCCACCCCACACATCCAGCCCCACAAATCCACCCCACACATCCAGCCCCACAAATCCACCCCACACATCCAGCCCCACAAATCCACCCCACACATCCAGCCCCACAAATCCACCCCACACATCCAGCCCCACACATCCAGCCCCACAGCCCCACCCCACACATCCAGCCCCACACATCCAGCTCCATAAATCCAGCCCCACAAATCCACCCCACACATCCAGGCCCACAAATCCAGCCCCACAGCCCCACCCCACACATCCAGCCCCACACATCCAGCCCCACACATCCACCCCACACATCCAGCTCCACACATCCAGCCCCACACATCCAGCCCCACACATCCACCCCACACATCCAGCCCCACAAATCCAGCCCCACACATTCAGCCCCATAAATCCACCCCACAGCCCCACCCCACACATCCATCCCACAGACCCACCCCACACATCCACCCCCACAGCCCCACAGACCTTCCCCAGGCAGGAGAGCTGGGACTGCCAGAATCGCTGCCGTCGGGACGTGGGGAACACGGAGCTGGCGGGGCCGGAGGAGGCGATGAGGATGAGGGGGGATCCTGGCAGTTTGCTCTGGAAAACAACAGTCAGCTCAGGGACAGCATTTTCCCTGGAAAAACCTCCCTGCCCTGGGATTTTCCCGGGAAAAACCTCCCTGCCCTGGGATTTTCCCTGGAAAAACCTCCCTGCCCTGGGATTTTCCCGGGAAAAACCTCCCTGCCCTGGGATTTTCCCTGGAAAAACCTCCCTGCCCTGGGATTTTCCCGGGAAAAACCTCCCTGCCCTGGGATTTTCCCTGGAAAAACCTCCCTGCCCTGGGATTTTCCCAGGAAAAAACTTCCTACCCCAGAAATTTCCCAGGAAAAACTTCCCTGCTCCAGCATTTTTCCAGGAAAAACCTCCCTGCCCCAGCATTTCCCAGGAATTTTCCAGCATTTTCCCAGGAAAAACCTCCCTGCCCTGGGATTTTCCCAGGAAAAACCTCCCTGCTCCAGGATTTTCCCAGGAAAAACCTCCCTGCCCTGGGATTTCCCCAGGAAAAACCTCCCTGCCCTGGGAGATTCCCTGGAAAAACCTCCCTGCCCTGGGATTTTCCCGGGAAAAACCTCCCTGCCCTGGGAGATTCCCTGGAAAAACCTCCCTGCCCCAGGATTTTCCCAGGAATTTTCCAGGATTTTCCCAGGAAAAACCTCCCTGCTCCAGGATTTCCCTTGGGAAAAACCTCCCTGCCCTGGGAGATTCCCAGGAAAAAACTTCCTACCCCAGAAATTTCCCAGGAAAAACTTCCCTGCTCCAGCATTTTCCCAGAAAAAACCTCCCTGCCCCAGCATTTCCCAGGAATTTTCCAGCATTTTCCCAGGAAAAACCTCCCTGCTCCAGGATTTTCCCAGGAAAAACCTCCCTGCTCCAGGATTTTCCCAGGAAAAACCTCCCTGCTCCAGGATTTTCCCAGGAAAAACCTCCCTGCCCTGGGAGATTCCCAGGAATTTTCCAGGATTTTCCCTGGAAAAACCTCCCTGCTCCAGGATTTTCCCAGGATGGGAAATTTGGGGTGTCTGTGCAGGGTCCCAGGGTGGGAATTTGGGGTGTCCCTGCAGGGTCCCCAGGGTGGGAATTTGGGGTGTCCCTGCAGGGTCCCAGGGTGGGAATTTGGGGTGTCCCTCCAGGGTCCCAGGGTGATAATTTGGGGTGTCTGTGCAGGGTCCCAGGGTGATAATTTGGGGTGTCCCTGCAGGGTCCCAGGGTGATAATTTGGGGTGTCCCTGCAGGATCAGGAGCTGGATCCACGATCCTGTTGGTGCCCAAACTCCTCTGACAGAGCAGGAATAAACCAGAGGATCCCAGGGAGAGAATGGGAACTCCAAAGCTCCGTGGGACCCCCAAAACCCCCCCCAGAAGCCCCCCAGGATCACTCACAGGTTTATTATGGGACAGAACCCCCACAGCTGGATCCCAGGGTGATAATTTGGGGTGTTTGTGCAGGATCAGGGGCTGGATCCACGATCCTGTTGGTGCCCAAACTCCTCTGACAGAGCAGGAATAAACCACAAGAACCCAGGGAGAGGACAGAGGAAGAGGATGGGAACTCTAAAGCTCTGTGGGACCCCCAGAAGCCCCCCAGGATCACTCACAGGTTTATTATGGGACAGAACCCCCACAGCTGGATCCCAGGGCCTCTTGAGCAGCAGTGACAGCGCCTCAGCCCCCGCTGCTCCTGTCTTGGCCGTGGAGGAGAGCAACATCCTATCGATCAACGCCGGAATCTACCAACAAAACCCAGCAAAGAGTCAAAAAAAACCCCCAAAACCACAGGAAAACAATCCCAACCTCTGGAAAAACATCCCATCACCTTTCCTTTCAGGGTCTGCAGGGCATCCAGGTAAGCAGCCAGCACGGGGAGGCTGAGGGTCTCCACCAGGGTGGTGTGGAGCCACTGGATGAGTTTGGTGTCCCAGTTGACGCTGGCCAGGGCCTGGCGCACGCGGCGGGCGCATTTATCCACCGCGATCCTCCGAAGAACCGGCTCGTTGCAGGCCTGGAAGAGGGAATTCCAAAAGGTCAGGGGGATTCAAAAAGTTCAGGGGGATTCACAAAGTTCACAGAATTCCCAAAGTTCAGGGGGATTCAAAAAGGTCAGGGGGATTCACAAAGTTCAGGGGGATTCAAAAAGTTCAGGGGGATTCACAAAGTTCAGGGGGATTCACAAAGTTCAGGGGGATTCACAAAGTTCAGGGGGATTCACAAAGTTCGGGGGAATTTCCAAAGTTCAGGGGGAATTCCCAGAGTTCAGGGGGATTCACAAAGTTCAGGAAAATCTCCAAAGTTCAAGGGAGTTCCCAAAGTTCAGGGGGATTCACAAAGTTCAGGGGGATTCACAAAGTTCAGGGGGATTCACAAAGTTCACAGAATTCCCAAAGTTCAGGGGGATTCACAAAGTTCACAGAATTCACAAAGTTCAGGGGGATTCCCAAAGTTCAGGGGGATTCCCAGAGTTCAGGGGGATTCCCAAAGTTCAGGGGGATTCCCAGAGTTCAGGGGGATTCCCAAAGTTCAGGGGGATTCCCAGAGTTCAGGGGGATTCCCAGAGTTCAGGGGGATTCCCAAAGTTCAGGGGGATTCCCAAAGTTCAGGGGGATTCACAAAGTTCACAGAATTCCCAAAGTTCAGGGGGATTCCCAAAGTTCAGGGGGATTCCCAGAGTTCCCACATGGAATTCCATGATCCCACAAAACCCAGGGCTCACAGAAGCCTAAAGAACACCTGGAGGCCACAATTCCCACCCAGGACATTCCAAGGAACACCTGGATTCCACAATTCCCACCCAGGACATTCCAAGGAACACCTGGATTCCAGAATTCCCAGCCAGGACATTCCAAGGAACACCTGGAGGCCACAATTCCCATCCAGGACATTCCAAGGAACACCTGGAGGCCACAATTCCCATCCAGGACATTCCAAGGAACACCTGGAGGCCACAATTCCCAGCCAGGACATTCCAAGGAACAACTGGAGGCCACAATTCCCATCCAGGACATTCCAAGGAACACCTGGAGGCCACAATTCCCATCCAGGACATTCCAAGGAACACCTGGATTCCAGAATTCCCATCCAGGACATTCCAAAGAACACCTGGAGGCCACAATTCCCACCCAGGACACTCCATGATCCCACAAAAATCACGGCTCAAAGAAGCCCAAGGAACACCTGGATTCCAGAATTCCCATCCAGGACATTCCAAGGAACACCTGGATTCCAGAATTCCCATCCAGGACATTCCAAGGAACAACTGGAGGCCACAATTCCCACCCGGAATTCCATGATCCCACAAAACCCACGGCTCACAGAAGCCCAAGGAACACCTGGATTCCAGAATTCCCACCCAGGACATTCCAAGGAACACCTGGATTCCAGAATTCCCAGCCAGGACATTCCAAGGAACAACTGAAGGCCACAATTCCCAGCCAGGACATTCCAAGGAACAACTGGAGGCCACAATTCCCACCCAGGACATTCCAAGGAACACCTGGATTCCAGAATTCCCAGCCAGGACATTCCAAGGAACACCTGGATTCCAGAATTCCCATCCAGGACATTCCAAGGAACACCTGGATTCCAGAATTCCCATCCAGGACATTCCAAGGAACACCTGGATTCCACAATTCCCATCCAGGACATTCCAAGGAACACCTGGATTCCAGAATTCCCAGCCAGGACATTCCAAGGAACACCTGGATTCCAGAATTGCCAGCCCCTCTCACCCCCTCGTTGGCCAGCCGGGCCAGCCGGTCCGACTGCAGAGCTTTGTGGATCTTGTTGAACAGCTTGTTCTGAGCCGTGCTCCAGCCTGACCTGTGGGACACACGGACACACGGACAGACACACGGACAGACACACAGACAGACACACACACACAGACAGACACACAGACGCACGGGGGTCACCCAAACAGCCAAACCCCTCCTGGCTCCTCCTCCTCCTCTCCGCAATCGCCGCCCCGGCCGTTCACGTGATCCTCCTGGATTCCCTTTCTTTGGTGTTCCCAGCCTGGATTCCCATTCCCAGCACACATTCCCATTCCCAGATTCCCACATTCCCACCTGTTGAGGTGCTCCTCCCAGCCCACATTCCCAGATTCCCCCATTCCCAGATTCCCATTCCCAGCTCCCCACCTGTTGATGTGCTCCTCCCAGCCTGGATTCCCCCATTCCCAGATTCCCACATTCCCATTCCCACATTCCCATTCCCATTCCCCCATTCCCAGATTCCCATTCCCAGCTCCCCACCTGTTGATGTGCTCCTCCCAGCCCACATTCCCCCATTCCCACATTCCCAGATTCCCCCATTCCCATTCCCACATTCCCAGATTCCCCCATTCCCATTCCCACGTCCCCACATTCCCATTCCCACATTCCCAGATTCCCACATTCCCATTCCCACATTCCCATCCCCACATTCCCAGATTCCCCCATTCCCACATTCCCACATTCCCATTCCCAGCTCCCCACCTGTTGATGTGCTCCTCCCAGCCTGGATTCCCCCATTCCCATTCCCAGCTCCCCACCTGTTGATGTGCTCCTCCCAGCCTGGATTCCCCCATTCCCCCATTCCCAGATTCCCATTCCCAGATCCCCACCTGTTGATGTGCTCCTCCCAGCCTGGATTCCCCCATTCCCACATTCCCACATTCCCATTCCCACATTCCCATTCCCATTCCCATTTCTCCATTCCCATTCCCAGCTCCCCACCTGTTGATGTGCTCCTCCCAGCCCACATTCCCAGATTCCCCCATTCCCACATTCCCAGATTCCCACATTCCCATTCCCACATTCCCATTTCCCCATTCCCATTCCCAGCTCCCCACCTGTTGATGTGCTCCTCCCAGCCCGGATTTCCACATTCCCACATTCCCAGATTCCCATTCCCAGCTCCCCACCTGTTGATGTGCTCCTCCCAGCCCACATTCCCAGATTCCCACATTCCCATTCCCATTCCCACATTCCCATTCCCAGATTCCCAGCTCCCCACCTGTTGATGTGCTCCTCCCAGCCCACATTCCCAGATTCCCACATTCCCATTCCCATTTCCCCATTCCCATTCCCATTCCCCCATCCCCACCTGTTGATGTGCTCCTCCCAGTCGTCGGGCGGCGGCGGCGCGTCGGCGTCGGTGCGTGCGAACATGACGTGCCGCTCGCACTCGTTCATCACGCTCCGAGCCTTCTGGTTGTCGTACAGCGGCACCGGCGTGGGCGTCACCGTCTCCACGTCGATGGGGACATCGGCCTCCCTGCCCCGGGCACGGCCGTCAGGGATTTGGGGGATTTGGGGGGGTTTTGGGGGATTTGGGGGGGTTTTGGGGGGATTTGGGGGGGTTTTGGGGGGTTTGGGGTGTGTTCATAAAGTGGGATTGAGCCTGGGATTGTGGGAGTGCTGGGCTGTCAACTGGCAGCCCCTGGGCCACCAAAGTGAGGCCTCTTGGCCACCAAACTGAGACCCTTGGGCCACCAAACTGAGCTCCCTGGGCCACCAAAGTGAGACCATTGGGCACCCCAAACTGAGACCCCCCAGGGCCACCAAATTGAGACCCCATGACACCTCAAACTGAGCCTCCTGGGCCACCAAATTGAGACCCTTGGGCCACCAAACTGAGCCTGCTGGGCCACCAAAGTGAGACCCCTGGACACCCCAAACCAAGACACCTGGGCCACCAAACTGAGCCCCCTGGGCCACCAAACTGAGCCCCCTGGACACCCCAAACTGAGCCTCCTAGGCCACAAAGCTGAGACCCCTGGGCCACCAAACCAAGAACCCTGGACACCCCAAACTGAGACCTCTGGGCCACCAAATTGAGATCTCTGAGCCACCAAACTGAGACCTCTGGACACCCCAAACTGAGACACCTGGACACCCCAAATCGAGACCTCTGGACACCCCAAACTGAGACCTCTGGGCCACCAAGCTGAGACCCTTGGGCCACCAAACTGAGCCTCCTGGGCCATCAAACTGAGACCCTCCTGGGTCACCAAACTGAGCCTCCTGGGCCACAAAACTGAGACCCCCCCGGGTCACCCCTCTGGGCCACCAAACCGAGACCCCTGGGCCACCAAATTGAGACCCCATGACACCTCAAACTGAGCCTCCTGGGCCACCAAATTGAGACCCTTGGGCCACCAAACTGAGACCCCTGAGCCATCAAACTGAGACTCTTGGACACCCCAAACTGAGCTCCCTGGGCCACCAAACCGAGACCCCTGGGCGGCCAAATTGAGACCCCTGGACCCCCCAAACCATGGACCCTAAACCCCCCAACCCATGGACCCTGGACACCCCTGGACCCCCCAAACCGAGACCTCTGGACACCCCAAACCTCTGGACACCCCAAAGCAGACCCCTCAGAGCCCCCCTCACCCACCAGAACCCCCCCACTCACCCTCATGACCGCCCCCAGCCCCACAGGACCCGCTCCTTTCCCCTCAAGCCCCTCAGGACCCCCCAGTTCCCCCTCAGGCCCCTCAGGACCCCCCAGTTCCCCCTCAAGCCCCTCAGGACCCCCCAGTTCCCCCTCAGGACCCCCCAGTTCCCCCTCAGGACCCCCCAGTTCCCCCTCAGGACTCCCCCAGTTTCCCCTCAAGCCCCTCAGGATCCCCCAGTTCCCCCTCAAGCCCCTCAGGACCCCCCAGTTCCCCCTCAGGACCCCCCAGTTCCCCCTCAAGCCCCTCAGGACCCCCCAGTTCCCCCTCAAGCCCCTCAGGATCCCCCTCAGGACCCCCCAGTTCCCCCTCAAGCCCCTCAGGACCTCCCAGTTCCCCCTCAAGCCCCTCAGGATCCCCCTCGAGCCCCTCAGGACGCCCCAGTTCCCCCTCAGGACCCCCCAGTTCCCCCTCAGGATCCCCCCAGTTCCCCCTCAGGACCCCCCAGTTCCCCCTCAGGCCCCTCAGGACCCCCCAGTTCCCCCTCAGGACCCCCCAGTTCCTCCTCAGGACCCCCCAGTTCCCCCTCAGGACTCCCCCAGTTTCCCCTCAAGCCCCTCAGGACCCCCCAGTTCCCCCTCAAGCCCCTCAGGATCCCCCTCAAGCCCCTCAGGACCCCCCAGTTTCCCCTCAAGCCCTTCAGGACCTCCCAGTTTCCCCTCAAGCCCCTCAGGACCCCCCTCAGGCCCCTCAGGACCCCCCAGTTCCCCCTCAAGCCCCTCAGGACCCCCCAGTTCCCCCTCAGGACCCCCCAGTTCCCCCTCAGGCCCCTCAGGACCCCCCAGTTCCCCCTCAGGACCCCCCAGTTCCCCCTCAAGCCCCTCAGGACCCCCCAGTTCCCCCTCAGAACCCTCCAGTTCCCCCCCAGGCCCCTCAGGACCCCCCAGTTCCCCCTCAGGATCCCCCCAGTTCCCCCTCAAGCCCCTCCGTTTCTCACGGGGCGCTGCCGAGGTGTCTCCGCGGGGTGAGGAAGAGGAGCCGGGCGGGCCGGGCGGCGCTGGCATCGGGGTGCGCGCTCCACGGCTTGGCGTAGCTGTGGTCGAGGCACACCAGGTCGAGCTCTCGCTCGTGGGCCGAGAGCTGCAGCAGCAGCGAGGTGCCCATCCTGCGGGCCGACCACTGCAGCTCTCTCTCCCTGTCGCGCTCCCTGTCGCGATCGCGGTCCCCGGCTCGTTGCGACATGGCGGGAGCCCCGCCCCCTTTCCCCCTTCCCCTCACGCAGGCGCCGCAAGCCCCGCCCCTCTCCCCCCAGCGCGCGTGCGCGGGGCGCGCTCCCGCCTCCCCTCAGCGCGCGTGCGCGGGGCGCGTTCCCGCCTCCCCTCAGCGCGCGTGCGCGGGGCGCGTTCCCGCCTCCCCTCAGCGCGCGTGCGCGGGGCGCGTTCCCGCCTCCCCTCAGCGCGCGTGCGCGGGGCGCGTTCCCGCCTCCCCTCAGCGCGCGTGCGCGGGGCGCGTTCCCGCCTCCCCTCAGCGCGCGTGCGCGGGGCGCGTTCCCGCCTCCCGACGCGCGCCCCCCCCACCCCTCCCAGTGCGCGTGCGCGGGGCGCGCTCCCGCCGACCCTCAGCGCGCGTGCGCGGGACCGCGGAGTGTCCCCCGTGGGGATCGGGGGACAGGGACAGAGGGACACAGGGACAGAGGGACACAGGGACAGACACAGGGACACAGGGGCACAGGGACAGACACAGGGACAGGGACACAGGGACAGACACAGGGACACAGGGGCACAGGGACACAGGGACAGGGACACAGGGACAGGGACAGACACAGGGACAGACACAGGGACACAGGGACACAGGGACAGGGACAGACACAGGGACAGACACAGGGACACAAGGACAGGGACAGACACAGGGACACAAGGACAGGGACAGACACAGGGACACAGAGACACAGGGACAGATACAGGGACACAGGGACAGGGACAGACACAGGGACAGGGACACAGGGACAGACACAGGGACACGGGGACAGGGACACAGGGACACAGGGACAGACACAGGGACACGGGGACAGGGACACAGGGACAGACACAGGGACACAGGGACACAGGGACAGGGACAGGGACACAGGGACACAGGGACAGGGACAGGGACAGACACAGGGACACAGGGACACAGGGACAGACACAGGGACACGGGGACAGGGACACAGGGACAGACACAGGGACACGGGGACACAGGGACAGGGACAGGGACACAGGGACAGGGACACAGGGACACAGGGACAGGGACACAGGGACAGGGACACAGGGACAGACACAGGGACACAGGGACAGGGACAGACACAGGGACACAGGGACACAGGGACAGACACAGGGACAGGGACACAGGGACAGACACAGGGACACAGGGACAGGGACAGACACAGGGACACAGGGACACAGGGACAGACACAGGGACAGGGACACAGGGACAGACACAGGGACACAGAGACACACACAGGGACACAGGGACAGGGACACAGGGACACAGAGACACAGGGACAGACACAGGGACACAGGGACAGAAGGACACAGGGACAGACACAGGGACACAGAGACACACACAGGGACACAGGGACAGAAGGACACAGGGACACACACAGGGACACAGGGACCCGTGGGAATGTCCCCGTGGGGATCGGGGAGTGTCCCCGTGGGGCACCGGGGGACAGACAGACACAGGGACATTGACAGAGGGACACACACAGGGACCCGTGGAAATGTCCCCTCAGGCACCGGGAATGTCCCCGCAGGAACCGGGAATGTCCCCGCAGGGACCGGCGATGTTCCCTCAGGGACCGGGAATGTCCCCGTGGGGACCGGGAATGTTCCCGCAGGGACCGGCGATGTCCCCGGAGGGACCGGGGATGTCCCCGTGGGGACCGAGGGATGTCCCCGTGGGAATGTCCCCGTGGGGACCGGGAATGTTCCCGCAGGGACCGGGAATGTCCCCGTGGGGACCGGGGATGTCCCCGTGGGGACCGGAGATGTCCCCGCGGGAATGTCCCCTCAGGGGCCGGAGATGTCCCCGTGGGGACCGGAGATGTCCCCGCAGAGACCAGAGATGTCCCCGTGGGGACCGGGGATGTCCCCGTGGGGACCGGCGATGTCCCCTCAGGGACCGGGAATGTCCCCGTGGGGACCGGGAATGTTCCCGCAGGGACCGGGAATGTCCCCGTGGGGACCGGGAATGTTCCCGCAGGGACCGGGAATGTCCCCGTGGGGACCGGGAATGTTCCCGCAGGGACCGGGAATGTCCCCGTGGGGACCGGAGATGTCCCCGTGGGGACCGGAGATGTCCCCGCAGGGACCGGGAATGTCCCCGTGGGAATGTCCCCGTGGGGACCGGGGATGTCCCCGCGGGAATGTCCCCGCAGGGACCGGAGATGTCCCCGGAGGGACCGGAGATGTCCCCGCAGGGACCGGGGATGTCCCCGTGGGGACCGGGAATGTCTCCGTGGGGACCGGGAATGTCTCCGTGGGGACCGGGAATGTCTCCGTGGGGACCGAGGGATGTCCCCGTGGGAATGTCCCCTCAAGGACCGGGGATGTCCCCTCAAGGACCGGGGATGTCCCCTCAGGGACCGGGGATGTCCCCTCAAGGACCGGCGATGTCCCCTCAAGGACCGGGGATGTCCCCTCAAGGACCGGGGATGTCCCCGTGGGGACCGAGGGATGTCCCCGTGGGAATGTCCCCTCAAGGACCGGCGATGTCCCCGCGGGGAGGGGACACTCCCCCAGCCCCTCCCCGGACCCCTCGCGCTCCGGGAGCCCGGTGGGGACACACGGTGACACCGTTACCGGCTGTCACAGCCGCCCGCCGCCGTTAGCGCCGCACCGCGGGGACACAACCGCCGCTGGCACCGGGGACAGCCCCTGGGTGTCACATCGGTGTCACACCGGTGTCACCTCCTCGGTGACAGCGCTCCGTGGCCATGCTGCGGTGTCGCGCTGTCGCCGCCCGCATCCCCGGGGCCACCGGCTCCGGTGGCGGTGTCCTGCTGTCCGTCACCTTCCGAGGTACCGCGGGGCTGGGGACACCGCCGGGGCTGTGGCGGTGACACCGCCAGCCCTCCGCTGTCACCCCGCTGTCCCCAAGGTGGCACCGCCCTTCTTGTGCCGCGCAGGTGTCCCCAGGAGGACGCGGGTGGTGCCCGAGGAGCGCAGCCCCACCTGGAACGAGGTGAGGTGGCCCCGGGGTGACCCGTGGTGGCACGGGGACATCGGTTTGTCCCCCCCCCGGTGACCGGTGTCACCCGGTCCCCAGGAGCTGCTGTGGCCGCTGGACACGCGTCCCCTGAGTGCCACCGACACTCTGGAGCTGCGACTGCGACACTGGGACTGTCCCCTGCCCCAGGGGTGAGTGACACCCCCGCAAGGACACCCCGGGGTCACCCCCCTGCCCAGGGCCACCCTCACCGTGTCACCCTCTGCCGCAGCGACCTGGGTGCCACCACGGTGTCGCTGGAGGAGTTGGTGGCCAAGCCCAGCGTGCCGGTGGCCCTCAGGGACATCCCGCTGCTGGACCACCGGGAGCGGCCCACGGGGGTGAGCCCCCGGCCCCAGAGCGCCCCAGGGGGACAATGTCCCTGTGTCCCTGTGTCCCCTTGTCCCTATGTCCCTGTGTCCCCGTGTCCCAATGTCCCTTTGTCCCCGTGTCCCCGTGTCCCTGTGTCCCTGTCCCCGTGTCCTGATGTCCCCGTGTCCCTGTGTCCCTGTGTCCCCGTGTCCCCGTGTCCCTATGTCCCTTTGTCCCCGTGTCCCCGTGTCCCCGTGTCCCTGTGTCCCTGTCCCCGTGTCCTGATGTCCCTGTGTCCCCGTGTCCCCTTGTCCCCCTGTCCCTGTGTCCCCGTGTCCCCCTGTCCCTGTGTCCCTGTGTCCCTGTGTCCCTGTCCCCGTGTCCCTGTGTCCCTGTCCCCGTGTCCCTGTGTCCCAATGTCCCCGTGTCCCTGTCCCCGTGTCCCTGTGTCCTTATCCCTGTGTCCCTGTCCCTGAGTTCCCATGTCCCCATGTCCCTGTGTCCCACTCGGTGTCCCCATGTCCCCATATCCCCCTGTCCCCATGTCCCACTCGGTGTCCCCATGTCCCACTCAGTGTCCCCATGTCCCACTCGGTGTCCCCATGTCCCCATATCCCCCTGTCCCCATGTCCCACTCGGTGTCCCCGTGTCCCACTCGGTGTCCCCATGTCCCCCTCAGTGTCCCCATGTCCCCGTGTCCCTTTCCAGCACACCGTCACCTTCCTCTGCTCCTTTGACGCTCACGTCTCCAGCGGGGACATCTCTGTCACCCAGTGCCCGGTGTCACCGGTGCCACCCGCGGTGTCCCCCGCAGACAGGCGGGAGGATTTCCAGGTACGGCCCTCAGGGACACTGCGGTGACAGTGACAATGTCCCCTGGCTGCCACCGCGTCCCTGTCACCCGGCAGGTCCGGGTCAGGGTCATCAAGGGCCACCAACTGCGGGGCAAGGACATCAAACCCGTGGTGAGGGTCCGGATCGGGAAGAGAAACTTCCAGAGCCGCAGCCGGAGCGGGAACAACCCCTACTTCAACGAGGTGACACCGGGGACACCGGGAGGGACACCGGGGACACCGGGAGGGGACACCGGGGACACCGGAGGGGACACCGGGAGGGGACACCGGGAGGGACACCGGGGAGGGACACCGGGGAGGGACACCGGGAGGGGACACCGGGAGGGAAGAGAAACTTCCAGAGCCGCAGCCGGAGCGGGAACAACCCCTACTTCAATGAGGTGACACCGGGGACACCGGGAGGGGACACCGGGGACACCGGGGACACCGGGAGGGACACAGGGGACACCGGGAGGGGACACCGGGGACACCGGGAGGGGACACCGGGAGGGGACACCGGGAGGGGACACCGGGGACACCGGGGGGGGACACCGAGGACACCGGGAGGGGACACCGGGGACACCGGGAGGGGACATCGGGGACACCGGGGACACCGGGAGGGACACCGGGAGGGACACCGGGAGGGACATCGGGGACACCGGGAGGGGACATCGGGGACACCGGGGACACCGGGAGGGACACCGGGGACACCGGGGAGGGACACCGGGGAGGGGACACCGGGGACACCGGGGAGGGGACACCGGGGAGGGGACACGGGGAGGTGACACCGGGGAGGTGACACCGGGGAGGGGACACCGGGGACAGCCACCCGCCCTCGGTGGCCTCACCGGTGGCACCGCGCTGGTTTTCAGGTGTTTTGTCAGAATTTCCGCCTGACGCCGGAGCAGCTGCTGGCACAAAACATCCAAATCCAGGTGGGACAGCGGGGACAGGGACAGGGACACAGGGACAGGGACAGACACAGGGACACAGGGACAGGGACAGGGACAGGGACACAGGGACAGGGACACAGGGACAGGGACAGGGACACAGGGACAGGGACACAGGGACAGGGGACAGGGACACAGGGACAGGGACACAGGGACAGGGACAGGGACAGACACAGGGACACAGGGACAGGGACAGACACAGGGACAGACACAGGGACAGGGACAGACACAGGGACAGGGACAGACACAGGGACAGGGACAGGGACAGACACAGGGACAGGGGGACAGGGACACAGGGACAGGGACAGACGGACAGACACAGGGACACAGGGACAGACACAGGGACAGGGACAGGGACACAGGGACAGGGGGACAGGGACAGACACAGGGACAGGGACAGACACAGGGACAGGGACACAGGGACAGGGACACAGACACAGGGACAGGGACAGGGACACAGGGACAGGGACAGACACAGGGACAGGGGGACAGGGACAGGGACAGGGGGACAGGGACAGACACAGGGACAGACACAGGGACAGGGACACAGGGACAGGGACAAGGACACACGGACACAGAGACAGATGGACACACGGACGCAGGGACACACGGACACGGGGACACACGGACAGACAGACAGACGGACACAGGGACACAGGGACACAGTGACAGACACAGGGACACAGGGACAGACGGACAGATGGACACACAGACACAGGGACACACGGACACAGGGTCACGGACACAGGGACAGAGGGACAGACGGACACAGGGACACAGGGACATGGGGACACGGGGACACGGGGACACACACACGGACAGACACACGGACAGACACACAGGGACAGAGGGACAGACGGACAGACACAGGGACAGAGGGACAGAGGGACACAGGGACACACGGACACACAGACACAGGGACAGACGGACAGACAGACACAGGGACACACGGACACACAGACACAGGGACAGACGGACAGACGGACGCAGCGCCAGCCGTGTCCCCGTCCCTGTCCCCAGGTGCTCCGATCACCGCGCGCCTGCATCAAACCCGTCATTGGCGTCTGCGAGGTGAGGAAAACTGGGAATGGGAACTGGGGGAACTGGGGGAACTGGGAATGGGAACTGGGAATGGGAATGGAAATGGGAACTGGGGAACTGGGAATGGGAACTGGGAACTGGGAATGGGAACTGGGAATGGGAACTGGGAATGGGAATGGGGGAACTGGGGGAACTGGGGGAACTGGGGGAACTGGGAATGGGAACTGGGAATGGGAACTGGGAATGGGAATGGGGGAACTGGGAATGGGGGAACTGGGAATGGGAACTGGGGGAACTGGGAATGGGAATGGGGGAACTGGGAATGGGAACTGGGGGAACTGGGAATGGGAACTGGGGAACTGGGAATGGGAATTGGGGAACTGGGAATGGGGATTGGGAATGGGATTGGGGGAACTGGGAATGGGAACTGGGAATGGGAACTGGAGGAACTGGGGGAACTGGGAATGGGAACTGGGAATGGGATTGGGGAACTGGGAATGGGAACTGGGAATGGGAACTGGGGGAACTGGGAATGGGAATGGGGGAACTGGGAATGGGGATTGGGAATGGGAATGGGAATTGGGAACTGGGAATTGGGAATGGGAATGGGAATTGGGAATGGGGAACTGGGATTTGGGAATGGGGAATGGGAATGGGGGAACTGGGAATTGGGATTGGGAATTGGGGAACTGGGAATGGGAATTGGGAATTGGGAACTGGGAATTGGGATTGGGAATTGGATTTGGGATTGGGATTGGATTTGGGATTTGGGAATGGATTTGGGATTGGGATGTTGGGATTTGGGATTGGATTTAGGATTTGGGATTGGATTTGGGATTGGGATTGGATCTGGGAATGGATTTGGGATTTGGGATTGGGATTTGGGATTTGGGATTGGATTTGGGATTGGGATTTGGGATTGGGGTGTCAGGATTGGGATTGGGATTTGGGATTGGGGTGTCGCTCATCCCCTCTGCCGTTCCCACAGCTCGACATCGGCACCGTCTACTCTGCCCCAGGTGAGGAGAGCGCTGGGGTGACACTGGGTGACACTGGGTGACACATTCAGGGTGACACTGGGTGACACTGGGTGACACATTCGGGGTGACGCATTTTAGGGTGACACATTTGGGGTGACACAATTTAGGGGTTCTGGGCTGGGAAATTTGGGTTCCAGACACGAAATTTGGGGTTCCAGGCAGGGAATTTTGGGGTTCCGGACACGGAATTTTGGGGTTGGGAATTTGGGGTTCCGGGCTGGGAATTTGGGGTTCTGGGCTGGGAATTTTGGGGTTCCTGGCTGGGAATTTTGGGGTTCTGGGCTGGGAATTTTGGGGTTCCTGGCTGGGAATTTTGGGGTTCCTGGCTGGGAATTTGGGGTTCCGGGTGGGGAATTTTGGGGTTTTGGGCTGGGAATTTTGGGGCTGGGAATTTGGGGTTCCAGGCTGGAAATTTTGGGGTTCCTGGCTGGGAATTTTGGGGTTCCTGGCTGGGAATTTTGGGGTTCTGGGCTGGGAATTTTGGGGTTCTGGGCTGGGAATTTTGGGGTTCCTGGCTGGGAATTTTGGGGTTCCGGGTGGGGAATTTTGGGGTTTTGGGCTGGAAATTTTGGGGTTCCTGGCTGGGAATTTTGGGGTTCTGGGCTGGGAATTTTGGGGTTCCTGGCCGGGAATTTGGGATTCCTGGCTGGGAATTTTGGGGTTCCTGGCTGGGAATTTGGGGTTCCGGGTGGGGAATTTTGGGGTTTTGGGCTGGGAATTTTGGGGTTCCTGGCTGGGAATTTTGGGGTTCTGGGCTGGGAATTTTGGGGTTCCTGGCCGGGAATTTGGGATTCCTGGCTGGGAATTTTGGGGTTCCTGGCTGGGAATTTGGGGTTCCGGGTGGGGAATTTTCTGGGCTGGGAATTTTGGGGTTCCTGGCTGGGAATTTGGGGTTCCGGGTGGGGAATTTTGGGGTTTTGGGCTGGGAATTTTGGGGTTGGGAATTTTGGGGTTCCTGGCTGGGAATTTTGGGGTTCCTGGCTGGGAATTTGGGGTTCTGGACACAGAATTTGGGGTGCCAGCGGTGTCCCCGCGGTGTCCCCAAGGCCGCAGCCTGAGCTGGAAGTGGCTGAGCCTCCGGCACCCCCAGCACCGCGACGGCCGCTCCCAGGGGCTCCTCCAGCTCAGCCTGAGGGTGCGGCGCGCAGGGGAGAGCACCCAGGTGAGACCCTGCACCCCAAAACCCTCCCGGGGGCTGTCACCCATCCCTGGGGATTGTCACCCCTCCCTGGGTCACCCCAAAACCCTGCCGGGGATTGTCACCCCTTCCTGGGAATTGTCACCCCAAAAACCCTCCCTGTGTCACCCCAAAAACCCTCCCTGGGTCACCCCAAAACCCTCCCTGGGTCACCCCAAAACCCTCCTGGGATTGTCACCCTAAAACCCTCCCTGTGTCACCCCAAAACCCTCCCTGGGTCACCCCAAAATCCTCCCTGGGTCACCCCAAAAACCTCCCTGTGTCACCCCAAAACCCTCCTGGGATTGTCACCCCAAAACCCTCCCTATGTCACCCCAAAAACCCTCCCTGGGTCACCCCAAAATCCTCCCTGGGTCACCCCAAAACCCTCCCTGTGTCACCCCAAAAACCCTCCCTGGGTCACCCCAAAAACCCTCCCTGGGTCACCCCAAAAACCCTCCCTGGGTCACCCCAAAACCCTCCCTGGGTCACCCCAAAACCCTCCTGGGATTGTCACCCCAAAATCCTCCCTGGGATTGTCACCCCAAAACCCTCCCTGGGTCACCCTAAAACCCTCCCTGGGTCACCCCAAAATCCTCCCTGGGATTGTCACCCCAAAATCCTCCCTGGGTCACCCCAAAAACCCTCCTGGGATTGTCACCCCAAAACCCTCCCTGTGTCACCCCAAAACCCTCCCTGGGTCACCCCAAAAACACCTCCCTGGGTCACCCCAAAAACACCTCCCTGGGTCACCCCAAAAACCCTCCCTGGGTCACCCCAAAACCCTCCCTGGGTCACCCCAAAAACCCTCCCTGTGTCACCCCAAAATCCTCCCTGGGTCACCCCAAAATCCTCCTGGGATTGTCACCCCAAAAACCTCCCTGGGTCACCCCAAAAACCTCCCGGGAATTGTCTCCCATCCCTGGGGATTGTCACCCCAAAACCCTCCCTGGGTCACCCTAAAACCCTCCCTGTGTCACCCCAAAACCCTCCCTGTGTCACCCCAAAACCCTCCTGGGATTGTCACCCCCAAATCCTCCCTGGGTCACCCCAAAACCCTCCCTGGGTCACCCCAAAAACACCTCCCTGGGTCACCCCAAAAACACCTCCCTGGGTCACCCCAAAAACCCTCCCTGGGTCACCCCAAAACCCTCCCTGTGTCACCCCAAAAACCTCCCTGTGTCACCCCAAAATCCTCCCTGGGTCACCCCAAAACCCTCCCTGGGTCACCCCAAAAACCCTCCTGGGATTGTCACCCCCCCTCCCGGGGATTGTCACCCCAAAAACCCTCCCTGGGTCACCCCAAAACCCTCCCTGGGTCACCCCAAAACCCTCCCTGGGTCACCCTAAAAACACCTCCCGGGGTCACCCCAAAACCCTCCCGGTGTGTGTCACCCCTTTCCAGGGGTTTGTCACCCTCCTCCCGGGATTGTCACCCCCTTTCCAGTGTTTGTCACCCCTTTCCAGGTGTTTGTCACCCCAAAACCCTCCCCGGGGATTGTCACCCATCCCTGGGTCACCCCAAAACCCTCCCGGTGTTTGTCACCCCTTTCCCAGGATTGTCACCCCCTCCCGGTGTTTGTCACCCCCTCCCGGTGTTTGTCACCCCTTTCCCGGTGTTTGTCACCCCTTTCCCGGTGTTTGTCACCCCTTTCCAGTGTTTGTCACCCCCTCCCGGGATTGTCACCCCTTTCCCGGTGTTTGTCACCCCCTTTCCCGGGGATTGTCACCCATCTCTGGGTCACCCCAAAACCCTCCTGGTGTTTGTCACCCCCTCCCGGGATTGTCACCCCCTCCCGGGGATTGTCACCCCTTTCCCGGTGTTTGTCACCCCCTCCCGGTGTTTGTCACCCCTCCCCGGTGTTTGTCACCCCCTCCCGGGATTGTCACCCCTTTCCTGTGTTTGTCACCCCCTTTCCCGGGATTGTCACCCCTCCCAGTGTTTGTCACCCCTTTCCCGGTGTTTGTCACCCCTTTCCCGGGTTTTGTCACCCCCTCCCGGTGTTTGTCACCCCTTTCCCGGGTTTTGTCACCCCTCCCGGTGTTTGTCACCCCTTTCCAGTGTTTGTCACCCCTTTCCCGGTGTTTGTCACCCCTTTCCCGGGATTGTCACCCCTTTCCCGGTGTTTGTCACCCCCTCCCGGGATTGTCACCCCCTCCCCGGTGTTTGTCACCCCCTCCCGGTGTTTGTCACCCCTTTCCCGGTGTTTGTCACCCCCTCCCGGTGTTTGTCACCCCCTTTCCCGGGGATTGTCACCCCAAAACCCTCCCCGGGGATTGTCACCCATCTCTGGGTCACCCCAAAACCCTCCTGGTGTTTGTCACCCCCTCCCGGTGTTTGTCACCCCCTCCCGGTGTTTGTCACCCTTTCCCGGTGTTTGTCACCCCTTTCCCGGTGTCTGTCACCCCCTCCCCGGTGTTTGTCACCCCTTTCCCAGGATTGTCACCCCTTTCCCGGTGTTTGTCACCCCCTCCCGGGATTGTCACCCCTTTCCCGGTGTTTGTCACCCCCTCCTGGGATTGTCACCCCTTTCCCAGTGTTTGTCACCCCCTCCCGGTGTTTGTCACCCCTTTCCCGGTGTTTGTCACCCCTTTCCCGGTGTTTGTCACCCCTTTCCCGGTGTTTGTCACCCCCTCCCGGTGTTTGTCACCCCTTTCCCGGTGTTTGTCACCCCGCCAGGAGCCGGAGGTGCCGGAGGGGGTGGGACAGGATGTGGCTTCCAACCTGCTGCGGGTGGCAACCTGCGGGACCACCCTGCGCGTCCGAGTGTTCCGAGCCGAGGAGCTGCTGTGGGGTGGGACGGGGGGATTTGGGGTGATTGGGGGGGATTTGGGGTGATCGGGGGGGATTTGGGGTGATCGGGGGGGATTTGGGGTGCCCAGGGGGGATTTGGGGTGATCAGGGGGGGTTTGGGGTGGGATTGAGGGATTTGGGGTGATCAGGGGGGATTTGGGGTGATCGAGGGGGATTTGGGGTGATTAGGGGGGGATTTGGGGTGATCAGGGGGGATTTGGGGTGATCGAGGGGGGATTTGGGGTGATCAGGAGGGATTTGGGGTGGGATTGAGGGGTTTGGGGTGATCAGGAGGGATTTGGGGTGATCAGGGGGGATTTGGGGTGGGATTGAGGGATTTGGGGTGATCGAGGGCGGTTTGGGGTGATTGGGGGGATTTGGGGTGATCGGGGGGGATTTGGGGTGATCGAGGGGGATTTGGGGTGATTGGGGGGGATTTGGGGTGCTCAGGGGGGATTTGGGGTGATCGGGGGGATTTGGGGTGATCGAGGGGGATTTGGGGTGGGATTGAGGGATTTGGGGTGATCAGGGGGGATTTGGGGTGATCGGGGGGGATTTGGGGTGATCAGGGGGGATTTGGGGTGGGATTGAGGGATTTGGGGTGCTCAGGGGGGATTTGGGGTGATTAGGGGGGGATTTGGGGTGATTGGGGGGATTTGGGGTGCCCAGGGAGGATTTGGGGTGCTCAGGAGGGATTTGGGGTGATCAGGGGGGGATTTGGGGTGGGATTGAGGGATTTGGGGTGATCGAGGGGGGATTTGGGGTGCTCGGGGGGGATTTGGGGTGCTCGGGGGGGATTTGGGGTGATCAGGGGGGGATTTGGGGTGATCGAGGGGGGTTTGGGGTGATCAGGGGGGATTTGGGGTGATCGAGGGGGATTTGGGGTGATCAGGGGGGGATTTGGGGTGATCGAGGGGGGATTTGGGGTGATCAGGAGGGGTTTGGGGTGATCGGGGGGGATTTGGGGTGATCGGGGGGGGATTTGGGGTGATCGGGGGGGATTTGGGGTGATCAGGGAGGATTTGGGGTGCCCAGGAGGGGATTTGGGGTGCCCAGGGAGGATTTGGGGTGCTCAGGGGGGATTTGGGGTGATCAGGGGGGGATTTGGGGTGCCCAGGAGGGGATTTGGGGTGCCCAGGGAGGATTTGGGGTGCCCAGGGGGGATTTGGGGTGCTCAGGGGGGTCTGGTTTGGGATGAGGGGGAATTTGGGGACCTCACGCCCATCACAAATGGGGAACACCGGGAATTTGGGGTTGGGGATGAATTTGGGGTGCGGGATGAATTTGGGGTGGGAATTTGGGGTGCGGGATGAATTTGGGGTGGGAATTTGGGGTGGGGGATGAATTTGGGGTGCGGGATGAATTTGGGGACCCCCCCAAAATGTCTCTGCTCCCCCATCCCGGCTCAGTGGAGCCGGCGCGGCCGTGCCGGGGATCAGTGAAGGTTTCGGTGCGGGTCGGGTTCGCCGGCAGGAGCGTGAGTGAGGGACGGGAATTTGGGGTTCTGGGAGGGAATTTGGGGTTCAGGGAAGAGAATTTGGGGTTCAGGGAGGGAATTTGGGGTTCAGGGAAGGGAATTTGGGGTGTCCGGGAGGGAATTTGGGGTTCTGGGCATGAAATTTGGGGGTCTGGACACGGAATTTGGGGTTCTGGGAAGGAAATTTGGGGTTCCGGGCCGGGAATTTGGGGTTCCGGGGGGGGAATTTGGGGTTCAGGGAAGGGAATTTGGGGTGTCCGGGAGGGAATTCGGGGGTTCGGGCCGGGAATTCGGGGGTGTCCGGGAAGGGAATTTGGGGTTCAGGGAAGGGAATTCGGGGTTCTGGGAAGGGAATTCGGGGTGTCCGGGAGGGAATTTGGGGTTCTGGGCAGGGAATTTGGGGTTCAGGGAAGGGAATTTGGGGTTCTGGGCACAGAATTTGGGGCGTCCGAGAGGGAATTTGGGGTTCCAGACACGGAATTTGGGGTCTTGGGCTGGGAATTTGAGGTTCAGGGCTGGGAATTTGGGGTGTCCGGGAAGGGAATTTGGGGTTTCGAGGAGGGAATTTGGGGTTTCGGGGAGGGAATTTGGGGTTCCGGGGGGGGGAATTTGGGGTTCAGGGAGGGAATTTGGGGTTCTGGGCATGAAATTTGGGGGTCTGGACACGGAATTTGGGGTTCTGGGAAGGAAATTTGGAGTTTTGGGAAGGAAATTTTGGGTTCTGGGAAGAGAATTTGGGGTTCTGGGCCGGGAATTTGGGGTTCCGGGGGGGGAATTTGGGGTTCAGGGAAGAGAATTTGGGGTTCCGGGCCGAGAATTTGGGGTTCCGGGCCGGGAATTTGGGGTTCCGGGCCGGGAATTTGGGGTTCCGGGCCGGGAATTTGGGGTGTCCGGGAGGGAATTTGGGGTTCTGGACATGAAATTCGGGGGTTCGGGCTGGGAATTTGGGGTTCTGGGAAGGGAATTTGGGGTTCCGGGCCGAGAATTTGGGGTTCAGGGAAGGGAATTTGGGGTGTCTGGGAGGGAATTTGGGGTTCTGGGCATGAAATTCGGGGGTTCGGGCCGGGAATTTGGGGTTCTGGGCAGAGAATTTGGGGTGTCCGGGAAGGGAATTTGGGGCTTTGGGGAGGGAATTTGGGGTTCCGGGGGGGGAATTTGGGGTTTCGGGGAGGGAATTTGGGGTTCCGAGGGGGGAATTTGGGGTTCCGGGGGGGGGAATTTGGGGTTTTGGACAGGAATTTTGGGGTACCCCGGGGCTCTGAGGCTCCTTTTGGGGTCTCACCGCTGTCCCCCCGCAGCTCTGCACCCGCGGGGTGCCCCTCGACCCCAACCCCGAGTGGAACGAGGTTCTGCTGTTCCCCCTGCGGGTGAGGAGCGCCCCCAGCCCCAAAAGAGCACCCCAAAAAAAGGGGGGGACCCCCCCCGGTTCCCGCAGCCACTTTGGGGGGGTTCTCTGCCCGCAGCTGCCCCCGGTCTGTGACGAGATCCTGCTGGAAATGCTGCGAGGGTGAGGGGGACCCCCGGTTTGGGGGTACCCGGGGGGTTTGGGGGTACCCGGGGGGTTTGGGGGTACCCGGGGATCTGGGAACAGCCCCGGTTTGGGGGTACCCGGGGGGTTTGGGGGGACCCGGGGGGGTTTGGGGTTACCCGGGCGGGGTTTGGGGGTACCCGGGGGGTTTGGGGTACCCGGAGGGGTTTGGGGGTACCAGGGGGGGGTTTGGGAACAGCCCCGGTTTGGGGGTACCCGGGGGGTTCGGGGGTACCCGGGGGGTTTGGGGGTACCCGGGGGGATTTGGGGGTACCCGGGGGGGTTTGGGGGTACCCGGGGGTTTGGGGGTACCCGGGGGGTTTGGGGGTACCCGGGGGGGTTTGGGGGTACCGGGGTTTGGGAACAGCTCCGGTTTGGGGGTACCCGGGGGGGGGTTGGGGGTACCCGGGGGGGTTTGGGAACAGCCCCGGTTTGGGGGTACCCGTGGATTCGGTGACACCCCCGGGTTTTGGGGACACCCCTGGGTTTTGGGGACACCCCCACGTTTTGGGGACCCCCCTCACTTTTGGGGTACCCCCGACCTGTCCCCCCTCCAGCTCGTGCCGGAACAAAGCCCTGGCCAGGGCCACGCTGAGGCTCCCCCAAATCTGCCGGGACCCCGAGGAGCTCGAGGGTCAGCGGGACCCTCCCTTTTTGGGGTCCCCACCCCAAAACCTCACCCTGAACCCCACCCTAAACCTGAAACCCACCCCAAACCCCACCCCGAACCCCAAAACCCCGAACCCCGAACCGAACCCCAAAACCTACCCCAAAACCCCAAACCCCACCCCAAACCCCACCCCAAAACCACACCCCGAACCCCAAACTCGAACCCCACCCAAAACCCCAAACCCCGAACCCCAAACTGAACCCCGAACCCCGAACCCCACTCCGAACCCCCAAACCCCAAAACCCCAAACTCCGAACCCCAAAACCCACCCCAAACCCCACCCCAAAATCCCGAACCCCACCCCAAAACCCCAAACCGAACCCCAAACCCCGAACCGAACCCCAAACCCCACCCCGAACCCCACCCTGAGCCCCACCCTAAACCTGAAACCCCGAACCCCAAACCGAACCCCAAACCCCAAAACCCCAAACCCCGAACCCCGAACCCCACCCCAAACCTCACCCCGAACCCCAAACCCGAACCCTGAACCCCAAACCCGAACCCCACCCAAAACCCCAAAACCCCAAACCCAGAACCCCAAAATCCCAAACCCAGAACCCCAAAATCCCATTCCAAACCCCAAACCCCGAACCCCAAAACCCCAAACCCAGAACCCCAAAATCCCACCCCAAACCCCACCCCAAACCCCGAACCCCAAACCCCAAACCCAGAACCCCAAACCCCGAACCCCAAACCCCAAACCCCGAACCCCAAACCCCAAAACCCCAAAGCCCCAAAACCCCGAACCCAGAACCCCAAACCCCAAAGCCCCAAAACCCCAAACCCCAAAACCCCGAACCCCAAACCCCAAAATCCCACCCCAAACCCCAAAGCCCCAAAACCCCGAACCCCAAAATCCCACCCCAAACCCCGAACCCCGAACCCCAAACCCCAAACCCCGAACCCCAAAACCCCAAACCCCGAACCCCAAAACCCCAAACCCCAAAACCCCGAACCCCGAACCCAGAACCCCAAACCCCGAACCCCAAAGCCCCAAAACCCCAAACCCCAAAACCCCGAACCCCAAACCCCAAAATCCCACCCCAAACCCCAAAGCCCCAAAACCCCGAACCCCAAAATCCCAAACCCCGAACCCCAAAATCCCAAACCCCGAAGCCCAAAATCCCAAACCCCGAAGCCCGAACCCCAAACCCCGAACCCCAAAACCCCAAACCCCAAACCCCAAAACCCCAAACCCCAAATCCCTTTTCTCTGCCCCCAGAGGGGTCCCCCCATTTCCTCCCCTCCTTCGGGCCCAGCTTCGTCCCCCTCTACGGCCCCCGGCCCGACGCTGCCCGGGTACGGAGGGAATTTGGGGTGAAAACCGGGAATTTTGGGGGAAAACAGGGAATTTGGGGAAAAAAACAGGAATTTGGGGGGAAAACCGGGAATTTGGGGGGAAAACTGGGAATCTGGGGGGAAAACTGAGAATTTTGGGGGGAAAATGGGGAATTTGGGGTAAAAATGAGGAGTTGGGGGTGAAAACGGGGAATTTGGGGTGAAAACGGGGAATTTGGGGGGAAAATTGGGAATTTGGGGGGAAAATGGGGAATTTGGGGTGAAAACGGGGAATTTGGGGGGAAAATGGGGAATTTGGGGGGAAAAACGGGAATTTGGGGTGAAAACCGGGAATTTGGGGGGAAAACCGGGAATTTGGGGAAAAAAACAGGAATTTGGGGGGAAAACCGGGAATTTGGGGGGAAAACCGGGAATTTGGGGGGAAAACTGGGAATCTGGGGGGAAAACTGAGAATTTTGGGGGGAAAATGGGGAATTTGGGGTAAAAATGGGGAGTTTGGGGTGAAAACGGGGAATTTGGGGTGAAAACGGGGAATTTTGGGGGAAAAAGGGGAATTTGGGGGGGAAAACGGGGAATTTGGGGGGAAAAACGGGAATTTGGGGTGAAAACCGGGAATTTGGGGTGAAAACCGGGAATTTGGGGTGAAAATGGGGAATTTTGGGTGAAAACCGGGAATTTGGGGGAAAAACGGGGAATTTGGGGAAAAAAACGGGAATTTGGGGGGAAAACGGGGAATTTGGGGGGAAAACGGGGAATTTGGGGGAAAAAACGGGAATTTTGGGGGAAAAAAACGGGAATTTTGGGGTGAAAACCGGGAATTTGGGGGGGAAAATGGGGAATTTGGGGGAAAATGGGGAATTTGGGGGGAAAATTGGGAATTTGGGGTGAAAACGGGGAGTTTGGGGGGAAAATTGGGAATTTGGGGGGGAAATGGGGAATTTGGGGGAAAAAACGGGAATTTGGGGTGAAAACCGGGAATTTGGGGTGAAAACCGGGAATTTGGGGGAAAATGGGGAATTTGGGGGGAAAATTGGGAATTTGGGGGGAAAACGGGGAATTTGGGGGAAAAACCGGGAATTTGGGGGAAAATGGGGAATTTGGGGTGAAAAAGGGGAATTTGGGGGGAAAATGGGGAATTTGGGGAAAAAAAAACGGGAATTTGGGGTGAAAACCGGGAATTTGGGGTGAAAACCGGGAATTTGGGGTGAAAATGGGGAATTTTGGGGGAAAAAGGGGAATTTGGGGTGAAAACGGGGAATTTGGGGGGAAAACGGGGAATTTGGGGTTCTGATGGGACATTTGGGGTTCCCGTGGGACATTTGGGGTTCCAATGGGATATTTTGGGTTCCAATGGGACCTTTGGGGTTCCCATGGGACATTTGGGGTTCCCGTGGGACATTTGGGGTCTCCGAGGGGACATTTGGGGTTCCCGTGGGACATTTGGGGTTCCAATGGGACATTTGGGGTTCCCGTGGGACATTTGGGGTTCCAATGGGATATTTGGGGTTCCAATGGGACATTTGGGGTTCTGATGGGACATTTGGGGTTCCGATGGGATATTTTGGGTTCCAATGGGACATTTGGGGTTCTGATGGGATATTTGGGGTTCCAATGGGATATTTGGGGTTCCAATGGGATATTTGGGGTTCCCGTGGGACATTTGGGGTCTCCGAGGGGACATTTGGGGTTCTGATGGGATATTTGGGGTGCCAGTGGGACATTTGGGATGGCAATTGGACATTTGGGGTTCCCGAGGGAACATTTGGGGTTCTGATGGGACCTTTGGGGTTCCCGTGGGACCTTTGGGGTTCTGATGGGACCTTTGGGGTTCCAATGGGACCTTTGGGGTCCCCGAGGGGACCTTTGGGGTTCCGATGGGACCTTTGGGGTTCTGATGGGACCTTTGGGGTTCCAATGGGACCTTTGGGGTTCTGATGGGACATTTGGGGTTCCGATGGGACATTTGGGGTTCCAATGGGACATTTGGGGTTCCAATGGGACCTTTGGGGTTCTGATGGGACATTTGGGGTTCCCAGGGTTCGGGGATGGTTTTTCGGGGCCGGCTGCTGCTCGAGCTCTGCTCCCACCCAGGGACCCCGGCCCGGCACCAGCGAGAGCCCCTCGCACCCGTGGATGCTGAGCGGGCGCAGGTGGGGACACGGGGACATCAGGGCACGGGGACACGGGGACATCAGGACATGGGGACACACACGGGGACACACACAGGGACACACACGGGGACACGGGACATGGGGACATCAGGACACGGGGACATGGAGACACACACGGGGACACGGGGACATCAGGGCATGGGGACACGGGGACACGGGGACATGGAGACACACACGGGGACACACACGGGGACATGGGGACATCAGGACATGGGGACACGGGGCCATGGGGACATCAGGACATGGGGACATGGGGACATCAGGACATAGGGACACGGGGACACGGGGACATGGGGACACACACGGGGACACACACGGGGACATGGGGACGGTGCCACCACTGCACCCCAAACCCCTCTGTCCCACCCCAAATCCCTCTGTCCCACCCCAATTCCCCCTTCCCCACCCCAAATCCCCCCTGCTCCACCCCAATCCTCCCTTCCCCACCCCAATTCACCCCTAACCCACCCCAAATCCCCCCTGTGCCACCCCAATTCCCCCTTCCCCACCCCAAATCCCCCTTCCCCACCCCAAATCCCTCTGTCCCACCCCAATTCCCTCTTCCCTACCCCAAACCCCAATTCCCCACCCCAAATCCCCCCTTCCCCACCCCAATTCCTGCTATCCCACCCCAATTCCCCCCTGTCCCACCCCAATTCCCCCTTTCCCACCCCAAATCCCCTCCGCCCCACCCCAATTCACCCCTGATCACCCCAAATCCCTCTATCCCACTCCAAACCCTCCTGTCCCACCCCAAACCCCAATTCCCCACCCCAATTCCCCCCGTCCCCACCCCAATTTCCCCCGATCTCCCCAATTCCCTCCTGTCCCACCCCAAATCCCCCCTTCCCCACCCCAAATCCCCTCGTCCCACCCCAATTCCTGCTATCCCACCCCAATTCCCCACCCCAATCCTCCCTTCCCCACCCCAATTTCCCCTCTGCCCCACCCCAAATCCCTCTGTCCCACCCGAAATCCCTCTAACCCACCCCAAATCCCCCTGTCCCACCCCAGTTCCCCCCTGTCCCACTCCAAACCCCCCCCGATCACCCCAATTCCCCCCCGTCCCACCCCAATTCCCCTTCCCCACCCCAATTCCCTCTGTCCCACTCCAAATCCCCTTCCCCACCCCAATTAACCCCTGATCACCCCAAATCCCCCCTGTCCCACTCCAAACCCCGCTCCGATCACCCCAATTCCCCCTTCCCCACCCCAATTCCCCCTTCCCCACCCCAATTCCCCCTTCCCCACCCCAATTCCCACCTGCCCCACCCCAATTCCCCCTGCCCCACCCCAATTCCCCCTGTCCCACCCCAATTCCCCTTCTCCCACCCCAATTCTCCCTGTCCCACCCCAAATCCCCCTTCCCCACCCCAATTCACCCCTGATCACCCCAATCCCCCCTTCCCCACCCCAATTCCCTCTGTCCCACCCCAATTCCCCTTCTCCCACCCCAATTCCCCCCTGCCCCACCCCAATCCCCCGTCCCACCCCAATTCCCCGTCCCACCCCAATTCCCTCCCGTCCCACCCCAATTCCCCCCTTCCCCACCCCAATTCTCCCTGTCCCACCCCAAATCCCTTGTCCCACCCCAATTCCCCCTTCCCCACCCCAATTCCCCCTTCCCCACCCCAAATCCCCCTTGTCCCACCCCAAACCCCCCCGATCACCCCAAATCCCCCCTGTCCCACCCCAATCCCCCCTTCCCCACCCCAATTCCCACCTGCCCCACCCCAATCCCCCGTCCCACCCCAATTCCCCCTTCCCCACCCCAATTCCTGCTATCCCACCCCAATCCCCCCTTCCCCACCCCAATCCCCCCTTCCCCACCCCAATTCCCCTTCTCCCGCCCCAAATCCCTCCTGTCCCACCCCAAACCCCCCCGATCACCCCAAATCCCCTGTCCCACCCCAATTTCCCCTAAAAAGGCGTTTTTGGGGTTTCCCCCCGGGCAGAGCCGCCTGTCCCGCTGCCAGCTCGGGCTCTGCGGGGTTTTCTACTCGGTCTCGTCGGTACCGGCGGGTCCCGAACCGCTGAGCCTCGAGCTCGGTATCGGCGGAGCCGCGGCCGCCACGGCCCCGGAGCGGCCCCGGTGCGACGGTGAGAGGGGAACCGGACCGGGGGAACCGGGACCGGGGGGTACCGGAACCGGACCGGGGGAACCGGGCCGGGGGGTACCGGAACCGGACCGGGGGAACCGGGACAGGGGGATACCGGGACCGGGGGAACCGGGGAAACCGGGCCGGGGGGTACCGGAACCGGACCGGGGGAACCGGGACTGGGGGGTACCGGGAATGGGGGTACCGAGACCGGGGGAACCGGGAATGGGGATACCGGAACCGGACCGGGGGAACCGGGACCGGGGGGGTACCGGGAATGGGGGAGCCGGGACCGGGGAAACCGGGGAAACCGGGCCGGGGGGTACCGGGACCAGGGGGTACCGGACCGGGGGGTACTGGGAATGGGGGAACCGGGAATGGGGATACCGGACCGGGGGTGAACCGGGACCGGGGGACACCGGGACTGGGAACGGGGGATACCGGGACCGAGGGGGAACCGGGAATGTGGGGGAACCGGGACCGGGGATACCGGGAATGTGGGGATACCGGGAGCGGGAACACCGGGAGCGGGGAGTAACGGGACCGGAGGGTAACGGGACCGGGGGAACTGGGACCGGGGAGACACCGGGACCGGGGAGACACCGGGACCGGGGAGACACCGGGACCGGGGGAACCGGGACCGGGGGGATACCGGGACCGGGGGGGAACAAGGACCGGGGGGGTACCGGGAACGGGGGGGCAGTGGAGTCGGGGGGTACCGGGATCGGGGGGGTACCGGGACTGGAGGGCAGCGGGGCCGGGGGATACCGGGGCTGGGGGATACCGGGGCTGGGGGCAGCGGGACCGGGGGAGACACCGGGACCGGGGGGTACCGGGACAGGGGGAAATCACAGCTGCCCCTCACCGGTGCCACCGAATCCGTCCTGACCCCGATTTTCCCGATTTTCCCGGTTTCCCGACTTTTTTTTCCCCCAATTTTCCCGGGTTTTTTTCCCCGATTTTCCCGATTTTTTTCCCCGGTTTCCCGATTTTTTTTCCCTGTTTTCCGAATTTTTTCCCTGGTTTTCCCGAATTTTTTTCCCCCAGTTTTCCGAATTTTTTCCCCCAGTTTTCCGAATTTTTTTCCCCTGGTTTTCCGAATTTTTCCCCCGGTTTTCCTGAATTTTTTTCCCGGTTTTCCCAATTTTTCCCCCGGTTTTCCTGAATTTTTTTCCCGGTTTTCCGAATTTTTTTTCCCGGTTTCCCGATTTTTTTTTTCCTTGTTTTCCAAATTTTTCCCCCGATTTTCCCGGTTTTTTTCCCCGATTTTCCCGGTTTTTTTCCCCCGATTTTCCCGATTTTTTCCCCGATTTTCCCAATTTATTTTTCCCTGTTTTCCGATTTTTTTTCCCCAATTTTCCCAATTTATTTTTCCCTGTTTTCCAAATTTTTTTTCCCCGGTTTTCCCGAATTTAGGGAACCTCCACCACTACCTGCCGTGGTTTGGGGACAAACCGGTGGCCGCTGTCACCTCGCACTGGGAGGACGCCGGGCACCGCTGGGACAGCCTGAACCTCCTGAGAGCGCTGGGACAGCGGCTGGTGAGAGCCGGGGGGGATCGATCCCAAATCCTGATGGGAATGATCCCAAATCCTGATGGGAATGATCCCAAATCCTGATGGGAATGATCCCAAATCCCAGTGGGAATGATCCCAAATCCCGATGGGATCCATCCCAAATCCCGATGGGATCCATCCCAAATCCCGGTGGGATCGATCCCAAATCCTGATGGGAATGATCCCAAATCCCAGTGGGAATGATCCTAAATCCCAGTGGGATCGGTCCCAAATCCTGATGGGAATGATCCCAAATCCCGGTGGGATCGGTCCCAAATCCTGGTGGGAATGATCCTAAATCCCAGTGGGAATGATCCCAAATCCAGGTGGGATCGATCCCAAATCCCGGTGGGAATGATCCTAAATCCCAGTGGGATCGATCCCAAATCCCGGTGGGATCGATCCCAAATCCCGGTGGGAATGATCCCAAATCCCGGTGGGAATGATCCCAGATCCTGGTGGGAATGATCCCAAATCCTGATGGGAATGATCCCAAATCCCAGTGGGAATGATCCCACATCCTGGTGGGATTGATCCCAAATCTGGGTGGGAATGACCCCAAATCCCAGTGGGAATGATCCCAGATCCCGGTGGGATCCATCCCAAATCTGGGTGGGAATGACCCCAAATCCTGGCGGGAACAGCCCCAAATCCTGGCGGGAATGATCCCAAATCCCAAATCTGGGATTGATCCCAAATCCCGGTGGGATCGATCCTAAATCCCAGCGGGAACAGACCCAAATCCTGGTGGGATTGACCCCAGATCCGGGTGGGAATGATCCCAAATCCTTTTGGGGCCGCTTGGGGGTGGGAATGTTCCCAAATCCCGGTGGGATCCATCCCAAATCCCGGTGGGATCCATCCCAAATCCTGGTGAGGTTGATCCCAAATCCCGATGGGAACGATCCCAAGTCCCGGTGGGAATGATCCCAAATCCCAGTGGGATCGATCCCAAATCCTGATGGGAATGATCCCAAATCCTTTTGGGGCCGCTAGGGGGTGGGATTGATCCCAAATCCTGGTGGGATTGATCCCAAATCCTTTTGGGGCCGCTTGGGGGTGGGAATGATCCCAAATCCCGGTGGGATCCATCCCAAATCCCGGTGGGAACAGCCCCAAATCCCGATGGGAACGATCCCAAATCCTGGTGGGAATGATCCCAAATCCTTTTGGGGCCGCTTGGGGGTGGGATCGATCCCAAACCCAAGTGGGAACGCTTTGGGGTGGGATTGACCCCAAATCCGTCTGGGATTGACCCCAAATCCTTTTGGGGCCGTTTTTGGGGCCGTTTCCAGGAGCGGAACCTGGCGGAGCTGCGGCAGCACCGCGGGGGCTCGTCCGGGTCCGTGCGGGCGCGGCTGCTGCGGGAACTGGCCCAGGACTGCACGTGAGCCCCCAAAAACCCCAAAAGAACCCCAAAAACCCCAAAAACCCCAAATCCTCAGATCCTCGGGGGGAAAAAAACGGGGCCACCCCTGGAATTTGGGGGGAATCTGGGGGAATTTGGGGCGTTTTGGGGCAGAAACGAGGTTTTTAGCGGGGTTTGATGGGAAAACCGAAGGGATTGGTGCGAAGGGAGGATTTTAGGGGTGGAAATGTTGCTCTCGAGGTGTTTTTGGGGTGATTTGGGGTTGTTTTGGGGCTCTGCAGGGACTGCACGTGAGCCCCCAAAAACCCCAAATCCTTGGGGGGGAAAAACGGGGCCACCCCTGGAATTTGGGGGAATTTGGGGGAATTTGGGGCATTTTGGGGCAGAATCGAGGTTTTTAACGGGGTTTGATGGGAAAACCGAAGGGATTGGCGCCAAGGGAGGATTTTAGGGGTGGAACCGCTGCTCTTGGGGTGTTTTTGGGGTGATTTGGGGTTGTTTTGGGGCGCTGCAGGGACTGCATGTGAGCCCCCCAAAAACCCCAAATCCCTGGGGGGAAAAACGGGGCCACCCCTCGAGTTTGGGGGAATTTGGGACATTTTGGGGCGGAATCGAGGTTTTCAGCGGGGTTTGATGGGAAAACCGAAGGGATTGGCGCCAAGGAAGGATTTTAGGGGTGGAAATGTTGCTCTTGGGGTGTTTTTGGGGTGATTTGGGGCTGTTTTGGGGCTCTGCAGGGACGCTCTGGGCTGCCTGGACTCTCAACCCGTCGTGACAACGCTGGACCAGCAGCTCCGCAGCTCCCGGCGCCTCCTCCTGCGGCAGCTGCGGCGTTTGGCCGAGGGGGACCCCGAGAAAATTCCAGAATTACGCGGGGACGCCTTGGGGACGGCGGCTCGGGGCTGGCTGCGACGCGTGGCCGCGTTGGCCGTGGAGGTTCGGGAGCAAAATCCCGGGATTTGGGATAAAATCCCGGGATTTGGGATAAATCCCGACTTTTGGGGTGTCACGCCGCGTGTCCCCGCAGCCCCAGGCCGGTGTCCCCGACGTGCAGCTGTGGCTGGTGAGGGGACAGCGGAGGGTGGCCTCGGCTCGTGTGGCCGCCACCGATGTCCTGCACTCGCCGCGCGGCCCCGGCGCCTGCGGCCGCCTCTGCGGGAGGATCCTCACCCTGTTCCTGGTGGGAGCGCTTGGGGTCCCCTGGGTGTCCCCTGGGGTCCCCTGGTGTCCCCTCGGTGTCCCTCGGTGTCCTCTTGGTGTCCCCTTGGTGTCCCCACAACCCCTTTGTGTCCCTTGATGTCCCCCTGGTGTCCCTGGGTGTCCCCTGGGTGTCCCCTGGTGTCCCCTGGTGTCCCCTCAGTATCCCCTTTGTGTCCCTTTGTGTCCCCTCGGTGTCCCTTGGTGTCCTCTTGGTGTCCCCTTGGTGTCCCCACAACCCCTTTGTGTCCCTCGATGTCCCTCGATGTCCCTCGACGTCCCCCTGGGTGTCCCCTGGGTGTCCCCTGGGTGTCCCCTGGTGTCCCCTGGTGTCCCCTCAGTATCCCTTTTGTGTCCCCTTTGTGTCCCCTCGGTGTCCCTCGGTGTCCCTTGGTGTCCCCTTGGTGTCCCCACAACCCCTTGGTGTCCCTCGATGTCCCCCTGGTGTCCCTGGGTGTCCTGTGGGTGTCCCCTGGGTGTCCCCTGGGTGTCCCCTGGGTGTCCCCTGGGTGTCCCCTGGGTGTCCCTTGATGTCCCCCTGGTGTCCCCTGGGTGTCCCCTGGGTGTCCCCTGGGTGTCCCCTGGGTGTCCCCCTGGTGTCCCCTCGGTGTCCCTCGGTGTCCCCCTGGTGTCCCTTGGTGTCCCTTGGTGTCCCCTTGGTGTCCCCTCGGTGTCCCCTCGGTGTCCCTCAGTGTCCCTTTGGTATCCCCTGGGTGTCCCCTCTCTGTCCCCTCTCTGTCCCCTCTCTGTCCCCCAATGTCCCCCCCATGTCCTCCCAATGTCCCCCCGTGTCCCCCCATGTCCCTGCCTGTGTCCCCCCCAATGTCCCCTCTCTGTACCCCCGTGTCCCCCCCCGTGTCCCCCCCGTGTCCCTGCCCGTGTCCCCCCCATGTCCCCCCCAATGTCCCCTCTCTGTCCCCCCCGTGTCCCCCCCGTGTCCCCCCGTGTCCCCCCCGTGTCCCCCCCTCGGTGACACTTTTCTGTCGCAGGGCTGCGGGGACAGCCAGGCCCAGGTGCGGCTCCGGCTGTGGCTGGGCCGGGTCGGGGAGAGCGGGGACCTGGAGCGGCTGCTCGGGGGGAGCCTGAGCTTCTACTGCCACACGGTGGGGACAGACAGAGGGACATGGGGACATGGGGACAGACAGAGGGACATGGGGACAGACATGGGGACATGGGGACATGGGGACAGACAGAGGGACATGGGGACATGGGGACAGACAGGGGGACAGGGTGGGTGACAGTGGGGACCTGGAGCGGCTGCTCGGGGGGAGCCTGAGCTTCTACTGCCACACGGTGGGGACAGACAGAGGGACAGACAGGGGGACAGACAGGGGGACAGACATGGGGACAGACATGGGGACATGGGGACAGACAGGGGGACAGACAGGGGGACATGGGGACAGACATGGGGACAGGGTCGGGGAGAGCGGGGACCTGGAGCGGCTGCTCGGGGGGAGCCTGAGCTTCTACTGCCACACGGTGGGGACAGACAGAGGGACAGACATGGGGACATGGGGACATGGGGACAGACAGGGGGACATGGGGACATGGGGACAGACAGGGGGACAGACAGGGGGACATGGGGACAGACAGGGGGACAGGGGGACATGGGGACAGACAGGGGGACAGACAGGGGGACAGACAGGGGGACATGGGGACAGACATGGGGACAGGGTGGATGAGAGCGGGGACCTGGAGCGGCTGCTCGGGGGGAGCCTGAGCTTCTACTGCCACACGGTGGGGACAGACAGAGGGACAGACATGGGGACATGGGGACAGACAGGGGGACATGGGGACAGACATGGGGACATGGGGACAGACAGAGGGACATGGGGACGTGGGGACACACAGAGGGACAGACAGGGGGACATGGGGACAGACAGAGGGAACATGGGGACAGACAGGGGGACAGGGGTATAGAGAGCAGGACAGGGGGACAGACATGGGGACAGCCCCGGGAGGGGACAGCAGGACAGGGGGACAGACAGACGGACACCCCGGGAGGGGCCAGCCCCGGGAGGGGACAGCAGGACAGACAGACATGGGGACACCCCGGGAGGGGACACTGGGACAGACAGGCAGACGGACACCCCGGGAGGGTCCAGCGGGACAGACGGACACCCCGGGAGGGTCCAGCGGGACAGACAGACAGACATGGGGACACCCCGGGAGGGGACAGCAGGACAGACAGACAGACATGGGGACACCCCGGGAGGGTCCAGCGGGACAGACAGACAGACATGGGGACACCCCCTGAGGGTCCAGCGGGACAGACAGACAGACATGGGGACACCCCGGGAGGGTCCAGCGGGACAGACGGACACCCCGGGAGGGGACAGCAGGACAGACAGACATGGGGACACCCCGGGAGGGTCCAACGGGACAGACAGACAGACATGGGGACACCCCCTGAGGGTCCAGCGGGACAGACAGACAGACATGGGGACACCCCCTGAGGGTCCAGCCCCCCCCGGGCTGTCCCCTGACCCCGTCCCCGTGTCCCCTCCCCAGCTGGAGGAGCAGCCGCGGCTCTGGGGCCTTTGGGGGTCCCGGAAGATTTTGGGGCTCCCCGGGTTCGGCTCCGGGGCCCCCCCGGGGCAGCTCCGGCCCCCCCCGGGCTGGCGCTGGGCCGGGCCCTGGAGCCTGGAGCGGCCACCGAGGTGAGCGGGGGGCGAGGGGTCCCCTCCGGTGACACCCGGTGACACCCCCGGTGTCCCCCTGTGATCCCCGGTGTCCCCCGGTGTCCCCCCCGGTGTCCCCCTGTGATCCCCGGTGTCCCCAGGGTGTCCCCCGCGCTGTCCCCGGTGATCCCTGGTGTCCCCAGGGTGTCTCCCGGTGTCCCCCGGTAACCCCAGGGTGTCCCCCGTGCTGTCTCCCGGTGTCCCCCGGTGATCCCCGGTGTCCCCCGGTGATCCCCGGTGATCCCCGGTGTCCCCCCCGCTGTCCCCCGGTGATCCCCGGTGTCCCCAGGGTGTCCCCAGGGTGTCCCCCGGTGTCCCCTCCGGTGTCCCCCGGTGTCCCCCTGTGATCCCCGGTGTCCCCGGGTGTCCCCAGAGTGTCCCCAGGGTGACCCCCGGTGTCCCCTCCGGTGTCTCCCGGTGTCCCCCGGTGTCCCCCTGTGATCCCCGGTGTCCCCAGGGTGTCCCCCGGTGTCCCCCTGTGATCCCCGGTGTCCCCCGGTGTCCCCAGGGTGTCCCCAGGGTGTCCCCCGGTGTCCCCAGGGTGTCTCCCGGTGATCCCCGGTGTCCCCCGGTGTCCCCAGGGTGTCCCCCGGTGTCCCCCGGAGATCCCCGGTGTCCCCCGGTGTCCCCAGGGTGTCGCCGCGCCCCGAGCCCGCGGTGAGCGCGGTGCTGGAGGAGCTCTACGAGAACCAGAGGAGGGAGCCCGGAGGGAGCTGGAGCCCCGCCGGTACCGGCAGCACCGACTCGGTGAGTGCGGGACAGCACCGGGGACACCGGGAGGGGACACGGGACAGCACCGGGGACACGGGAGGGGACACGGGAGGGGACACGGGACCGCGCCGGGGACACCGGAGGGGACACGGGACAGCGCCGGGGACACGGGAGGGGACACGGGAGGGGACACGGGAGGGGACACGGGACCGCGCCGGGGACACCGGAGGGGACACGGGAACCCCGGGGACAGTGGAGGGGACACCGGGGGGGACACCGGAGGGACACGGGAGCACTGGGGACACCGAAGAGGACACCGGAGGGGACACGGGAGCACCGGGGACACCGGAGGGACACCGGGGGGGACACCGAAGGGGACACGGGAGCACGGGGGACACGGGAACACCGGGGACAGTGGAGGGGACACCGGGGGGGACACGGGAGCCCCGGGGACAGCACCGGGAACACCGGAGGGGACACCAGAGGGGACACGGGAGGGGACACGGGAACACTGGGAACATCGGAGACATCGGAGGGGACACGGGAGCCCCGGGGACACCGGGGGGGACACGGGGACACCGGGGGGGACACGGGAACACCGGGGACAGTGGAGGGGACACCGGGGGGGACACGGGGACACCGGGGACACCGGGGGGGACACGGGGACACCGGGGGGGACACGGGAGCCCCGGGGACACCGGGGGGGACACGGGAGCTCCGGGGACCCCGGGGGGGACACGGGAGCCCCGGGGACACCAGGGACAGTGGAGGGGACACCGGGGGGGACACGGGAGCCCCGGGGCTCAGCTCCCGCCCGGCTCTGCAGGAGGGCCAGGCGGTGTCACCCAAGGAGGAGGTGGCCTGTCCCCAGGGCTGGAGCGTCACCAGCGACTGGCACGTGGACACCGAGGGGGACGTGGATGAGGAAGGTGAGGGGGGGACACCGGTGGGCACAGCAGGGTGGGGGACAGGGTGACAGGGGTGACAGGGACAGGGTGACAGGGACAGGGGTGACAGAGGCAGGGTGACAGGGACACGGTGACAAGGGTGGGTGTGACAGGGACAGGGTGACAAAGACACAGTGACAGGGACACGGTGACAAGGACACGTGACAGGGGCACAGTGACAGGGACATAGTGACAAGGACACAGTGACAAGGACATGGTGACAGGGACGCGGTGACAGGGATGCGGTGGCAAGGACACAGGGGCAGGGTGACAGGGACACAGTGACAGGGGTGAGGGTGACAAGGACACAGTGACAGGGACATGGTGACAAGAACACAGTGACAAGGACACGGTGACAGGGGTGAATGTAACAGGGGCAGTGACAAGGACACAGTGACAGTGACACGATGACAGGGACACGGTGACAGGGACACGGTGACAACGGCAGGGTGACAGGGACAGTGTGACAGGGACACGGTGACAGGTGTGAGTGTGACAGGGACACAGTGACAGGGGTGAGGGTGGCAGGGACACAGTGACAAGGACATGGTGACAGGGACACAGTGACAGGGACATAGTGACAAGGACACAGTGACAAGGACATGGTGACAGGGACGCGGTGACAGGGATGCGGTGGCAAGGACACAGGGGCAGGGTGACAGGGACACAGTGACAGGGGTGAGGGTGACAAGGACACAGTGACAGGGACATGGTGACAGGGACACAGTGACAAGGACACGGTGACAGGGGTGAATGTAACAGGGGCAGTGACAAGGACACAGTGACAGTGACACGATGACAGTGACACGGTGACAAGGACACGGTGACAGGGACACAGTGACAGGGACACGATGACAGGGACACAGTGACAGGGGTGAGGGTGACAGGGACATGGTGACAGGGACACGGTGACAGGGACACGGTGACAAGGACACGGTGACAGTGACACGGTGACAATAACACAGTGACAGTAACACAGTGACAGTGACACAGTGACAGTGACACGGTGACAGTGACACGGTGACAGTAACACAGTGACAGTAACACAGTGACAGTGACACGGTGACAGTGACACGGTGACAAGGACACAGTGACAAGAGCACAGTGACAGTGACACAGTGACAGTGACACAGTGACAGTGACACGGTGACAGTGACACGGTGACAGTGACACAGTGACAGTGACACGGTGACAAGGACACAGTGACAGGGACACGGTGACAAGGACACAGTGACAGTGACACGGTGACAGTGACACGGTGACAGTGACACGGTGACAGTGACAGTGACACAGTGACAGGGACACAGTGACAGTGACATGGTGACAAGGACACGGTGACAGGGACACGGTGACAGTGACACGGTGACAGTGACACGGTGACAGGGACACGGTGACAGTGACACGGTGACAGTAACACAGTGACAGTGACACAGTGACAGTGACACAGTGACAGTGACACAGTGACAGTGACACAATGACGGTGACACGGTGACAGTAACACGGTGACAGTGACATAGTGACAAGAGCACAGTGACAGTGACACGGTGACAGGGACACGGTGACAGTGACACAGTGACAAGGACACGATGACAGGGACACGGTGACAGTGACACGGTGACAGGGACACGGTGACAGTGACACAGTGACAGTGACAGTGACACAGTGACAGTGACACAGTGACAGTGACACGGTGACAGGGACACGGTGACAGTGACACAGTGACAGTGACAGTGACACAGTGACAGTGACACAGTGACAGTGACACGGTGACAGGGACACAGTGACAGGGACACGGTGACAGTGACACAGTGACAAGAGCACAGTGACAGTGACACGGTGACAGGGACACGGTGACAGTGACACGGTGACACACAAGGAGCTGTCCCCTGCTCTCAGGGTGGCAGTACGGGCTGGGCACAGACGATGGCAGTCCCCCGGCGCGGTGGCACCGCAGGGGACAGCCCTGTCACAACCTGCGGCGGCGGCGCTGGCTCCGGATCCGCCACAGGGACACCGAGACACGGGAACAGGACACGCTCAGCACCCTGGTGACAACCGCGGGGACAGGGACGGGAGGGCGGGGGTGGCAGGAGGGAGGTGACAGGGACAGGGTGACAGGGATGGAGGTGACAGGGACGGGAGGGTGGAGGTGGCAGGATGGGGTGACAGGGGTGGAGGTGACAGGGACGGGGTGACAGGGATGGGGTGGCAGGAGGGAGGTGACAGGGGTGGAGTTGACACATAGGAGTGGCAGGATGGAGGTGACAGGGGTGGAGGTGGCAGGGATGGGATGACAAGGATGGGGTGGCAGGAGGGAGGTGACAGGGGTGGAGGTGACAGGGACGGGGTGACAGGGATGGGGTGGCAGGAGGGAGGTGGCAGGATGGGGTGACAGGGACGGGGTGACAGGGATGGGGTGGCAGGAGGGAGGTGACAGGGGTGGAGTTGACACATAAGAGTGGCAGGATGGAGGTGACAGGGATGGGGTGACAAGAATGGAGGTGGCAGGATGGTGGTGGCAGGGAAGGGGGTGGTGGGGATGAGGGTGACAGGGCTCTGTCCCTGTGTCCCGCTGTCCCCGTGTCCCGCTGTCACCGCTGTCCTCGTGTGCATTGTCCCCATGTCCCTCTGTCCCCATGTCCCTCTGTCCCTGTGTCCCGCTGTCCCCGTGTCCCGCTGTCCCCATGTGCATTGTCCCCATGTCCTGCTGTCCCCACTGTCCCCATGTCCCACTGTCCCCATGTCCCACTGTCCCCATGTCCCTCTGTCCCCATGTCCCGCTGTCCCCGTGTGCATTGTCCCCATGTCCTGCTGTCCCCGCTGTCCCCATGTCCGTCTGTCCCCGTGTCCCACTGTCCCCGTGTGCATTGTCCCCATGTCCCCGTGTCCCCACTGTCCCCTGTCCCCACCGCAGGACCCCGAGGATCTGTGGGAGGACGAGGCCTGGCACCCCGAGTGTTTTTGGGGCTGCCCCTTCCAGCCCAAGGTCCCGGCGGGTCCCCGGTGCCGCCGGCGCCGCTGGCAGCGCCTCCTGCTCCCCGCCGAGCCCCCGCCCGTGGCTCCGCTCTTCCTCCTCCGGGGGACACCGGTGTCACCCCGGGCCAGCCCTGTCCCCTCCCGGGACATCCAGGAGCCGGCCCGGGACAATCCCGGGCAGCTCCCGGGGGGCTCCTCCGTGACACCCCCGCAGCAGCCGCCCATCTTCATCCTCTGCAGCTTCCAGCGTGAGCCGCGGGGACCGGGAGGGACCGGGAGGGACAGGGAGGGACCGGGAGGGACCGGGAGGGACAGGGGACGGGAGGGGATGGATCGGGAGGGGCCGGGAGGGGATGGATCGGGAGGGACCGGGAGGGGACGAGAGGGATCGGGGAGGGATCGAGAGGGATCGGGAGGGGACGAGTGGGATCGGGAGGGGACGGGGATGGCCAGGGAGGGACCGGGAGGGGACGGGAGGGGTCAGGGGGAACCGGGGAGGGGTCAGGGAGAAACCGGGAGGGGACGAGAGGGATCGGGAGGGACCGGGGATGGTCAGGGAGGGATCGGGAGGGGAGCGGGAGGGACCGGGGAGGGGTCGGGAGGGACCGGGTGGGGTCAGGGAGGGGACGGGAGGGACCGGGGAGGGGACGGGGAGGGATCGGGGATTGACCGGGGAGGGACCGGGAAGGGTCAGGGAGGGATCGGGAGGGGACCGGGAGGGACCGGGGAGGGGACGGGAGGGACCGGGGATGGTCAGGGAGGGACCGGGGATGGTCAGGGAGGGATCGGGAGGGGTCAGGAGGGACCGGGAGGGGACGAGAGGGATCGGGGAGGGACCGGGAAGGGATCGGGATGGTCAGGGAGAGATCGGGAGGGATCGGAAAAGGACCGGGGAGGGACCGGGAGGGACCGGGGAGGGATCGGGGAAGAACCGGGGAGGAACCGGGAGCTCCCAGCCCCTCCTGACCCCCCGCCTGTCCCCAGGGCCCGGCCGCTTCCAGCTCCGCTGTTACATCTTCCAGGCGCTGGATCTGGCTCCCGGCAGCTCCAGGACCCCGCAAGGTGCGACCCCCGGGCCCCTCGCCCCCCTTCCCCGGCAGCCCGGGGCGCTGACGGTGTCGCTGTCGCCAGGTGTCACCGCGCAGGTGTCGTTCGTGTCCCTGAGCCAGCGCACGCGGGAGGTGCGGGGGGCTCCGGAGCCGCGCTGGGAGCAGACCCTGCTCTTCCCGGGGGTGCTGCTCTTCGGGGACCCCCGAGGGACACAGCAGGACCCCCCGGCCGTGGTGGTGGAGGTGTGCGAGCAGAGGGGACAGGTGAGGGACACTCGGGACAGGGATGGGATGGGATCCATGGGATGGGATCCATGGGATGGGACCCATGTGATTGGGATGGGACCCATGGGATGGGATAGGATGGGATAGGATGGGATCCGTGGGATGGGATCCATGGGATGGGATAGGATGGGATCCGTGGGATGGGATCCATGGGATGGGATCCATGGGATGGGATCCATGGGATGAGATCGATGGGATGGGATCCATGGGATGGGATAGGATGGGATGGGATCCGTGGGATGGGATCCATGGGATGGGACCCATGGGATGGGATGGGACCCATGGGATGGGATGGGATCCATGGGATGGGATGGGATGGGATCCATGGGATGGGATCCATGGGATGGGATCCATGGGATGGGATGGGTGGGACATGGATGGAAGGTTGGCAGGAGGGATGGAAGGACAGGAGAGGTCAGGGATGGAGGGACAGGGATCAGGGATGGAGGGACAGGACTCAGGGATGGAGGGACAGGACTCAGGGATGGAGGGACACGAAGTTCAGGGATGGAAGGACAGAGGTCAGGGATGGAAGGACAGGGGTTGGGATGGAAGGACAGAGGTCAGGGATGGAAGGACAGAGGTCAGGGATGGAAGGACAGGGATCAGGGATGGAAGGACAGAGGTCAGGGATGGAAGGACAGAGGTCAGGGATGGAAGGACAGGGATCAGGGATGGAAGGACAGAGGTCAGGGATGGAAGGACAGAGGTCAGGGATGGAAGGACAGGGATCAGGGATGGAAGGACAGAGGTCAGGGATGGAAGAACAGGGATCAGGGATGGAAGGACAGGGATCAGGGATGGAAGGACAGAGGTCAGGGATGGAAGGACAGAGGTCAGGGATGGAAGGACAGGTTGGGATGGAGGGACAGGGACACCCCCAGCCCCAGCCCCACACTCCGGCGCTGCCTCCAGGGTTCCTCTGCTCTCCTGGGGAGGAGCGTGTGCCTCCCGCGGGTCTGGCTGGACGTGCGACACCGGGAGCCGCCCCGGCTCCAGCCTCACCCCCTGCACGGCCCGCGGGGCCCGGCCGGGGAGCTGCTGGCGGCCTTCGAGCTCCTCCACGAGCCCGAGGTGAGCGGCGACAGCGGCGACACGGAGGTGCCACCCAGGGCTGGGGTGCCACCCAGGGCTGGGGTGACACCCAGGGCTGGGGTGCCACTGTCACCGTGTTCCCCCCCACGGCAGGACGGGACCCCCGCCCCGCTCAGGCCCCCGCCCCTGATGAGGAACGGCGAGTTCGGCTTCCCCCCGGAGCTGCGGCCGCGCCTGCAGAGGGTGGCGCTGGAGGTGGGAGCCAGCCCCGGGGAGGGGACAGGGGTGGGGACAGCGGGGACAGGGATGGGGACAGCGGGGACAGGGATGGGGACAGCGGGGACAGGGATGGGGACAGGGGGGAGCAGAGCTGGGGACAGGGGTGGGGACAGCGGGGACAGGGATGGGGACAGGGATGGGACAGGGATGGGGACAGGGGTGGGGACAAGGCTGGAGATGGAGCCTGGGAGTGGCGCAGGCTGTGAACAGAGCTGAAGGTGCTGGGGACAGGGACAGGGGACAGGGACAGGACAGGGGACAGGGACAGGACAGGGACAGGGAACAGGACAGCGGCAGGGGCAGGGGCAGGACAGGGTCAGGGACAGGAGAGGGACAGGACAGGGGACAGGGACAGGACAGGGGACAGGGACAGGGGACAGGACTGCGGCAGAAAGGAAGACGGGGCCAAGCAAGGCCAGCACGGGGGACAGTGACAGTGACAGTGACACGGACCGGGACCCGGCACCTGGAGCCCCGCGGGGTGACCGGAGCCCGGTGGCCCGGCAGGTGCTGGCCTGGGGGCTGCGGGGGCTGCGCGGGGCCGTGCGGGAGCCGCGCCTGGAGCTGCAGTGGGGGGAGCAGAGCCTCTGGACCCCCCCGATCCAGGACATGGCCACCGACCCCAACTTCCCCAGCAACGCCTTCGTGCTCACGCTGGTGAGCGGGGCAGGGCCGGAGGGTCCCCCCCGGCCGCGGGTGGCACTGGGGTGGCACTGGGGTGGCACTGGGGTGACCCGGCCGTGTCCCCCAGGCGCTGCCCGAGGAGGAGCGGTTCGTGCCCCCCATCCGCCTGCGCCTCTGGGCCGGCACCGAGCGGCGGCTGCTGCTGGGCCAGGCCAGCGTCAGGGACCTGGAGCGGTTCCGGTGCCCCCCGCCCCGTCCCGAGCGGCTGCTGGGCTCCGGCAGCGGCTCTCACACGGCTGTGACAATGCCAGGTGCTGCTTGTCCCATCCTTGTCCCGTCCCCCGTGTCGCCTGTGCCATCCCCGGTGTCCCTTCCTTCATCCCTGCCCCATCCCCGGTGTCCCCTGCCCCATTCCCGGTGTCCCCTGCCCCATCCCCGGTGTCCCCTGCCCCATCCCCGGTGTCCCCTGCCCCATCCCCGGTGTCCCCAGCCCCATCCCCACTGTCCCCTGCCCCATCCTCCGTGTCCCCTCCTTCATCCCCGCTGTCCCCTGCCCCATCCCCGGTGTCCCCAGCCCCATTCCCTCTGTCCCCAGCCCCATCCCCGCTGTCCCCAGCCCCATCCCCGCTGTCCCCTGCCCCATTCCCGGTGTCCCCAGCCCCATTCCCTCTGTCCCCTCCCTCACCCCCGCCCGTCCCTCTCTCCCACAGAGGATCTCCTCTCCCCGCCCGTCTCCTCCAGCCTCTGGAGGCGTTTCTGTTCCTTTCTCCTGGCCACAGCCCCAGCCAGGATGGCTCAGGTGAGTCCCCGAGGTCCCCAAGGTCCCCAAGGTCCCCCACCACCGTGCCTCAGTTTCCCCTCTGCTCCCTGCAGGACCTGCTCAGCTGCCTCAGGAACATCGGCGCTGGGGACCAGGTGGGCACGGGGGGACATCAGCGACATCAGGGCCACCAGGGCCACTGTCCCCACCTGTCCCCACCTGTCCCCACCTGTCCCCACCTGTCCCCACCTGTCCCCACCTGCTCCTGTTCCCTGCAGGACGAGGAAGATGAGGATGAGGAGGATGAGGAGGAGGAGGAGGAGGAGGAGGAGAGGGACTGGTGGAGTAAATTCTACGCGTCCATGGAGGAGAAGGAGCCCAAATCTCGGCGGGGAACCAACAGGGACAGACTGAAGGTGACGGGGACAGGGATGGGGACAGGGATGGGGACAGGGATGGGGGACAGGGAATGGGGACAGGGACGGGGACAGGGAATGGGGAAATGAGAACAGGGATGGGGACAGGGAATAGGGACAGGGATGGGGACAGGGAATGGGGACAGGGAATGGGGACAGGGATGGGGACAGGGACGGGTTGGGGACAGGGAATGGGGACAGGGAATGGGGACAGGGAATGGGGACAGGGATGGGGAAATGGGGACAGGGATGGGGACAGGGACGGGATGGGGACAGGGAATGGGGACAGGGAATGGGGACAGGGAATGGGGACAGGGAATGGGGACAGGGATGGGGACAGGGAATGGGGACAGGGATGGGGACAGGGAATGGGGACAGGGAATGGGGACAGGGAATGGGGACAGGAATGGGGACAGGGATGTGGACAGCGGGGACAGTGATGGGGACAGGGATGGGGACAGGGATGGGGACAGGGATGGGGACAGGGATGGGGACAGGGACGGGATGGGGACAGGGAATAGGGACAGGGATGGGGACAGGGAATGGGGACAGGGAATGGGGACAGGGATGGGGACAGGGATGGGGAAATGGGGACAGGGATGGGGACAGGGAATGGGGACAGGGAATGGGGACAGGAATGGGGACAGGGAATGGGGACAGGAATGGGGACAGGAATGGGGACAGGGAATGGGGACAGGGAATGGGAACAGGAATGGGGAAATGGGGACAGGGACGGGGACAGGGAATGGGGACAGGGATGGGGACAGGGATGGGGACAGGAATGGGGACAGGAATGGGGACAGCGGGGACAGTGATGGGGACAGGGATGGGGACAGGGATGGGGGAATGGGGACAGGAATGGGGACAGGGAATGGGGACAGGAGGGGACAGGGAATGGGGACAGGGATGGGGACAGGGATGGGGCAGGGACGGGGACAGGGATGGGGACAGGGAATAGGGACAGGGATGGGGACAGGGACGGGATGGGGACAGGGAATGGGGACAGGGAATGGGAACAGGGATGGGGACAGGGATGGGAATGTGGGAACAGGGATGAGGGACAGGGATGGGGACAGGGATGAGGGAATAGGGACAGGGATGGGGACAGGGACGGGGACAGGGATGGGGACAGGGATGGGAACAGAGATGGGGGAATGGGGGAATGGGGACCGGGATGGGGACAGGAATGGGAACAGGGATGGGGAAAGGGATGGGGACATGGGAACAGGGATGAGGAGGGAACGGGAACAGGGACAGGGATGAAGCAGGGGCAGGAACGAGGATGAAGAAGGCGCCGAGGCCGGCGATCCCGAGCCGGGACGAGGCCGGGCCCGGAGGATGATCGACAGCCGGCTCTGCCCCGCAGATCTACGGCTGCGAGCTGGAGGCGGTGCCGGAATTCGAGGGGCTGCAGGATTTCTGCCAAACCTTCCCCCTCTACAAACCGCGCCGTGCCCCCTTGGCCGCGCAGCCCCCGGAACCCGTGGCCAACTTCAAGGTGGGTGAGACCCCCACCCATTTCCCCCTTGGGACAGCGGGGAGGGACCCCCGGAGGACACCCGGGGGGTCTCTCAGGGGCTTTTCCGCATCTACCCCGTGGCCGAGGAGGCCGGGCCGGGCCCCGCCGTGCCCCGGTTCTTCCAGCGGCTGCCGCCCCGGGAGCCCCAGCGCTGCCTCCTGCGCGTCTACATCGTGCGAGCCCTGGAGCTGTCACCCCGCGATGTCACCGGGCTGGTGAGGGGGGGACACCCCGGGGACCCCCGCGGGGAGCGGCCCCGGTGCCAGCGCGGTGTCCCCTGGGTGTCCCCAGAGCGATCCCTACGTGCGGGTGTCGCTGGGGAAGAGGACGCTGGGACAGAGGGAGCAGTACGTGCCCAACACCCTGGAGCCCGTGTTCGGCAGGTGGGTGGCACTCGGGAATGTCACCTGAGGGGCTGTCACCTTCGGGGGTGGCACTCGGGAATGTCACCTTCGGGGCTGTCACCTTCAGGGGGGGCACTCGGAAATGTCACCTGAGGGGGTGGCACTCGGGAATGTCACCTGAGGGGGTGGCACTCGGTAATGTCACGTTGAGGGGTGGCACTCGGGAATGTCACCTTGAGGGGTGGCACTCGGAAATGTCACCTGAGGGGGGTGGCACTCGGGAATGTCACCTTGAGGGGTGGCACTCGGGAATGTCACCTTCGGGGCTGTCACCTTCGGGGGTGGCACTCGGGAATGTCACCTTCGGGGCTGTCACCTTCAGGGGGGGCACTCGGAAATGTCACCTGAGGGGGTGGCACTCGGGAATGTCACCTTCAGGGGTGGCACTCGGAAATGTCACCTGAGGGGGTGGCACTCGGTAATGTCACGTTGAGGGGTGGCCCTCTTGTCACCTCTGGGGTTTCCTCGGTGCTGTCACCTTGAGGAGGTGGCACTCGGTGCTGTCACCCCCGGGGTGACACCTTGAGCTGTCCCTGTCCCTGCTGTCCCCATGTCCCCGTGTCCCCACTGTCCCCCTGTGTCCCCATGTCCCCCTGTCCCCGGTGTCCCTGTCCCCGTGTCCCCACTGTCCCTGTCCCCCTGTCCCTGCTCTCCCCGCTGTCCCCGTGTCCCCACTGTCCCCGTGTCCCCTCTGAGCACGCGGCTGTCCCCATGTCTCCATGTCCCTGCTGTCCCCGTGTCCCCCCCGCTGTCCCCACTGTCCCCGTGTGCCCGTGTCCCCTCTGAGCACCCCATGTCCCCACTGTCCCCTCTGTCCCCGTGTCCTCTCTGAGCATGCCGCTGTCCCCGTGTCCCCGCTGTCCCCGTGTCCCCGCTGTCCCCGTGTCCCCGTGTCCCCCCTGAGCACGCCGCTGTCCCCATGTCCCCACTGTCCCCGTGTCCCCGTGTCCCCTCTGATCACCCCGCTGTCCCCATGTCCCCGCTGTCCCCATGTCCCCGCTGTCCCCGTGTCCCCGTGTCCCCTATGATCACCCCGCTGTCCCCGTGTCCCCATGTCCCCGCTGTCCCCATGTCCCCGCTGTCCCCGTGTCCCCCCTGATCACCCCGCTGTCCCCGCTGTCCCCGCTGTCCCCATGTCCCCACTGTCCCCGTGTCCCCCCTGATCACCCCGCTGTCCCCAGGCTGTTCGAGCTGACGGCCACCATCCCCCTGGAGAAGGACCTGCGTGTCACCATCATGGACCACGACAAGGTCCCCCCGGACCAGGAGATCGGCAGCACCACCATCGACCTGGAGAACCGGCTGCTGTCCCCGCGGCGCGCGCACTGCGGGCTGCCAGCGCGCTACCACACGTGAGGGGACATCACTGGGGACATTGGGGACATCACTGGGGACATCACTGGGGACATCACTGGGGACATTGGGACATTGGGGACATTGGGGACACTGGGGACATCATTGGGGACATTGGGGACATTGGGGACATCATTGGGGACATTGGGACATTGGAGACACTGGAGATACTGGGGACATTGGGGACATGGGCTGCTGTCCCCGCGGCGCGCGCACTGCGAGCTGCCAGCACGCTACCACACGTGAGGGGACATTGGGGACACTGGGGACACTGGGGACATCATTGGGGACACCGGGGACATTGGGGACATTGGGGACATGGGCTGCTGTCCCCGCGGCGCGCGCACTGCGGGCTGCCAGCGCGCTACCACACGTGAGGGGACATTGGGGACATCATTGGGGACATCATTGGGGACATCATTGGGGACATTGGGGACATGGGCTGCTGTCCCCACGGCGCGCGCACTGCGGGCTGCCAGCGCGCTACCACACGTGAGGGGACATTGGGGACACTGGGGACATCACTGGGGACATTGGGGACGTTGGGGACATTGGGGATATGGGGACATTGGGGACACTGGGGACACTGGGGACACTGGGGATACTGGGGACATTGGGGACATGGGGACATTGGGGACACTGGGGATACTGGGGACATTGGGGACATTGGGGACACTGGGGACACTGGGGGCATTGGGACATTGGGGACATTGGGGACATGGGCTGCTGTCCCCGCGGCGCGCGCACTGTGGGCTGCCAGCACGCTACCACACGTGAGGGGACATTGGGGACATCATTGGGGACATTGGGGACATGGGTTTTGGGGGTTTTGGGGGTCACAGGAAGTTTGTGGGTCCCAGGGTGGGTTTTGGGGTTCCCAGGGGTGGTTTTGGGGTCCCAGGGTGGATTTTGGGGTCCCATGGGCCATGGCAGGTGTCCCCCCGGTGTCCCCAGGAGCGGTCCTGGGTGCTGGCGGGACCAGCTGTGCCCCAGTGCGGGTCCCTGGCAGGTGACACGGGTGTCCCCAGGCTGGCAGGTGACACTGGTGTCCCCAGGCTGGCAGGTGACACTGGTGTCCCCAGGGCGGGTCCCTGGCAGGTGTCCCCGGTGTCCCCAGGCTGGCAGGTGACACGGGTGTCCCCAGGCTGGCAGGTGTCCCCGGTGTCCCCAGGGCGGGTCCCTGACAGGTGTCCCCGGTGTCCCCGGTGTCCCCAGCCTGACAGGTGTCCCCGGTGTCCCCGGTGTCCCCAGGACCGGTCCGTGCTGCTGGCGGGACCAGCTGTGCCCCAGCCGGTGCCTGGAGCTGCTCTGCGCCTGCCGGGGGCTGCCCGGACCCCGCTACAGCCCCGGGGGCACCGCGCTCAGCCTGGGCGGGCACAGCTACGAACTGGGGGACTTCGGTGAGTGGGGAGGGGGCTGGGGGGCTGGGGAGGGGGCTCGAGGGGCTGGGGGGGCTGGGGGGATCTGGGGAGGGGGCTGGGGGGGCTGGGGAGGGGTTGGGGGGCTACGAACTGGGGGACTTCGGTGAGTGGGGAGGGGGCTGGGGGGCTGGGGAGGGGCTGGGGAGGGGTTGCGGAGGGGGGCTGGGGGGGCTGGGGGGATCTGGGGGGCTACGAACTGGGGGACTTCGGTGAGTGGGGAGGGGGCTGGGGGGCTGGGGAAGGGGCTGGGGGGATCTGGGGAGGGGCTGGGGGGGGTTGGGGAGGGGCTGGGGAGGGGGCTCAGGGGGCTGGGGAGGGGCTGGGGGGGCTGGGGGGCCTGGGGAGGGGGCTCGGGGGGCTGGGAAGGGGGCTCGGGGGGCTGGGGAGGGGCTGGGGAGGGGGCTGGGGGAGCTGGGGAGGGGCTGGGGGCTACGAACTGGGGGACTTCGGTGAGTGGGGAGGGGGCTGGGGGGCTGGGGAGGGGGCTCGAGGGGCTGGGGGGGCTGGGGAGAGGCTGGGGGGGTTGGGGGGGGGCTGGGGAGGGGGCTCGGGGGGCTGGGGAGGGGCTGGGGAGGGGGCTCGGGGGGCTGGGGAGGGGCTGGGGGGGCTGGGGGGCCTGGGGAGGGTCTGGTTTGGTTTGGGGGGGATCTGGGGAGGGTTTGGGGGAGTTTGGGGGGGTTCTGGGGAGGGTCTGGGGGATCTGGGGAGGGGCTGGTGGGGGTTTGGGGGGATCTGGGGGGACTGGGGAGGGTCTGGTTGGGTTTGGGGGGGATCTGAAGAGGGTTTGGGGGGATCTGGGGAGGGTTTGGGGGAGTTTGGGGGGTTCTGGGGAGGGTCTGGTGGGGGTTGGAGGGTTCCGGGGTGATCTGGTGGGGTTTGGGGGGCTCCGGGGGGTTCTGGGGGGATCTAAAAGGTCTGGGGGGGTCTGTGGGGGATCCGGGGGGCATCCAGGGGGTTCCGGGGGGATCCGGGGGGATCTGAAAGGTCTGGGGAGGTTCCGGGGGGTTCCGGGGAGGTTTTGGGGTTCCGGGGGGGATCCGGGGAGGTTTTGGGGTTCCGGGGGGGTTCCGGGGGGGTTCCGGGGAGGTTTTGGGGTTCCGGGGAGGTTTTGGGGAGGTTTTGGGGTTCCGGGGGGATCCGGGGGGGTTCCGGGGAGGTTTTGGGGCTCCGGGGGGGTCTGCAGCCGGTGGGTGACAGGCCGGGGGTCCCAGAGAGGGGTGACCCCCCTTTGGAGCAGCCCGGGGCCGCCCGGGAGCGCCTGGCCCTGCACGTGCTGAACCTGTGCGAGCTCGTCCCGGAACACCTGGAGACCCGGAGCCTCCGGAACCGGGAACAGCCCGGCCTCGAGCAGGTGGGGACACCGGGGGGGACAGCGGGGACACCGGGGGACAGCGGGGGGACAGCGGGGGGGACACCGGGGACACCGGGGGACACCGGGGAGACAGCGGGGGGGACACCGGGGGACAGCGGGGATACAGCGGGGGACACGAGGGGACAGTGGGGGGACAGCGTGGGGACACCGGGGGACACGAGGGGGGACACGGGGGGGCACGGGGAGAGCGCGGGGGACACGAGGGGACACCGGGGGACACCGGGGGGACACGAGGGGACAGAGGGGGACAGCGGGGGACACGGGGAGAGAGGGGGGGACACGAGAGGACATCGGGGGACAGCGGGGGAAACCGGGGGAGAGCAGGGGGAGAGTGGGGGGACACCAGGGGACAGCGCGGGGACAGCGGGGCACAGCGGGGGACAGCGGGGGCACAGTGGGGGGACACGAGGGGACAGTGGGGGGACAGCGAGGGGACACGGGGGGGACAGCGGGGACAGCGGGGACAGCAGGGAACACGAGGGACAGCCGGGGACACCGGGGGACAGCAGGGGACAGGAAGGAACAGCAGGGGACAGCAGGGGACAGCAGGGGACAGCGGGGGACAGCGGGGACAGGAGGGGACAGCAGGGGACAGCCGGGGACACCGGGGGACAGCGGGGGACAGCCGGGGACAGCGGGGGACAGCAGGGGACAGGAGGGGACAGCAGGGGACAGGAAGGGACAGCGGGGGACAGCGGGGGACACGGAGGGGACACGGGGGGGACAGCAGGGGACAGCAGGGGACAGCGGGGGGACATCAGGGGACAGGAAGGGACAGAAAGGGACAGCAGGGGACAGCAGGGGACAGGAAGGGACAGCAGGGGACACCAGGGGACAGCAGGGGACAGCAGGGGACAGGAAGGGACAGCAGGGGACAGCAGGGGACAGCGGGGACAGCAGGGGACAGCGGGGAACACGGGGGGGACAGCAGGGGACAGCAGGGGACAGCAGGGAACACGGGGGGGACAGCAGGGGACAGCAGGGGACAGCAGGGAACACGGGGGGGACAGCAGGGGACAGCAGGGGACAGCAGGGGACAGGAGGGGACAGCAGGGGACACCAGGGGACAGCAGGGGACAGGAAGGGACAGCAGGGGACAGGAGGGGACAGCAGGGGACAGCAGGGGACACCGGGGGACAGCGGGGACAGCAGGGGACAGCGGGGAACAGGAGGGGACAGCAGGGGACAGGAGGGGACAGCGGGGACAGCCGGGGACACCGGGGGACACCGGGGGGGACAGCGGGGGACAGCAGGGGACAGGAAGGGACAGCAGGGGAACACGGGGGGACAGGACGGGACAGCAGGGGACAGGAGGGGGACACGGGGAGACACCAGGGGGCAGGAGGGGACAGCGGGGACAGCAGGGGACAGGAAGGGACAGCAGGGGACAGCGGGGGACAGCCGGGGACACCGGGGGACAGCAGGGGACACCAGGGGACAGCGGGGACAGCAGGGGACAGCGGGGGGACATCAGGGGACAGAAAGGGACAGCAGGGGACAGCAGGGGACAGGAAGGGACAGCAGGGGAACACGGGGAGACACCAGGGGACAGCAGGGGAACACGGGGAGACACCAGGGGACAGCAGGGGACAGGAAGGGACAGCAGGGGACAGCAGGGGACACCGGGGGACACCGGGGGACAGCGGGGGACAGCAGGGGACAGCAGGGGACAGCAGGGGACAGCTGCCAGCCCGTCCCGGTGTCCCCAGGGCAAGGTCCAGATGTGGGTGGACATTTTCCCCCTCAGCCTCGGACCCCCCGGACCCCCCTTCAACATCGACCCCCGCAAGGCCGAGGGGTGAGCGGGGACAGCGGGGACAGCGGGGGACAGGGGGGGACACGGGACAGCTGGGGACAGGGGACAGCTGGGGACAGGGGGGGACACGGGGGGACACGGGGGGACAGCGGGGACAGCTGGGGACAGGGGGGGACACGGGGGGACACGGGGGGACAGCGGGGACAGCGGAGGGGACGGGACAGGAGGGGACAGGGCCACCCCTGGAAAGGACAGAGCCATCCCTAGAGGGGACAGGGCCACTCCGGCAGGGACAGGGCCACCCCGGGAGGGGACAGGGCCACCCTGGGAGGGGACAGGGCCACCCCCGGCAGGGACAGGGCCACGACAGGGCCACTCCTGGAGGGGACAAGGCCACCCCTAGAGGGACAGGGCCACCCTGGGAAGGGACAGAGCCACCCTAAAGGGGACAGAGCCACCCTGGGAGGGGACAGGGCCACCCCGGGAGGGGACAGGGCCATCCTGGGAGGGGACAGGGTCACCCCCAGAGAGGACAGGGCCACCCCGGGAGGGGACAAGGCCACCCCTAGAGGGGACAGGGCCATCCCGGGAGGGGACAAGGCCACCCCTAGAGGGACAGGGACACCCTGGGAGGGGACAAAGCCACTCCCGGCAGGGACAGGGCCACCCCAGAGGGGACAGAGCCACCCTGGGAGGGGACAGGGCCACCCCGGGAGGGGACAAAGCCATCCCTAGAGGGGACAGAGCCACCCCGGGAGGGGACAGGGCCACCCTAGAGGGACAGGGCCACTCCCGGCGAGGACAGGGCCACCCTGGGAGGGGACAGGGCCACCCCGGGAGGGGACAGTGCCACCCTAGAGGGGACAGGGTCACCCCCAGCGAGGACAGGGCCACTCCGGGAGGGGACAAGGCCACCCCTAGAGGGGACAGGGCCATCCCGGGAGGGGACAGGGCCATCCCGGGAGGGGACAGGGCCATCCCGGGAGGGGACAGCGCCACCCCGGGCGCAGGTGACACTGTCCCGCTGTCCCCTGGTGAGGTACGAGCTGCGCTGCGTGGTGTGGAGGGTGAGGGACGCGGACCTTGGGGACATCAACCTGCTGGGACAGCGCATGAGTGACATCTACGTGAGCGGGTGAGCCCCGATGGCACCGGGGTGGCACCGGCCACGGGGTCACTGTCACCCATCCTGGGGTCACTGTCATCCTGGGGTCACTGTCACCCACCCTGGGGTCATTGTCACCCGCCCTGGGGTCACTGTCACCCACCCTGGGGTCATTGTCACCCATCCTGGGGTCACTGTCACCCTGGGGTCACTGTCACCCACCCTGGGGTCACTGTCACCCATCCTGGGGTCACTGTCACCCACCCCAGAGTCATTGTCACCCACCCTGGGGTCACTGTCACCCATCTTGGGGTCACTGTCACCCATCCTGGGGTCATTGTCACCCATCCTGGGGTCACTGTCACCCACCCTGGGGTCACTGTCACCCACCCCAGAGTCATTGTCACCCACCCTGGGGTCACTGTCACCCACCCTGGGGTCGCTGTCACCCACCCTGGGGTCACTGTCACCCTGGGGTCACTCACCCTGGGGTCACTGTCATCCTGGGGTCACTGTCACCCACCCTGGGGTCACTGTCACCCTGGGGTCACTGTCACCCACCCCAGAGTCATTGTCACCCATCCTGGGGTCACTGTCACCCACCCCAGAGTCATTGTCACCCATCCTGGGGTCACTGTCACCCACCCTGGGGTTACTGTCACCCTGGGGTCACTGTCACCCACCCTGGGGTCACTGTCACCCTGGGGTCACTGTCACCCACCCTGGGTCACTGTCACCCACCCCAGAGTCATTGTCACCCACCCTGGGGTCACTGTCACCCACCCTGGGGTCACTGTCACCCTGGGGTCACTGTCACCCACCCTGGGGTCACTGTCACCCATCCTAGGGTCACTGTCACCCTGGGGTCACTGTCACCCACCCTGGGGTCACTGTCACCCTGGGGTCACTGTCACCCATTCCTGGGGTCACTGTCACCCATCCTGGGTCATTGTCACCCACCCCAGAGTCATTGTCACCCACCCTGGGGTCATTGTCACCCACCCCAGAGTCATTGTCACCCACCCTGGGGTCATTGTCACCCCGGGGTGTCCCCATCCATGTGGGCACAGTGGTGCCAGCAGTGTCTCCACAGGTGACACAGAGGTGACAGGGGTGACACAGAGGTGACACAGGTGACAGGGAGGTGACACAGGTGACAGTGAGGTGACAGTGAGGTGACAGTGAGGTGACACAGAGGTGACACAGGTGACAGAGGTGTCCCCTCAGGTGGCTGGACGGGCTCCCCGAGCAGCGGCAGCACACCGATGTCCATTATCGCTCCCTGGGTGACACTGGGGTGACACAGGGGTGACAGTGAGGTGACACAGGTGACACAGGTGACACAGGTGACACAGGTGACAGCAGTGTCCCCTCAGGTGGCTGGACGGGCTCCCCGAGCACAGACAGCACACCGATGTCCATTATCGCTCCCTGGGTGACACAGGGGTGACACTGGGGTGACACTGGGGTGACACTGGGGTGACAGTGAGGTGACACAGGTGACAGTGAGGTGACACAGGTGACACAGAGGTGACACAGGTGACACAGGTGACACAGGTGTCCCCACAGGTGGCTGGACGGGCTCCCCGAGCAGCGGCAGCACACCGATGTCCATTATCGCTCCCTGGGTGACACAGGGGTGGCACTGGGGTGGCACAGGGGTGACAGGGAGGTGACACAGGTGACACAGGTGACACAGGTGACACAGGTGACACAGGTGACACAGGTGTCCCCACAGGTGGCTGGACGGGCTCCCCGAGCAGCGGCAGCACACCGATGTCCATTATCGCTCCCTGGGTGACACTGGGGTGACACTGGGGTGGCACAGGGGTGACAGGGAGGTGACACAGGTGACACAGGTGACACAGGTGTCCCCACAGGTGGCTGGACGGGCTCCCCGAGCAGCGGCAGCACACCGATGTCCATTATCGCTCCCTGGGTGACACTGGGGTGACACTGGGGTGGCAGTGAGGTGACACAGGTGACACAGGTGACACAGGTGACACAGAGGTGACACAGAGGTGACAGCAGTGTCCCCTCAGGTGGCTGGACGGGCTCCCCGAGCAGCGGCAGCACACCGATGTCCATTATCGCTCCCTGGGTGACACAGGGGTGACACAGGGGTGGCACAGGGGTGACAGTGAGGTGACACAGGTGACAGTGAGGTGACACAGGTGACACAGGTGTCCCCACAGGTGGCTGGACGGGCTCCCCGAGCAGCGGCAGCACACCGATGTCCATTATCGCTCCCTGGGTGACACAGGGGTGGCACAGGGGTGGCACAGGGGTGACAGTGAGGTGACAGTGAGGTGACACAGGTGACACAGGTGACACAGGTGACACAGGTGACACAGGTGTCCCCTCAGGTGGCTGGACGGGCTCCCCGAGCAGCGGCAGCACACCGATGTCCATTATCGCTCCCTGGACGGGAACGGAGCCTTCAACTGGCGCTTCGTGTTCCCCTTCGAGTTCCTGGCGGCTGAGAAACTGTGTGCCATCCCCCGCAAGGTGGGGACACCTGGGGACAGCGGGGGACACTGGGGACACACCTGGGGACAGCTGGGGACACACCTGGGGACAGCTGGGGGACACCTGGGGACACCTGAGGGACACTGAGGACACCCGGGAAACACTTGGGGACACCTGGGAATACCTGGAGACACTTGGGGACACTTGGGGACAGCTGGGGACACCTGGAGACACCTGGGGACACCCAGGGACACCCAAGGGACACTGAGGACACCTGGGAAACACTTGGGGACACCTGGGGACACCTGGGGACACTCGGGGACACCTGAAAAACACTTGGGGACACCTGGAGACACCCGGGGGACACCCAGGGACACCCAGGGGACGCTGAGAACACCTGGGAAACACTTGGGGACACCTGGGGACACACCTGGGGATACCTGGGGACACCTGAGGGACAGCTGGGGACACTTGGGGACAACTGGGGACACACCTGGGGATACCTGGGGACACCTGAGGGACACCCAGGGACACACCTGGGGACACTCAGGGACACCTGGGGACATTCGGGGACACTTGGGGACACCTGAGGACACCCGGGAAACACTTGGGGATACCTGGGGATACCTGGGGATACCTGGGGACACCCGGGGGACACCTGAGGGACACTCGGGGACACTCGGGGACACTTGGGGACACCTGAGGGACACCTGGGGACACCCAGGGGACACCTGAGGGACACCTGGGGACACCCAGGAGACACCTGAGGGACACTTGGGGACACTCGGGGACACTCGGGGACACTCGGGGACACTCGGGGACACCCGGCAGGAGCACGTGTGGAGTTTGGACCAGACGCTGCTGAAGGTGCCACCCAAGCTCATCCTGCAGGTCTGGGACAATGACAAGTTCAAGGCGGACGATCTGCTGGGTGAGATGGCATTTGTCACCTGGGGGGACAGGGACAGGGGACAGGGGACAGGGGACAGGGACAGGGGACAGGGATGGGGACAGGGGGACAGGGACAGGGACAGCCACAGGGGACAGGGACAGGGACAGGGGACAGGGATGGGGACAGGGGCAGGGGACAGGAATGGGGACAGGGACAGGGGACAAGGACAGGGGACAGCCAGGAGTGGTGGGGAGCAGCCACCGGTGACAGGGAGCACCCACAGGTGACAGAGAGGTGACAGGGAACACCCACAGGTGACAGAGAACCCCCCCAGGAGCCAGGGAGGTGACAAGGAGCTCTCACAGGTGACAGGGAGCTCCCACAGGTGACAGAGAACCCCCCCAGGTGACAGGGAGGTGACAAGGAGCTCTCACAGGTGACAGGGAGATCCCACAGGTGACAAGGAGCCCCCACAGGTGACAGGGAGGTGACAGGGAGCTCACACAAGTGACAGCGAGCTCCTGCAGGTGACAGGGAGCTCCCACAGGTGACAGAGAACCCCCCCAGGAGCCAGGGAGGTGACAAGGAGCTCTCACAGGTGACAAGGAGCTCCCACAGGTGACAAGGAGCCCCCACAGGTGACAGGGAGGTGACAGGGAGCTCACACAAGTGACAGCGAGCTCCTGCAGGTGACAGGGAGCTCCCACAGGTGACAGAGAACCCCCCCAGGTGACAGGGAGGTGACAAGGAGCCCCCCCAGGTGCCAGGGAGGTGCCAGGGAGGTGCCAGGGATCCCCCCCAGGTACCAAGGAGCTCCCCCAGGTACCGGGGATCCCCTCCAGGTGACAGGGAGGTGACAGGGAGGTGACAGGGAGGTGACAGGGAGGTGACAGGGATCCCCCCCAGGTGCCGGAGCTGTCCCCCCGCGTGTCCCGCAGGGATCCTGGAGCTGGAGCTGACGCGGCTGCCGCGGCCGGGCCGCAGCCCCGGGCGGTGCCGGCTGAGCCCGCGGGAGCTGCCCCGGCTCGCCCGGAGCTGCTGCGGGGGCCCGGGGCTCGCCCGGAGCTGCTGCGGGGGCCCGGGGCTCGCCCGGAGCTGCTGCGGGGGCCCGGGGCTCGCCCGCCCCACCCTGGACCTGTTCCGCAAGAGGAGAACCCGCGGATGGTGGCCCTGCACCCTGCAGGAGGATGGCGGCCAGCGGGTCTCGGTGGGATGGGGGACACGGGGGACATGGGGGGACACGGGGGACACGGGGGGACACGGGGGACATGGGGGGACACGGGGGACACGGGGGGACACGGGGGACATGGGGGACACGGGGGACATGGGGGACACGGGGGACACGGGGGGACACGGGGGAGCCGGGGCTCGTGGGGCCGGGGCCGGGGGTCGCGGGGCTGGGGGTCGCGGGCCCGGGGGTAGCACGGGCCGGGGGAAGCCGGGGGGACACGGGGGACATGGGGGGACGCGGGGTCGGGGAGACACGGGGGGACACGGGGGACATGGGGGGACGCGGGGTCGGGGGGACACGGGGGGACACGGGGGACATGGGGGGACCCGGGGTCGGGGAGACACGGGGGGACACGGGGGGACATGGGGGGACATGGGGGACACGGGGGGCGCGGGGTCGGGGGAAGCCGGAGGGAGCCGGGGCCGGGGGTAGCGGGGCCGGAGCCGGGGGTCGCGGTGCCGGGGGTCACCGGGGGTGGCGGGGCCGGGGGTCGCGGGGCCGGGAGGGGCCGGGGGAGCCGGGAGTCGGGGGGCCGGGGGTACCGAGGCCGGGGGAAGCCGGGGGTCGCGGGGCCGGGGGGAGCCGGGGTCGGGGGGTCGGGGGTAGCGGTGCCGGGGGCCGCCGGGGGTGGCGGGGCCGGAGCCGGGGGTCGCGGGGCCGGGGGTCGCGGGGCCGGGGGTCACCGGGGGTGGCGGGGCCGGGGGTCACCGGGGGTGGCGGGGCCGGGGGTAGCGAGGCCGGGGGTCACCGGGGGTGGCGGGGCCGGGGGTGGCGGGGCCGGGGGTGGCGGGGCCGGGGGTGGCGGGGCCGGGGGTCACCGGGGGTGGCGGGGCCGGGGGTGGCGGGGCCGGGGGTCACCGGGGGTGGCGGGGCCGGGGATCGCGGGGCCGGGGGTCACCGGGGGTGGCGGGGCCGGGTCCTGAGCCCCAGCCCGGCCCCGCAGGGGAAGCTGGAGCTCTCCCTGGAGCTGCTGACGGCGCGGGAGGCCGAGGAGCGGCCGGTGGGGAAGGGCCGGGAGGAGCCCAACAAACACCCGACACTGCCCGAGCCCAGGTGAGAGCGGGGGTGGCACCGCGGGGACACCGGGAGGGGACAGCCGGGTCCCCAGAGGAGAATGGGGACACAGAGGGGACACGGGGAGGTGACAGCGGGGTCCCCAGAGGGGACTGGGGACACTGCGGGGACACCGGGAGGGGACAGCGGGGTCCCCAGAGGGGAATGGGGACACAGAGGGGACACCGGGAGGGGACAGCGGGGTCACCAGAGGGGAATGGGGACACAGAGGGGACACGGGGAGGTGACAGCGGGGTCCCCAGAGGGGAATGGGGACACAGAGGGGACACCGGGAGGGGACAGCAGTGTCCCCAGAGGGGGCTGGGGATACTGCGGGGACACCGGGAGGGGACAGCGGGGTCCCCAGAGGGGAATGGGGACACTGCGGGGACACCGGGAGGGGACAGCCGGGTCCCCAGAGGGGACCGGGGGCACAGGGGTGGCACAGGGGTGGCACAGGGGTGACATCAGTGTCCTCAGAGGGGACCGGGGGGCACAGGGGTGGCACAGGGGTGACAGCAGTGTCCCTGCAGGTGGCACAGGGGTGGCACAGGGGTGACAGTGTCCCTGAGATGGCACAGGGTGGCACACGGGTGACACACGGGTGGCCCAGGGCTGGGGAGGGGACACGGTGGCCCAGCTGAGCTCGGTGTCCCCTCGCAGGCGCCCCAAGTCCTCGTTCCTGTGGCTGCAGTCCCCGCTCAGCCTCGTGCGCCACGGGCTCCGCTGGCGGTACCGGCTCTGGATCGGCCTGGGGCTGGGAGCCCTCCTGCTGCTGCTGCTGCTGCGCTCCTTCCTCCCGGTGAGTACCGGGGATTCTCCGCTCCTTCCTCCCGGTGAGTACCGGGAGATCCCCGCTCCTTCCTCCCGGTGAGTACCGGGGGCTCCCGGTGCCCCGGGGCCGGGCTGTCCGCTCCTTCCTCCCGGTGAGTACCGGGGGATCCCCGCTCCTTCCTCCCGGTGAGTACCGGGAGATCCCCGATCCTTCCTCCCGGTGAGTACCGGGGATTCTCCGCTCCTTCCTCCCGGTCAGTACCGGGGATTCCCCGCTCCTTCCTCCCGGTCAGTACCGGGGATTCCCCGCTCCTTCCTCCCGGTCAGTACCTGGAGATCCCCGCTCCTTCCTCCCGGTCAGTACCGGGGATTCTCCGCTCCTTCCTCCCGGTGAGTACCGGGAGATCCCCGCTCCTTCCTCCCGGTGAGTACCGGGGATTCCCCGCTCCTTCCTCCCGGTGAGTACCGGGAGATCGCCGCTCCTTCCTCCCGGTGAGTACCGGGAGATCCCCGATCCTTCCTCCCGGTGAGTACCGGGGATTCTCCGCTCCTTCCTCCCGGTCAGTACCGGGGATTCCCCGCTCCTTCCTCCCGGTCAGTACCGGGGATTCCCCGCTCCTTCCTCCCGGTGAGTACCGGGAGATCCCCGCTCCTTCCCGGTCAGTACCGGGGGCTCCCGGTGCCCCAGAACCGGGACCCCCGTGCTCAGAACCGGGCTCTCAATGCCCAGAACGGGGACCCCCGTACCCAGAACCGGGACCCCCGTGCTCAGAACCGGGCTCCCCGTGCTCAGAACCGGGATTCCCATGCCCAGAACCGGGCTCCCCGTGCTCAGAACCGGGATTCCCATGCCCAGAACCGGGACCCCCGTACCCAGAACCGGAATTCCCATGCCCAGAACCGGGCTCTCAATGCCCAGAACCGGGACCCCCGTGCTCAGAACCGGGATTCCCATGCCCAGAACCGGGACCCCCATGCTCAGAACCGGAATTCCCATGCCCAGAACCGGGCTCTCAATGCCCAGAACCGGGACCCCCGTGCTCAGAACCGGGATTCCCATGCCCAGAACCGGGACCCCCATGCTCAGAACCGGGCTCCCCATGCCCAGAACCGGGACCCCCGTGCTCAGAACCGGGCTCCCCGTGCTCAGAACCGGGATTCCCATGCCCAGAACCGGGACCCCCGTGCTCAGAACCGGGATTCCCATGCCCAGAACCGGGACCCCCATGCTCAGAACCGGGCTCCCCGTGCTCAGAACCGGGACCCCCGTACCCAGAACCGGAATTCCCGTGCCGAGAACCGGGCTCTCAATGCCCAGAACCGGGACCCCCGTACTCAGAACCGGGATTCCCATGCCCAGAACCGGGACCCCCGTGCTCAGAACCGGGACCCCCGTGCTCAGAACCGGGACCCCCGTGCTCAGAACCGGAATTCCCGTGCCCAGAACCGGGATTCCCGTGCCCAGAACCGGGACCCCCGTGCTCAGAACCGGGACCCCCGTACCCAGAACTGGGACCCCCGTGCCCAGAACCGGGACCCCCATGCTCAGAACCGGGACCCCCGTGCTCAGAACCGGGCTCTCGGCTCCTCCCATCTCCCCGTGCCCATCCTCATCCTCATCCTCATCCTCCGGTGCTGCTCCGCAGGGCTCCCTCACCGTGAAGGTTCCCGAGCCGCGCCGGTTCCTGCCCCCGGATCCCGACCCCAAACCCTGAGGATCCATCTGGGAATCCGCTCTGGGATCTGTCTGGGAATCCGCTCTGGGATCTGTCTGGGAATCTGCTCTGGGATCCGCTCTGGGAATCCACTCTGGGATCTGTCTGGGAATCCACTCTGGGATCTGTCTGGGAATCCACTCTGGGATCCGTCTGGGAATCCACTCTGGGATCTGTCTGGGAGTCCGCTCTGGGATCTGTCTGGGAATCCGCTCTGGGATCCGCTCTGGGAATCCACTCTGGGATCTGTCTGGGAATCCGCTCTGGGATCTGTCTGGGAATCCGCTCTGGGATCTGTCTGGGAATTCGCTCTGGGATCTGCCTGGGAATCCGCTCTGGGATCTGTCTGGGAATTCGCTCTGGGATCCGCTCTGGGAATCCACTCTGGGATCTGTCTGGGAATCCGCTCTGGGATCTGTCTGGGAATCCGCTCTGGGATCTGTCTGGGAATTCGCTCTGGGATCTGCCTGGGAATCCGCTCTGGGATCTGTCTGGGAATTCGCTCTGGGATCCATCTGGGAATCTGTTCTGGGATCTGTCTGGGAATCCGCTCTGGGATCTGTCTGGGAATCCACTCTGGGATCTGTCTGGGAATCTGCTCTGGGATCTGTCTGGGAATCCGCTCTGGGATCTGTCTGGGAATCCTCCCGGAGCCCCTTCCCGGCTGGAATTCCCAGGGAATCGCCCGCCCTCTGCCCAGGGCTTTGGCCGCAGGTACGGATAAAATAAATCTGGGAAAAATCCCGCGGAGCGCTGTGAGCGAGCTCTGGTTTGCCGGGGAGTTTGGGAATCTGTCTGGGAATCCATTTGGGAATGAGTCTGGGAATGAGTCTGGGAATCTGGGAATCCATTTGGGAATCTGTCTGGGAATGAGTCTGGGAATCTGGGAATCCCCCTGGGAATCCCTCTGGGAATCTGGGAATCCCCCTGGGAATCCCCCTGGGAATCCCCCTGGGAATCTGGGAATCCCTCTGGGAATCCATTTGGGAATCTGGGAATCCCTCTGGGAATCTGGGAATCCCCCTGGGAATCCCCCTGGGAATCTGGGAATCCCCCTGGAAATCCATTTGGGAATCTGGGAATCACTCTGGGAATCTGGGAATCCCCCTGGGAATCCCTCTGGGAATCTGGGAATCCCCCTGGGAATCCCTCTGGGAATCCCTCTGGGAATCTGGGAATCCATCTGGGAATCCATCTGGGAATCCCCCTGGGAATCCCTCTAGAAATCTGGGAATCCTCCTGGGAATCTGGGAATCCCCCTGGGAATCCATCTGGGAATCCCTCTGGGAATCCCCCTGGGAATCTGGGAATCCATCTGGGAATCCCTCTGGGAATCTGGGAATCCCTCTGGGAATCTGGGAATCCCCCTGGGAATCCCCCTGGGAATCCCCCTGGGAATCTGGGAATCCCTCTGGGAATCCCCCTGGGAATCCCCCTGGGAATCAGGGAATCCCCCTGGGAATCCATCTGGGAATCTGGGAATCCCCCTGGGAATCCCTCTGGGAATCTGGGAATCCCTCTGGGAATCCCCCTGGGAATCTGGGAATCCCTCTGGGAATCTCCCTGGGAATCCCTCTGGGAATCCATCTGGGAATCTGGGAATCCCTCTGGGAATGTGGGAATCTGGGGATCCCCCTGGGAATGTGGGAATCCCCCTGGGAATCTGGGAATCCCCCTGGGAATCCCCCTGGGAATCTGGGAATCCATCTGGGAATCCCTCTGGGAATCTGGGAATCCCTCTGGGAATCTGGGAATCCCCCTGGGAATCCCCCTGGGAATCCCCCTGGGAATCTGGGAATCCCTCTGGGAATCCCCCTGGGAATCCCCCTGGGAATCAGGGAATCCCCCTGGGAATCCATCTGGGAATCAGGGAATCCCCCTGGGAATCCCTCTGGGAATCTGGGAATCCCTCTGGGAATCCCCCTGGGAATCTGGGAATCCCTCTGGGAATCTCCCTGGGAATCCCTCTGGGAATCCATCTGGGAATCTGGGAATCCCCCTGGGAATCCATCTGGGAATCTGGGAATCCCCCTGGGAATCCCTCTGGGAATCCCTCTGGGAATCCATCTGGGAATCTGGGAATCCCTCTGGGAATGTGGGAATCTGGGGATCCCCCTGGGAATGTGGGAATCCCCCTGGGAATCTGGGAATCCCCCTGGGAATCCCCCTGGGAATCTGGGAATCCCCCATGGAATCCCCCTGGGAATCTGGGAATCCCTCTGGGAATCTGGGAATCCCCCTGGGAATCCCTCTGGGAATCCCTCTGGGAATTTGGGAATCCCCCAGGGAATCCCCCTGGGAATCCCCCAGGGAATCTGGGAATCCCCCAGGGAATCGGTCTGCTCAGGGATGGTCCCCTGGCGGTGCCGAGGACATCACGCGCGGCCCTCAGCGTTTATTCCAAACACCGGCTCCGGGGAGAGGCACAAACCATCGGATCCCGCGGATCCGGCACGGAACGAGAGGCGAATCCAGCGGGAAAAGCCTCCCTGGGAACCCCCCGGGAGCGGCTCCCGCGCTCCTCCCCCGGCCCAGGGACCACCCAGCCCCCTCCTCTCCCGGGGAGAACATTCCAGAATGTTCTGGAAAGCCGCGGGGCTCGGCTCGGCCGGCCCCGGAGAGCCCTGGAGGGGCGAAGCAGCGGCCGGAGCAGTCGCCGTGCCCGGCAGTCCCTGAGGTAGGATGGGGAGCGGATCCGGAAGATCCCGGGAATCTCCTGGGAATCTCCTGGGAATCTCCTGGGAAGATCCTGGGAATCTCTTGGGAAGATCCTGGGAATCTCCTGGGAATCTCCTGGGAATATCCCGGGAATCTCTTGGGAATCTCTCGGGAATCTCCTGGGAATCTGCTGGGAAGATCCTGGGAATCTTCTGGGAATCTCTCGGGAATCTCCTGGGAAGCTCCTGGGAATCTCCTGGGAAGATCCTGGGAATATCCCGGGAATCTCTTGGGAATCTCTCGGGAATCTCCTGGGAAGATCCTGGGAATATCCCGGGAATCTCTTGGGAATCTCTCGGGAATCTCCTGGGAATCTTCTGGGAATCTCTCGGGAATCTCCTGGGAATCTCCTGGGAAGATCCTGGGAATATCCTGGGAATCTCTTGGGAATCTCTTGGGAATCTCTCGGGAATCTCCTGGGAATATCCTGGGAATATCCTGGGAAGCTCCTGGGAATCTCTCAGGAATCTCCCGGGAATCTCTCAGGAATCTCTTGGGAATATCTCAGGAAGCTCCTGGGAATCTCTCAGGAATTTCTCAGGAATCTCTCCGGAATCTCCCGGGAATCTCAGGAATCTCTCAGGAATCTCCCAGGAATTTCTCAGGAATCTCCCGGGAATTTCTCCGGAATCTCTCAGGAATCTCCCAGGAATTTCTCAGGAATCTCCCAGGAATCTCTCAGGAATTTCTCAGGAATCTTCCAGGAATCTCTCAGGAATTTCCCGGGAATTTCTCAGGAATCTCTCAGGAATCTCCCAGGGATTTCTCGGGAATCTCCCGGGAATCTCTCCGGAATCTCCCGGGAATCTCTCAGGAATCTCCCGGGAATCTCCCGGGAATCTCCCAGGAATTTCTCAGGAATCTCCCAGGGATTTCTCGGGAATCTCCCAGGAATCTCTCCGGAATCTCTCAGGAATCTCCCAGGAATTTCTCAGGAATCTCCCAGGAATCTCTCAGGAATTTCCCGGGAATCTCTCAGGAATCTCCTGGGAATCTCTCAGGAATTTCTCAGGAATCTCCCAGGAATCTCTCAGGAATTTCCCGGGAATCTCTCAGGAATCTCCTGGGAATCTCTCAGGAATTTCTCAGGAATCTCCCAGGAATCTCTCAGGAATTTCCCAGGGATTTCTCGGGAATCTCCCAGGAATCTCTCCGGAATCTCCCGGGAATCTCTCCGGAATCCCCCGGGAATCTGGGAGCCGCCACATGCAGGAGCAGCCACATGCTGGGGGGGACGGGGAGCGGCTCCCGCGGCTCCTCCCGCCGGGAAAACTCCAAACGGAAAAACTCCGACCATTCCCGGCCGAGCGCCGCCAGGAAAACACCGGGAAGTCTCTCCCCGCCGGAATTCCGGGGGTTCCGCCGGAATCCCGGGATTCAGTAGAAATGTTTGCGGCTCTGCTCCTGCCACTTGTTGTAGACGATGATGCCGATGACGATGGCGAAGACGAGGGCCACCAGCGAGAAGAAGACGATGAGGAACAGGGCCAGGCCGCTCATGGGCTCCAGCGGCGCCTCCACTGCGGGAAATGGAGAGAGGAACCCTGAAAATCCTGGATCTGGGATGGGAATGTGGGAATTTGGGAATTATTTAGGAGTTTGGGAATGTGGGAATTTGGGATGAGGGCCACCAGCGAGAAGAAGATGATGAAGAACAGGGCCAGGCCGCTCATGGGCTCCAGTGGTGCCTCCACTGCGGGAAACGGAGAGAGGAACCCTGAAAATCCCGGATTTGGGATGGGAATTTGGGAATTTGGGATGGGAATTTGGGAATTTGGGAGTTTGGGAATGTGGGAGTTTGATGAGGGCCACCAGGTAGAAGAAGATGATGAAGAACAGGGCCAGGCCGCTCATGGGCTCCAGCGGCGCCTCCGCTGTGGGGTGGAGAGAGGAGAGACCTGAAAATCCCAGATTTGGGATGGGAATTTGGGAATTTGGGAAGGAAATGTGGGAATTTGGGATGGAAATGTGGGAATTTGGGAGTTTGGGAAGTTGATGAGGGCCACCAGCGAGAAGAAGATGATGAAGAACAGGGCCAGGCCGCTCATGGGCTCCAGTGGTGCCTCCACTGTGGGGTGGAGAGAGGAGAGACCTGAAAATCCCGGATTTGGGATGGGAATTTGGGAATTATTTGGGAATTTGGGAATTTGGGAATGTGGGAATTTGGGATGAGGGCCACCAGGGAGAAGAAGATGATGAAGAACAGGGCCAGGCCGCTCATGGGCTCCAGTGGTGCCTCCACTGCGGGAAACGGAGAGAGGAACCCTGAAAATCCCGGATTTGGGATGGGAATTTGGGAATTTGGGATGGGAATTTGGGAATTTGGGAGTTTGGGAATGTGGGAGATTGATGAGGGCCACCAGGGAGAAGAAGATGATGAAGAACAGGGCCAGGCCGCTCATGGGCTCCAGCGGCGCCTCCACTGCGGGAAACGGAGAGAGGAACCCTGAAAATCCCGGATTTGGGATGGGAATTTGGGAATTTGGGAATTATTTGGGAATTTGGGATGGGAATGTGGAATTTTGAGATGGTAGTTTGGGATTTTAGGATGGAAGTGTGGGATTTTGGGATGAGATTTTGGGATGAGAGTTTGGGATTTTGGGATGGGATTTTAGGATGGGATTTAGGATGGGATTTTGGGATGAGAGTTTGGGATTTTGGGATGGGATTTTGGGATTTTGGGATGGGATTTTGGGATGGGATTTAGGATAGGATTTTGGGATGGGATTTTGGGATTTTAGGATGGGATTTAGGATGGGATTTTGGGATGAGAGTTTGGGATTTTGGGATGAGATTCTGGGATGGCAGTTTGGGATTTTGGGATAAGATTTTGGGACGGGAGTTTGGGATTTTGGGATAGGATTTTGGGATGGGATTTTGGGATTTAGGATGGGATTTTGGGATGGTAGTTTGGGATTTTAGGATGGGATTTAGGATGGGATTTTGGGATGGGATTTTGGGATGAGAGTTTGGGATTCTGGGATGGGATTTTGGGATGGAATTTGAGGATTTTGGGATGGGATTTTGGGATTTTGGGATGGCATTCTGACATTCCATCACAACCCAAACCTCTGCCTGACCCCAAACCCGGGCTCCATTTCCCCTCCAACCCCTCCCCATCCCAAATCCCGCCGTTCCCACCCTGCCCAGACCCCACTCACTCCCCGGGAGCCTCAGGTTATCCACCACGGGCAGGAAAACTTCCCGATCCCGCTTTTCCTCCTCCGGCGTCCGCTCCACCGTCAGCTGGTACAGCTTCAGCGAGATGATGTCGTGGTTGTCTGGGGAAAGAGGCAGAAAAGCTGGGAATTCTGCGGGAGGGAGCCTTGAATCCCAAAACTCAAATCCAGGCTCGTCCCAAGGTTTTATTCCAGGGTCATTCCAAGGTTTTATTCCAGGCTCATCCTGATTTTATTCCATGCCCATCCCAAGGTTTTATTCCAGGCTCATCGCACCCAGTTTATTCCATGCCCATCCCAGTTTATTCCATGCTCATCCCAAGGTTTTATTCCAGGGTCATTCCAAGGTTTTATTCCAGGGTCATTCCAAGGTTTTATTCCAGGCTCATCCCAAGATTTTATTCCATGCCCATCCCAGTTTATTCCAGGCTCATCCCAAGGTTTTATTCCAGGCTCATCCCAAGGTTTTATTCCAGGCTCATCCCAAGGTTTTATTCCAGGCTCATCCTGGTTTTATTCCAGGCTCATCCCAAGGTTTTATTCCAAGCCCATCCTGATTTTATTCCAGGCTCATCCCAGTTTATTTCATGCTCATCCCAAGGTTTTATTCCAGGCTCATCCCAAGGTTTTATTCCAGGCTCATCCCACCCAGTTTATTCCAGGCTTATCCCAGTTTATTCCAGGCTCATCCTGATTTTATTCCATGCTCATCCCAGTTTATTCCAGGCTCATCCCAAGATTTTATTCCAGGCTCATCCCAAGGTTTTATTCCAGGCTCATCCCAAGGTTTTATTCCAGGCTCATCCCAAGGTTTTATTCCAGGCTCATCCTGATTTTATTCCAGGCTCATCCCAGTTTATTCCATCCCCATCCCAAGTTTTTATTCCATGCCCATCCCAAGGTTTTATTCCAGGCTCATCCCAAGGTTTTATTCCATGCCCATCCCAAGGTTTTCTTCCAGGCTCATCCTGGTTTTATTCCAGGCTCATCCTGGTTTTATTCCAGGCTCATCCCAAGGTTTTCTTCCATGCCCATCCCAGTTTATTCCATGCTCATCCCAAGATTTTATTCCATGCTCCAGGGAATGGTCACCAAATCCAGGGAATGGTCACCCACAGCTCCCAAATCCAGGGAATGATCACCAAATCCAAGGAATGGTCACCAAATCCAGGGAATGGCCACCAGATCCAGGGAATGGTCACCAAACCCAAGGAATGGTCACCAAATCCCAGGAATGATCACCAAACCCAAGGAATGGTCACCAGATCCAGGGAATGGTCACCAAATCCTGGGAATGGTCACCAAACCCAGGGAATGGTCACCAAATCCTGGGAATGGCCACCAAATCCTGGGAATGGTCACCAAATCCAGGGAATGGTCACCAAATCCCGGGAATGGTCACCAAATCCAGGGAATGGTCACCAAACCCAGGGAATGGTCACCAAACCCAGGGAATGGTCACCAAACCCAAGGAATGGTCACCAAATCCCAGGAATGATCACCAAACCCAAGGAATGGTCACCAGATCCAGGGAATGGTCACCAGATCCAGGGAATGGTCACCAAATCCAAGGAATGGTCACCAAACCCAGGGAATGGTCACCCACAGCTCCCAAATCCAGGGAATGGCCACCAAATCCCGGGAATGGTCACCAATGGCTCCCAAATCCCGGGAATGGTCACCAATGGCTCCCAAATCCAGGGAATGGTCACCAATGGCTCCCAAATCCTGGGAATGGTCACCAATGGCTCCCAAATCCTGGGAATGGTCACCAATGGCTCCCAAATCCTGGGAATTGTCACCAAATCCAGGGAATGGTCACCAATGGCTCCCAAATCCAGGGAATGGTCACCTACAGCTCCAAAATCCAAGGAATGGTCACCAAATCCAGGGAATGGTCACCAAATCCAGGGAATGGTCACCAAACCCAGGGAATGGTCACCAGATCCAGGGAATGGTCACCAATGGCTCCCAAATCCTGGGAATTGTCACCAAACCCAGGGAATGGTCACCAATGGCTCCCAAATCCAGGGAATTGTCACCAAACCCAGGGAATGGTCACCAAATCCAGGGAATGGTCACCAAACCCAGGGAATGGTCACCAAACCCAGGGAATGGTCACCAAACCCAAGGAATGGTCACCAAATCCCAGGAATGATCACCAAACCCAAGGAATGGTCACCAGATCCAGGGAATGGTCACCAATGGCTCCCAAATCCTGGGAATTGTCACCAAACCCAGGGAATGGTCACCAATGGCTCCCAAATCCAGGGAATTGTCACCAAACCCAGGGAATGGTCACCAAATCCAGGGAATGGTCACCAATGGCTCCCAAATCCAGGGAATTGTCACCAAACCCAGGGAATGGTCACCAAATCCAGGGAATGGCCACCAGATCCAGGGAATGGTCACCAATGGCTCCCAAATCCAGGGAATGGTCACCAATGGCTCCCAAATCCTGGGAATTGTCACCAGATCCAGGGAATGGTCACCAAATCCAGGGAATGATCACCAAATCCAGGGAATGGTCACCAAATCCAAGGAATGGTCACCAAATCCTGGGAATGGTCACCAATGGCTCCCAAATCCAGGGAATGGTCACCCATGGCTCCCAAATCCTGGGAATTGTCACCAGATCCCGGGAAAGGTGACCCTGGCCGTACCTGAGAGGTCCCCGGTGACGGACGAGGTCCCGAAGTAGTACCCGCGGGGCAGGCGCACGCCCGGAACGTCGATGCAATCCCGCCACTCGTGTTTGCCATCGATGTCGATCAGAACCTGCCGGGGGGAAACGGGGAATTCCTGATCCTGGGAAAACGGGAATTCCTGATCCAGGAAACGGGGAATTCCTGATCCTGGGAATGCCCAATCCCGGGAAATGGGGAATTCCCGATCCTGGGAAACGGGAATTCCTGATCCAGGGAAAACGGGAATTCCTGATCCAGGGAAATGGGGAATTCCTGATCCTGATCCAGGGAAACGGGGAATTCCTGATCCTGGGAAACCGGGAATTCCTCATCCTGGGAATGCCCAATCCCGGGAAATGGGGAATTCCCGATCCTGGGAAATGGGGAATTCCTGATCCTGATCCAGGGAAATGGGGAATTCCTGATCCTGGGAAAACGGGAATTCCTCATCCTGGGAAAACGGGAATTCCTGATCCTGGGAAATGGGGAATTCCTGATCCTGGGAAATGGGGAATTCCTGATCCTGGGAAAACGGGAATTCCTGATCCTGGGAAATGGGGAATTCCTGATCCTGGGAATGCCCAATCCCGGGAAATGGGGAATTCCCGATCCTGGGAAAACGGGAATTCCTGATCCTGGGAATGCCCAATCCCGGGAAACCGGGGAATTCCTGATCCTGGGAAAATGGGAATTCCTGATCCTGGGAAAACGGGAATTCCCGATCCTGGGAAATGGGGAATTCCTGATCCTGGGAAAACGGGAATTCCTGATCCTGGGAAATGGGGAATTCCCGATCCTGGGAAAATGGGAATTCCTGATCCTGGGAAACCGGGAATTCCTCATCCTGGGAATGCCCAATCCCGGGAAATGGGGAATTCCCGATCCTGGGAAATGGGGAATTCCTGATCCCGATCCAGGGAAATGGGGAATTCCCGATCCTGGGAAAACGGGAATTCCTGATCCTGGGAAAATGGGAATTCCCGATCCTGGGAAAACGGGAATTCCTGATCCTGGGAAATGGGGAATTCCTGATCCTGATCCTGGGAAATGGGGAATTCCCGATCCTGGGAAAATGGGAATTCCTCAGCCAGGGAAATGGGAATTCCTGATCCAGGGAAATGGGAATTCCTGATCCTGGGAAAACGGGAATTCCTGATCCTGGGAAATGGGGAATTCCTGATCCTGGGAAATGGGGAATTCCTGATCCTGGGAAAACGGGAATTCCTGATCCTGGGAAATGGGGAATTCCTGATCCTGGGAATGCCCAATCCCGGGAAATGGGGAATTCCCGATCCTGGGAAAACGGGAATTCCTGATCCTGGGAATGCCCAATCCCGGGAAACCGGGGAATTCCTGATCCTGGGAAAATGGGAATTCCTGATCCTGGGAAAACGGGAATTCCCGATCCTGGGAAATGGGGAATTCCTGATCCTGGGAAAACGGGAATTCCTGATCCTGGGAAATGGGGGGAATTCCAAACAAACGGGAGGGATCCCTAATCCAGGGAATGGTCACCAAATCCAAGGAATGGTCACCAAATCCAGGGAATGGTAACCTACAGCTTCCAAATCCAGGGAATGGTCACCAAATCCAGGGAATGGTCACCTACAGCTCCCAAATCCTGGGAATGGTCTCCAAACCCAAGGAATGATCACCAAATCCCGGGATTCCCACCCCCCGGCTCCCAAATCCAAGGAATGGTCACCAAATCCAGGGAATGGTCTCCAAACCCATGGAATGGTCTCCAAACCCAAGGAATGGTCACCAAACCCAAGGAACGGTCACCAAACCCAGGGAATGGTCACCAAATCCAAGGAATGGTCACCAAATCCAAGGAACGGCCACCAAACCCAAGGAACGGCCACCAAACCCAAGGAATGGTCACCAGATCCAGGGAATGATCACCAAATCCAAGGAATGGTCTCCAAACCCAAGGAATGGTCACCAAATCCAAGGAATGGTCACCAGATCCAAGGAATGGTCACCAGATCCAAGGAATGGTCACCAGATCCAGGGAATGGTCACCAAACCCAAGGAATGGTCTCCAAACCCAAGGAATGGTCTCCAAACCCAAGGAATGATCACCAAATCCCGGGATTCCCGCCCCCCGGCTCCCAAATCCAAGGAATGGTCACCAAACCCAAGGAATGGTCACCAAATCCAGGGAATGGTCACCAAACCCAAGGAATGGTCTCCAAACCCAAGGAATGATCACCAAATCCAAGGAATGGTCACCAAATCCATGGAATGGTCATGGAATCCAAGGAATGGTCATGGAATCCAAGGAATGGTGATGGAATCCAAGGAATGGTCACCAAATCCAAGGAATGGTCACCAGATCCAGGGAATGGTCTCCAAACCCAAGGAATGGTCTCCAAACCCAAGGAATGATCACCAAATCCCGGGATTCCCGCCCCCCGGCTCCCAAATCCAAGGAATGGTCACCAAATCCAAGGAATGGTCACCAAATCCAGGGAATGGTCACCAAATCCAAGGAATGATCACCAAATCCCGGGATTCCCGCCCCCCGGCTCCCAAATCCAAGGAATGGTCACCAAATCCAAGGAATGGTCACCAAATCCAGGGAATGGTCACCAAATCCATGGAATGATCACCAAATCCATGGAATGGTCACCAAACCCAAGGAATGGTCACCAAATCCAGGGAATGGTCACCAAATCCAGGGAATGGTCACCAAATCCATGGAATGGTCACCAAACCCAGGGAATGGTCACCCACAGCTCCCAAACCCAAGGAATGATCACCAAATCCCGGGATTCCCGCCCCCCGGCTCCCAAATCCCGGGATACCTCACGGAACTGACCGTCAGCCTCCTCTTGACGTAGCGGATGACCAGGAAGGTGTCGTGGTTGAGGTTGCGCACCATGGCCGTGCAGCCGCCCAGCTCCGTGGGCCGCCCGTCGCGGTCGTGGTCGTAGGTCAGTGAGCCGTTGTTGACCATGGCCGAGATGTAGGGGAACACGCGCTGCCGGAGGGGGAAAAAACGGGATCGGGGTCTGGGATCATGGAGAGACTCCAGGAAATAGAGATGAGGTGGAACCAAAGTTCCTTCAGCCTATGGGGATCTGCTCAAAACGACCTCGGAGTGATCCTAAAGTCCCTGGAGATCTCAAAACAATCCTGGGGTGATCCCAGAGTTCCTTCAGCCCACGGGGATCTCCTCAAAACGACCCTGGAGTGATCCCAGAGTTCCTTCAGCCCACGGGGATCTGCTCAAAACGACCTTGGAGTGATCCCAAAGTCCCTGGAGATCTCCTCAAAACAACCCTGGAGTGATCCCAAAGTCCTGCAGTCCCTGGAGATCTCCTCAAAACAATCCTGGAGTGATCCCAAAGTCCTGCAGTCCCTGGAGATCTCCCCAAATCAACCCTGGAGTGATCCTGAAGTCCCTGGAGATCTCCTCAAAACAACCCTGGAGTGATCCTGAAGTCCCTGGAGATCTCAAAACAACCCTGGAGTGATCCCAGAGTTCCTTCAGCCCACGGGGATCTCCTCAAAACAATCCTGGAGTGATCCCAGAGTCTGTCAGCCCACAGGGATCTCCTCAAAACAATCCTGGAGTGATCCCGAAGTCCCTGGAGATCTCAAAACAACCCTGGAGTGATCCTGAAGTCCCTGGGGATCTGCTCAAAACAACCCTGGAGTGATCCCAAAGTCCTTCAATCCCTGGAGATCTCCTCAAAACAACCCTGGAGTGATCCCAAAGTCCCTGGAGATCTCCTTAAAACAACCCTGGAGTGATCCCAGAGTTCCTTCAGCCCATGGGGATCTGCTCAAAACAATCCTGGAGTGATCCCAAAGTCTGTCAGCCTACGGGGATCTGCTCAAAACGACCCTGGAGTGATCCCAGAGTTCCTTCAGCCCACAGGGATCTGCTCAAAACAACCCTGGAGTGATCCCAAAGTCCTTCAATCCCTGGAGATCTCCTGAAAACAACCCTGGAGTGATCCCAAAGTCCCTGGAGATCTCAAAACGACCCTGGAGTGATCCCAGAGTTCCTTCAGCCCACTGGGATCTCCTCAAAACAACCCTGGAGTGATCCCGAAGTCCCTGAGAATCTGCTCAAAACAACCCTGGAGTGATCCCAAAGTCCCTGGAGATCTCCTTAAAACAACCCTGGAGTGATCCCAGAGTTCCTTCAGCCCACGGGGATCTGCTCAACACAACCCTGGAGTGATCCAGAAAAACCACCTGGATGACCCCAAACTCCATCCTGATGGATCTCAAACTCCTCCATTCCCAAAAAATCCACTCAAAAACCACCGGGACCATCCTGATGGATCCCAAATTCCTTCATTCCCAAAAAATCCACTCAGAATCCACCTGGAGGACCCCAAACTCCATCCTGATGGATCCCAAACTCCTTCATCCCAAAAAAACTGCTCCAGAAGACACTGGGACCGTCCTGATGGATCCCAATGGATCCCAAACTCCTTCAATTCCCCAAAAATCTGCTCAGAAACCACCAGGACAACCCTGCTCCATCCTGATGGATCCCAAACTCCTTCATCCCAAAAATCTGCTCAGAAGACACTGGAATCATCCTGATGGATCCCAATGGATCCCAAACTCCTTCATCCCAATAAAATCCACTCAAAAAACACTGGCACCATCCTGCTCCATCCTGATGGATCCCAAACTCCTTCATTCCCAAAAAATCCACTCAGAATCCACCTGGATGACCCCAAACTCCATCCTGATGGATCCCAAACTCCTTCATCCCAAAAAATCCACTCAGAAACCACCAGGACAACCCCGCTCCATCCTGATGGATCCAAAAATCTGCTCTGGAAGACACTGGGACCATCCTGATGGATCCCAATGGATCCCAAACTCCTTCAATTCCCCAAAAATCTGCTCAGAAACCACCAGGACAACCCTGCTCCATCCGTGACCCCAAACTCCATCCTGATGGATCCCAAACTCCTTCATCCCAAAAATCTGCTCTGGAAGACACTGGGACCATCCTGATGGATCCCAATGGATCCCAAACTCCTTCATCCCAAAAATCCACTCAAAAACCACTGGGACCATCCTGATGGATCCCAATGGATCCCAAACTCCTTCAGTTCCCCAAAAATCTGCTCCAGAAGACACTGGGACCGTCCTGATGGATCCCAATGGATCCCAAACTCCTTCATCCCAAAAAATCCACTCAGAAACCACCGGGACCATCCTGATGGATCCCGATGGATCCCAAACAAATCCCCGCGATCCATCCCCTCCCCTCATTCCATGCAGGCTCTCCCGGGCGCTCCGGGCGGTGGGAACGGGAATTCCCGCGGATCCGTGGGAAGGCAGGAGGGGGTACCTGGTTTCCAGGGCTGTACCTCCTCTTCTGAGCCTGCCCTCCGGGGTGAGCGCAAAGCGGGAGAGAGAGCACAGAGCAACAGCGTCACACGGCCCCAAAATCCCGGGAATTCCGACCGGGAGAAGGGAGGGGAGAGCGCCGGGAAAAATCCTGGGATGGGTGAAAATCCCTGGGAATTCTGACCAGGAGAGGGGAGGGGAGAGCGCCGGGAAAAATCCCAGGATGGGGGAAAATACCGGGATTGGCAAAATTCCCAGGATAGGCGAAAATCCTGGGAATTCTGACTGGGAGAGGTGAGGGGAGAGTGCTGGGAAAAATCCCAGGATGGGCGAAAATCCCCGGGATTGGTGAAATTCCCGGGATAGGCGAAAATCCTGGGAATTCTGACCGGGAGAGGTGAGGGGAGAGTGCCAGGAAAAATACCGGGATGGGTGAAAATCCTGGGAATTCCGACCCGGAGAGGTGAGGGGAGAGCACCGGGAAAAATACCGGGATGGGTGAAAATACCGGGATTGGCAAAATTCCCGGGATGGGCAAAAATCCACGGGAACTCCGAGCCGGAGTGGAGAGGGGTGAGCGCCGGGAAAAATCCCGGGATGGGCGAAAATCCTGGGAATTCTGAACAGGAGAGGTGAGGGGAGAGCGCCGGGAAAAATACCGGGATGGGTGAAAATCCTGGGAATTCTGACCAGGAGAGGTGAGGGGAGAGAGCCAGGAAAAATACCGGGATGGGTGAAAATACCGGGATGGGTGAAAATCCTGGGAATTCCGACCCAGAGAGGGGAGGGGAGAGCGCCCGGAAAAATACTGGGATGGGTGAAAATTACTGGGATTGGCAAAATTCCTGGGATAGGCAAAAATCCCGGGAATTCTGACCAGGAGAGGTGAGGGGAGAGTGCCGGGAAAAATACCAGGATGGGTGAAAATACCGGGATGTGTGAAAATCCTGGGAATTCCGACCCGGAGAGGCGAGGGGAGGGAGGGGAGAGCGCTGGGAAAAATTCTGGGATGGGTGAAAATCACCGGGCTATGCAAAAATCCCGGGATAGGCGAAAATCCCGGGAATTCTGACCAGGAGAGGTGAGGGGAGAGCGCCGGGAAAAATACTGGGATGGGCGAAAATCACTGGGAATTCTGACCAGGAGAGGTGAGGGGAGAGCACCAGGAAAAATACCGGGAAGGGTGAAAATCACCGGGATTGGCAAAATTCCTGGGATGGGCAAAAATCCCCGGGAATTCCGAGACGGAGAGGGGAGGGGAGAGCACCGGGAAAAATACCGGGATGGGCGAAAATCCTGGGAATTCTGACCAGGAGAGGTGAGGGGAGAGCGCCGGGAAAAATACCGGGATGGGTGAAAATCCTGGGAATTCTGACCAGGAGAGGTGAGGGGAGAGCGCCGGGAAAAATCCCGGGATGGGCGAAAATCCTGGGAATTCCGAGACGGAGAGGTGAGGGGAGAGCGCCAGGAAAAATACCGGGATGGGTGAAAATCCTGGGAATTCTGACCAGGTGAGGGGAGGGGAGAGCACTGGAAAATTCCGGGATGGGAAAAAATCACCGGGAATTCTGACCAGGAGAGGGGAGGGGAGAGCGCCTGGAAAAATACCAGGATGGGTGAAAATACCGGGATGTGTGAAAATCCTGGGAATTCTGACCAGGAGAGGTGAGGGGAGAGCGCCGGGAAAAATACCGGGATGGGCAAAAATCCCCAGGATCGGCAAAATTCCCGGGATAGGCGAAAATCCCGGGATAGGTGAAAATCCCCAATACACAAAAATCCTGGGATGGGTGAAAATCCCAGGAATTCCGTCCGGGAGAGGCGAGGGGAGGGAGGGGAGAGAGCCAGAAAATTCCGGGATGAGTGAAAATCCCCAGGATACGCGAAAATCCCCGGGATACACGAAAATTCCGGGATAAGCACAAACCCCAGGAGACGTGAAAATCCCGGGATACGGCAAAAATCCTGGGATAGGCGCAAATCCCGGGATGGGTGAAAATCCTGGGATGGGTGAAAATCCTGGGATGGGTGAAAATCCTGGGATACGCCAAAAATCCTGTCCCTTTTGGAGCTCTTTTTGACCTTTTTGGATCCCTTTTTTCCTCATTTTGGAGCTTTTTTCTCCATTTTGGAGCTTTTTTGGTCCTTTTGGAGCTTTTTTGGTCCTTTTGGAGCTCTTTTTTCACCTTTTTGAAGATTTTTTGGGAAAAGGATGGGAAAAGGAGGAAGAGGAGGAAGAAGAAGGAGAGAAAACCTCCTCAACCTCTACTCAGGCTTTACTCACGGTGTAGAACTCTAAAATCCTCTCCCCAAAAAACCAACCCCGGCTTTTCCCGTTTTCCCTGATTTTCTTCCCGATTTTTTTTGGGGGGAAAAGGATGGGAAAAGGAGGAGGAAGAGGAGGAAGAGGAGGAGGAAGAGGAGGAAGAGGAAGAGGGAAAACCTCCTCAACCTGTACTCAGGCTTTACTCACGGTGTAGAACTCTAAAATCCTCTCCCCAAAAAACCAACCCCGGCTTTTCCCGTTTTCCCTGATTTTCTTCCCGATTTTTTTTGGGGGAAAAAGGAGGAAGAGGAGGAGGATGAAGAGGAGGAAGAGGAGGAGGAAGAGGAGGGAAAACCTCCTCAACCTCTACTCCAGCTTTACTCATGGTGTAGAACTCTAAAATCCTCTCCCCAAAAAACCAATCCCGGCTTTTCCCGATTTCCCTGATTTTCTTCCCGATTTTTTTTGGGGGGGGAAAAAGAGGAAGATGAGGAGGAGGATGAGGAGGAAGAGGAGGAGGAAGAAGGAGAGAAAACCTCCTCAACCTGTACTCAGGCTTTACTCACGGTGTAGAACTCTAAAATCCTCTCCCCAAAAAACCAACCCCGGCTTTTCCCGATTTCCCTGATTTTCTTCCCGATTTTTTTTTGGGGGAAAAGGATGGGAAAAGGAGGAGGAAGAGGAGGAAGAGGAGGAGGAAGAGGAGGAAGAAGAAGGAGAGAAAACCTCCTCAACCTCTACTCAGGCTTTACTCACGGTGTAGAACTCTAAAATCCTCTCCCCAAAAAACCAACCCCGGCTTTTCCCGATTTCCCTGATTTTCTTCCCGATTTTTTTGGGGGGGAAAAAGAGGAAGATGAGGAGGAGGATGAGGAGGAAGAGGAGGATGAAGAGTCCGTGCCTCACCTCCTGCTGCTTCTCCTCGTTGGGGTAGGTGTCCACGAACACTCCCAGCCCCAGGAAATTGTCCTTGCTGCCGAAAACGGGTCCTGGAAGGGAAAAGGAGAGCTGGGATAAGGCTGGGAAGGGAAGGGAAAAGGGATTTGGGGATTTTTGGGAATGGGGTGGGGTGGGAATGGCCTGAGGGTCGGAGAGGGACGTCCCTGGGGGGATTCTCGGGGTCCAGGTGTCACCAAACCCTGGACAAGGTGTCCAAGGTGTCCCCAAACCCTGGACAAGGTGCCCAAGATGTCCCAGGTGTCACCAAACCCTGGACAAGGTGTCCCCAAACCCTGGACAAGGTGTCCAAGATGTCCCCAAACCCTGTCCCAGGTGTCCAAGATGTCCCCAAGCCCTGTCCAAGCCATCCAAGGTGTCCCCAAGCCCTGTCCCAGGTGTCCCCAAGCCCTGGACAAGTGTCCCAGGTGTCCCAGCTGTCCCCAAGCCCTGTCCCCGGTGTCCCAGATGTCCCCAAACCCTGTCCCAGGTGTCCCAGCTGTCCCCAAACCCTGTCCCAGGTGTCCCAGATGTCCCCAAGCCCTGTCCCAGGTGTCCCAGGTGTCCCCAAGCCCTGTCCCAGGTGTCCCAGGTGTCCCCAAACCCCGGAGAAGGTGCCCAAGGTGTCACCAAGCCCTGGACAAGGTGTCCCAGGTGTCCCCAAGCCTGTCCCAGATGTCCCCAAGCCCTGTCCCAGATGTCCCCAGATGTCCCCAAGCCTGTCCCAGGTGTCCCAGATGTCCCCAAGCCCTGTCCCAGGTGTCCCCAGGTGTCCCCAAGCCCTGTCCCCGGTGTCCCCGGTGTCCCCGCTCCCTTTACCCGGCTGCATCCTGTCCTTGGTGTCCCAGCTGTCCCCAAGCCCTGTCCCAGGTGTCCCAGATGTCCCCAAGCCCTGTCCCCGGTGTCCCCAAGCCCTGTCCCAGGTGTCCCAGATGTCCCCAAGCCCTGTCCCCGGTGTCCCCAAGCCCTGTCCCAGGTGTCCCAGATGTCCCCAAGCCCTGTCCCAGGTGTCCCCAGGTGTCCCCAAGCCCTGTCCCAGATGTCCCCAGCTGTCCCCAAGCCCTGTCCCCAGTGTCCCCGGTGTCCCCACATCCTTTACCCGGCTGCATCCTGTCCTTGGTGTACCAGATGTCCCCAAGCCCTGTCCCAGGTGTCCCCAGATGTCCCCAAGCCCTGTCCCCGTGCCCTTTACCCGGCTGCATCCTGTCCTTGGTGTACCAGATGTCCCCAAGCCCTGTCCCAGCTGTCCCAGGTGTCCCCAAACCCTGTCCCAGATGTCCCCAGCTGTCCCCAAGCCCTGTCCCAGGTGTCCCCGGTGTCCCCAAGCCCTGTCCCCGGTGTCCCAGGTGTCCCCAAGCCCTGTCCCCGGTGTCCCCACGTCCTTTACCTGGCTGCATCCTGTCCTTGGTGTACCAGATGTCCCCAAACTCTGTCCCAGGTGTCCCCAAGCCCTGTCCCATTTGTCCAAGGTGTCCCCAAACCCTGTCCCAGCTGTCCCCAAACCCCGTCCCAGATGTCCCCAGCTGTCCTCAAGCCCTGTCCCCGGTGTCCCCATGCCCTTTACCCGGCTGCATCCTGTCCTTGGTGTACCAGATGTCCCCAAACCCTGTCCCAGGTGTCCCCAAGCCCTGTCCCATTTGTCCAAGGTGTCCCAGGTGTCCCCAAACCCTGTCCCAGGTGTCCCCAGGTGTCCCCAAGCCCTGTCCCAGGTGTCCCCACGTCCTTTACCTGGCTGCATCCTGTCCTTGGTGTACCAGATGTCCCCAAGCCCTGTCCCAGGTGTCCCCAGGTGTCCCCAAGCCCTGTCCCAGCTGTCCCCAAACCCTGTCCCAGGTGTCCCAGGTGTCCCCAAGCCCTGTCCCAGCTGTCCCCAGCTGTCCCCAAGCCCTGTCCCCGGTGTCCCCAGTGTCCCCGTGCCCTTTACCTGGCTGCATCCTGTCCTTGGTGTACCAGATGGCGAAACCGTCCCCGTTCAGGTTCTTCTTGCCTTGCCCGTGGATCTTGAAGTGCACCTGCATCTCCCAGTCCCGCAGGTAACAGGGCTGCCAGGGAAGAGGAACGTTCCAGAACATTCCAGAACATTCTAGAACTTTCCAGAACCATCCCAGAACATTCCAGAATCATCCCCCAAAACAATTCCAGAATCATCCCCCAAAACAATTCCAGAATCATCCCCCAAAACAATTCCAGAATCATCCCCCAAAACAGGGCTGCCAGGGAAGAGGAACGTTCCAGAACATTCCAGAACTTTCCAGAATCATCCCCCAAATTCCAGAATCATTCCCCAAAACAGGGCTGCCAGGGAACAGGAATGTTCCAGAACATTCCAGAACTTTCCACTTTCCAGAATCATCCCAGAACATTCCAGAATCATCCCCCAAAACAATTCCAGGATCATCCCCAAAACAATTCCAGGATCATCCCCAAAACAATTCCAGAATCATCCCCCAAAACAGGGCTGCCAGGGAACAGGAACGTTCCAGAACATTCCAGAACTTTCCAGAATCATCCCCCAAAACAATTCCAGAATCATCCTCCAAAACAATTCCAGGATCATCCCCAAACAGGGCTGCCAGGGAAGAGGAACATTCCAGAACATTCCAGAACATTCCAGAACATTCCAGAATCATCCCCCAAAACAATTCCAGGATCATCCCGCAAAACAATTCCAGAATCATCCCCCAAAACAGGGCTGCCAGGGAACAGGAACATTCCAGAACATTCCAGAACTTTCCAGAGCTTTCCAGAATCATCCCCCAAATTCCAGAATCATTCCCCAAAACAATTCCAGGATCATCCCCAAAACAGGGCTGACAGGGAGGAAGAACGTTCCAGAACCATCCCAGAACATTCCAGAACTTTCCAGAATCATCCCAGAACATTCCAGAATCATCCCCCAAAACAATTCCAGGATCATCCCCCAAAACAATTCCAGAATCATCCCCCAAACAATTCCAGGATCATCCCCAAAACAGGGCTGCCAGGGAAGAGGAACGTTCCAGAACATTCCAGAACATTCCAGAACTTTCCAGAATCATCCCAGAACATTCCAGAATCATCCCAGAACATTCCAGAATCATCCCCCAAAACAATTCCAGGATCATCCCCCAAATTCCAGAATCATCCCCCAAAACAGGGCTGCCAGGGAACAGGAACATTCCAGAACATTCCAGAGCTTTCCAGAATCATCCCCCAAATTCCAGAATCATTCCAGAACATTCCAGAATCATCCCCAAAACAATTCCAGGATCATCCCCCAAACAGGGCTGCCAGGGAAGAGGAACATTCCAGAACATTCCAGAATCATCCCCCAAAACCATCATCCATCCCAGTTTGTCACCCAAGGGGTTAAAAAAGTGAGGGAGGACAAAATCCAAGCTGGGAAACCTGAGAAAAAATTTTTAAAAATAAAATTTAATTTATAATAATAATAAAAAAATAAAATAATAACATATAAATAAATAAATAAATAAATAAATAAATAAATAAATAAATAAATAAAATATAATAATATATAAATAAAAGTAATAAATAAATATAGAACACCTACTAAAAATAGAAATACAATAAGTTTTGTAAAATATAAAATAGTTGTTAAAAATATAAATGTAATAGGTTCTGTAAAATATGAAATAATTGTTAAAAATATAAATAGAACAGGTTTTGTAGAATATAAAATAATTGTTAAAAATACAAACAGAATAGATTTTATAAAATATAAAATAACTGTAAAAATATATAGGATAGATTTTATAATTATTAAAAATCGCATTTTTAATGACTACGACTAATAATGGGCTGCCAATTAATTCCTGGTGCTGAGGGAGCCACAGGGGTTTTTTTGGGAGCCAGAATTCCCAGGAAAACTCGTTCCTCTGTGTTCCAGAGCAGCAAGAGCTGAGCCTAAGGGATCGTTCTCCGGGACTGATCCCCAAACTGATGTGGAGCGGGTGAAATCCAGGGATTTCTGTGTCCCAATCCCAGCCCTGATCCTGCCCCTGTTCTGCTGCCGCGGCTCATCCTGGTACTGATCCTGATCCTGGTCCTGATCCTGGTCCTAATCCTGATCCTGGTCCTAATCCTGATCCCAATCCCATCCCTGATCCTGCCTCTGTTCTGCTGCCCCAGCCCATCCTGGTACTGATCCTGATCCTAATTCTGGTCCTAATCCTGGTCCTGATCCTGGTCCTGATCCTGGTCATAATCCTGGTCATAATCCTTGTCCTGATCCTGGTCCTGGTCCCAATCCCAGCCCTGATCCTGCTTCTGTTCAGCTGCCCCGGCCCATCCCGGTACTGATCCTGATCCTGATCCTAAACCTGGTCCTGATGCTGGTACTGATCCTGATCCTGATCCTAAACCTGGTCCTGATGCTGGTACTGATCCTGATCCTGGTCCTGATCCCGATCCTGATCCTGATCCCAATCCCAGCCCTGATCCTGCTTCTGTTCAGCTGCCCCAGCCCATCCTGGTACTGATCCTGATCCTGATCCTAATACTGATCCTGATCCTGATCCGAATCCCAATCCTGATCCCGGTACTGATCCCAGTACTGATCCCGGTCCTGGTGCTGATCCTGGTGCTGATCTTGGTCCTGATCCTGGTCCCAATCCCAGCCCTGATCCTGCTTCTGTTCAGCTGCCCCAGCCTATCCTGGTACTGATCCTGATCCCAATACTGATCCTGGTCCTGATCCCAATCCCAGTCCTGATCCTGATCCGAATCCCAATCCTGATCCCGGTACTGATCCCAGTACGGATCCTGGTCCTGATCCCAGTCCTGGTGCTGATCCTGGTCCCAATCCCAGCCCTGTTCCTGCTTCTGTTCAGCTGTCCCAGCCCATCCTGGTGCTGATCCTGATCCTGATCCCAATACTGATCCTGGTCCTGATCCTGATCCGAATCCCAATCCTGATCCCGGTACTGATCCCAGTACTGATCCCGGTCCTGGTGCTGATCCTGGTGCTGATTCTGGTCCCAATCCCAGCCCTGTTCCTGTTCTGTTTCTGCGCTTCTGTTCTGCTGCTGCGGCTCATCCTGGTACTGGTCCTGATCCTGATCCTGGTCCTGATCCTGATCCTGGTCCTGATCCTAATCCTGGTCCTGGTCCCAATCCCAGCCCTGTTCCTGCTTCTGTTCTGCTGTCCCGGCTCATTCTGGTCCTGATCCCAATCCCGACCCTCTCCCCCAATCCCGGTCCCGATCCCGATCCTCTGCCCCGGTCCCCACCCCGCTCCTCTCCCCGGTCCATGCCGGTTCCCGGCCCCTCTCCCCGGTCCCGATCCCGCCCCTCTCCCCGGTCCATGCCGGTTCCCCGCCGCTCTCCCCGGTCCAGGTTCCGATCCCCGCCGCTCTCCCCGGTCCCGATCCCGCCGCTCTGCCCGGTCCATGCCGGTTCCCCGCCGCTCTCTCCGGTCCCGGTCCCGATCCCCGCCGCTCTCCCCGGTTCCGATCCCGCTCCTCTCCCCTGTCCCATGCCGGTTCCCCGGTCCATGCCGGTTCCCCGCCGCTCTCCCCGGTCCCGGTCCCGATCCCGCCGCTCTCCCCGGTCCATGCCGGTTCCCCACCGCTCTCCCCCGGTCCGGTCCCGCTCCCGGTCCCGATCCCGTCCCTCTCCCCGGTCCATGCCGGTTCCCGGCCCCTCTCCCCCGGTCCCGCTCCCGTCCCTCTCCCCGGCCCGTGCCGGTTCCCCGCTCCTCTCCCCGGTCCATGCCGGTTCCCCGCCGCTCTCCCCGGTCCGTGCCGGTTCCCGGCCCCTCTCCCCGATCCCGATCCCGTCCCTCTCCCCTGCCCGTGCCGGTTCCCGGCCCCTCTCCCCCGGTCCCGATCCCGCTCCTCTCCCCGGTCCATGCCGGTTCCCGGGTCCTCTCCCCGGTCCCGGTCCCGGTCCCGATCCCGTCCCTCTCCCCGGCCCGTGCCGGTTCCCGGCCCCTCTCCCCCGGTTCCCATCCCTCTCCCCGGTCCATGCCGGTTCCCCGCTCCTCTCCCCGGTCCATGCCGGTTCCCATCCCTGTCCCCGGTTCCCCGCTCACCACTCGGTTCCACACGGCTCCGTGCTTGCTCTGCACGTCGGGGGTGAGGCGGATGAACTGCGTCATGACCATGGCGTTACCGAGCAGGTCCCAGAGCCCCGAGCTGGCCGAGCCCACACCTGCGGCCCACACGCACCGTCGGTACCGGACACCGGCACCGGGCACCGGGCCCCGTCCGCCACCACCGCCCTGCCCTCCCCGCTCACCCTGGTACGGTTTGGACAGCGAGTGCTCGCGTTTGAGGTGCTCCTCGGTCTGCTCGGCTCCCGTCCCGCCGAGCCCCAGCGCCACGGCCAGCAGGGCCAGCCCGGTCCGCCACCGGCCCGCCACCGCCGCCGCCATCTTCCCCCGCCGCGCCGCCGCCCGCCCCGCGCGCTCATTGGTTGATCCGCACCGCTGTTCCCGCCCCTTGGGGGAATTCTCAATGCTGATTGGTTAAGTGAGCTGTCTGTCAAGTGGGGGTTGATGGGTAATGTAGTTCGGGAGCCGGGAGATGGCAGCCGCCACTGAGCTGGGTGACCTCGTTCTGCCGGGTCCCGGTGCCACCCTCAAGGTCCCGCTGCCACCCTCAAGGTCCCGGTGCCACCCTCAGAGGTCCCGGTGCCATTTTCAGAGGTCCCGGTGCCACCCTCAAGGTCCCGGTGCCACCCTCAGAGGTCCCGGTGCCACTTTCAGAGGTCCCGGTGCCACCCCCAGATGTCCCGGTGCCGCCCTCAGAAGTCCCGGTGCCACTCTCAAGGTCCCGGTGCCACCCTCATGGTCCCGGTGCCACCCTCAGAGGTCCCGGTTCACCGGGGACACCCCCAAACCCAGGCCACCACCGGCCCCTTTAAGGGGCGGGGCTTGGGGGGAGTGTGACGCCCCTGGGGGCGCGGAGTGGGCGTGGCAACCAGAGTGACGTCACAGGGGCGTGGTCATATGTGCGTTCCCCGTGGGGGCGTGGTCACATTGATTATAATTAGGCGCAATCACATCTGTGACGTCACAGGGAGCGCGTGCCCAGCCGTGTGACTCCCTCAGAGTGGGCGTGGTGTGGTTGGTGACGTCACCGCAGGGTTCCCCCCCCTCAGGATCCCTTCCCCCCGCCGCGGGGCGGAGCTCAGGAGTGTGACGTCACATCAAAGGGTCTCACCGAGGGTCAGACGAGTGACCTGTGTGTGACGTCACCTTTTGGGGACGGGGTCACGGTAACTACACCCCGGTGGGGGCGGGGACGCGTCTCTGCGTGACGTAACCGCTGAGGGCGTGGCCTTTTCCTTCAGGGGCGTGGCAAGACCCTCCCTCTGCTGCGTTCCCCGTGTGACGTCACCACGGGCGTGACCTCACTCACCCCCCTTCAGGGCGTGTCCATAGTGACGTCACTACGCTGAGGGGAGAGGGGGGCGTGGCCCAGCGCGCGCCTCGGGAGGGGGGCGTGCCCCCCCGCGCGTGACGTCACCGCGTAGGCCGCCTCCGCCGTGCGTGACGCTCCCGCCAGTGCCCAACATGGCGGCGGGCGGCGGCGGCGGCAGCGGCGGCTGTGAGGGGACCCCGTTATCCCCGGGCCCGTTCCTGCCGCCGCTGCTGCTGCTGCTGCTGCTGCCGCTGCCCTGCGCCTCCATCCCCGCTCCCGACACCGTGGTGCTGGGGCTGCGGCTGGAGGAGAGCTCCAAACCGGCCGAGGCGGCGGCGGTAGCGGCGGCGGGGGCGGCCCGCGGGCCCATCCGCCTCACGGAAGGCAGCGAGGCCTTGCTCCGCCTCTACGGGCTGGGCTTAGGCCCCGGCGCCGCCGAACGAGTGGCTTTCGCCGAGCTCCGAGCGGGAGGCAACGCTTCCAGCGGGAACTCCACGTGCCAGGAGCGATCGCAGGATCTGCTGGTGAGGCCCGGGCCCGCCGAGCCCCGCGACACCTCAGCGCTGCTCCGGGTGAGGGTCCAGCCCCTCCGCAAGGACGAGCGCATCAAAACCTACGTGTTGTGCTCTCAACGCCGGCCCGGCCAGCCCTGGCTGCCGCACCAAGGCTTGGATGGACACGTGGTGGTTCTGGAGGAGAAGAAATCGCTGCTGCCGCTGTGGTTGCAGGTGATTCTGATCGCGGGGTTGTTGGTGCTGTCGGGGATGTTCAGCGGGCTCAATTTGGGGTTGATGGCGTTGGATCCCATGGAGCTGAGGATCGTGCAGAACTGCGGGACCGATAAGGAGAAGCGCTACGCCCGCAGGATCGAGCCCATCCGGAGGAAAGGGAATTATCTGCTCTGCTCGCTGCTGTTGGGCAACGTGCTGGTCAACACCACCCTCACCATCCTCCTGGACGATCTCATCGGCTCCGGCATCGGCGCCGTGGTGGCCTCCACCATCGGCATCGTCATCTTCGGGGAGATCGTGCCGCAGGCGCTCTGCTCCCGGCACGGGCTGGCCGTGGGCGCCAACACCATCGTGGTCACCAAGTTCTTCATGCTGGTGACGTTCCCGCTGTCCTTCCCCATCAGCAAACTCCTGGATTGCATCCTGGGCCAGGAGATCGGCACCGTCTACAACCGGGAGAAGCTGGTGGAGATGCTGAAGGTGACGGAGCCTTACAACGATCTGGTGAGGGAGGAGCTGAACATGATCCAGGGAGCGCTGGAGCTGCGCACCAAGACGGTGGAGGACGTGATGACCCCGCTGCAGAACTGCTTCATGATCAACAGCGACGCCATCCTGGACTTCAACACCATGTCTGAGATCATGGAGAGCGGCTACACGCGCATCCCGGTCTACGAGGACGAGAGGTCCAACATCATGGACATCCTCTACGTCAAGGACCTGGCCTTTGTGGATCCCGATGATTGCACGCCCCTCAAAACCATCACCAAGTTCTACAACCACCCCGTGCACGTGGTTTTCCACGACACCAAGCTGGATGCCATGCTGGAGGAGTTCAAAAAGGGTGAGTGAGGAGGGCTTGGAAGGGAAATTCCAGCTGGAAGAGAAATTCTGGCTGGAAGAGAAATTTGGTTGGAAGTGAAATTCCAGCTGGAAGTGAAATTTGGTTGGAAGGGAAATTCTGGCTGGAAGTGAAATTGTGGCTGGAGGAGAAATTCTGGCTGGAAAAGAAATTCTGGCTGGAAGAGAAATTCTGGCTGGAAGTGAAATTTGGTTGGAAGTGAAATTCCAGGGGAAGAGAAATTCTGGCTGGAAGCAAAATTCCAGCTGGAGGAGAAATTCTGGTTGGAAGTGAAATTCCAGCTGGAAAAGAAATTCTGGCTGGAGGAGAAATTCCGGCTGAAAGTGAAATTTGGTTGGAAGTGAAATTCCAGCTGGAAAATAAATTCTGGCTGGAAAATAAATTCTGGCTGGAAGAGAAATTCTGGCTGGAAGTGAAATTCTGGCTGGAAGTGAAATTCCAGCTGGAAGTGAAATTCTGGCTGGAAGAGAAATTCTGGTTAGAAGCGAAATTCTGGCTGGAAGTGAAATTCCAGCTGGAAGTGAAATTCTGGCTGGAAGAGAAATTCTGGCTGGAAAAGAAATTCTGGCTGGAAGAGAAATTCTGGCTGGAAGCGAAATTCCGGCTGAAAGTGAAATTTGGTTGGAAGTGAAATTCCAGCTGGAAGTGAAATTCTGGTTGGAAGTGAAATTCCAGCTGGAGGAGAAATCCCAGCTGGAAGTGAAATTCTGGCTGGAAGAGAAATTCTGGTTGGAAGTGAAATTCTGGCTGGAGGAGAAATTCTGGCTGGAAGTGAAATTCTGGCTGGAAGAGAAATTCCAGCTGGAAGTGAAATTTGGTTGGAAGTGAAATTCCAGCTGGAAGTGAAATTCTGGCTGGAAAAGAAATTCTGGCTGGAAGAGAAATTCTGGCTGGAAGTGAAATTCTGGCTGGAAGCGAAATTCCGGCTGAAAGTGAAATTTGGTTGGAAGTGAAATTCCAGCTGGAGGAGAAATTCTGGTTGGAAGAGAAATTTGGTTGGAAGTGAAATTCCAGCTGGAAGTGAAATTCTGGCTGGAAGTGAAATTCTGGTTGGAAGAGAAATTCTGGCTGGAAGAGAAATCCCAGCTAGAAGTGAAATTCTGGTTGGAAGTGAAATTCCAGCTGGAAGTGAAATTCTGGTTGGAAGTGAAATTCCAGCTGGAAGTGAAATCCCAGCTGGAGGAGAAATCCCAGCTGGAAGTGAAATTCTGGCTGGAAAAGAAATTCTGTCTGGAGGAGAAATTCTGGTTGGAAGCGAAATTCCGGCTGAAAGTGAAATTTGGTTGGAAGTGAAATTCTGGTTGGAAGTGAAATTCCAGCTGGAGGAGAAATCCCAGCTGGAAAAGAAATTCTGGCTGGAAGAGAAATTCTGACTGGAAGAGAAATTCCAGCTGGAAGAGAAATTCTGGTTGGAAGTGAAATTCCAGCTGGAAGTGAAATTCCAGCTGGAAGAGAAATTCTGGCTGGAAGTGAAATTTGGTTGGAAGTGAAATTCTGGCTGGAGGAGAAATCCCAGCTGGAAGTGAAATTCTGGCTGGAAGAGAAATTCCAGCTGGAAAAGAAATTCTGGCTGGAAAATAAATTCTGGCTGGAAGTGAAATTCTGGCTGGAAGTGAAATTCTGGTTGGAAGTGAAATTCCAGCTGGAAGAGAAATTCCTGGCAGGTTTTGCTCTCCAGAGCTGATTCCAGGGGATCCCACGATCCCCAGGGAATGAGAGACAGGCAAAGGGGAGGTCACTGAGCTTTAATCCCGGATTTCCTGGGAGTTTTCCCATGTTGGGAATGTTTCCTTGCTCCTTGTTTTTAGCCCCTGAGGCTGCTGGAAAATCTCTGGGCTCCCCCTGCTTTTGGGTTTGGCTCCTTCCTCCGGGATTTTTCCTGGAGCTGGGAACTTCCAGGGAAGTTCCAGGAACTTCCAGGGCTGCTGGGATCCCGACAAGAGAGGATGGAACAGGATATGGGAATCTCCAGGGTGGGATTTCCCTTTCCCAGGACCTTTTCCCAAAAATCTGGAGCTTGGAATGGGATGTGGAAAACCCTGAGGTGGGATTTGCCCTTCCCAGGCTCTTTTCCCAAAAATCTGGAGCTTGGAATGGGATGTGGGAAGCTCCAAGGTGGGATTTGCCTTTCCCAGGGTCTTTTCCCAAAAATCTGGAGCTTGGAATGGGATATGGGAATCTCCAAGTTGGGATTTCCCTTTCCCAGGACCTTTTCCCAAAAATCTGGAGCTTGGAATGGGATGTGGGAATCTCCAGGGTGGGATTTCCCTTTCCCAGGCTCTTTTCCCAAAAATCTGGAGCTTGGAATGGGATGTGGGAATCTCCAGGGTGGGATTTGCCCATCCCAGGATCTTTTCCCAAAAATCTGGAGCTTGGAATGGGATGTGGAAAACCCTGAGGTGGGATTTGCCCTTCCCAGGGTCTTTTCCCAAGGTTTTCCCTCCCTGGAAATCTCCAGAGCAGCTCCTGGGACATTCCAGGGAAAATCCAGGGATTCCCAAACCCTTTCCTGCAGCAGAAACTCAGTGAAGAGTTGGGAGATTCCGATCCCATTCCATCCCAAAAATCTGGAGCTTGGAATGGGATGTGGGAATCTCCAGGGTGGGATTTGCCCTTCCCAGGCTCTTTTCCCAAGGTTTTTCCACTCTGGAAATCTCTGGAGCAGCTCCTGGGACATTCCAGGGAAAATCCAGGGATTCCCAAACCCCTTCCTGCAGCAGAAACTCGGTGAAGAGTTGGGAGATGCTGATCCCATTCCATCCCAAAAATCTGGAGCATGGAATGGGATGTGGGAATCTCCAAGGTGGGATTTTCCCTTTCCCAGGACCTTTTCCCAAAAATCTGGAGCTTGGAATGGGATGTGGAAAACCCTGAGGTGGGATTTGCCCTTCCCAGGCTCTTTTCCCAAAAATCTGGAGCTTGGAATGGGATGTGGGAATCTCCAGGGTGGGATTTGCCCTTCCCAGGCTCTTTTCCCAAAAATCTGGAGCTTGGAATGGGATATGGGAATCTCCAGGGTGGGATTTGCCCTTCCCAGGGTCTTTTCCCAAGGTTTTCCCTCCCTGGAAATCTCTGGAGCAGCTCCTGGGACATCCCAGGGAAAATCCAGGGATTCCCAAACCCCTTCCTGCAGCAGAAACTCGCTGAAGGTTTGGGAGATGCTGATCCCATTCCATCCCAAAAATCTGGAGCTTGGAATGGGATGTGGGAATCTCCAAGGTGGGATTTTCCCTTCCCAGGACCTTTTCCCAAAAATCTGGAGCTTGGAATGGGATGTGGGAATCTCCAAGGTGGGATTTCCCTTTCCCAGGACCTTTTCCCAAAAATCTGGAGCTTGGAATGGGATGTGGGAATCTCCAAGGTGGGATTTCCCTTTCCCAGGATCTTTTCCCAAAAATCTGGAGCTTGGAATGGGATGTGGGAATCTCCAAGTTGGGATTTGCCCTTCCCAGGCTCTTTTCCCAAGGTTTTTCCACTCTGGAAATCTCTGGAGCAGCTCCTGGGACATCCCAGGGAAAATCCAGGGATTCCCAAACCCCTTCCTGCAGCAGAAACTCAGTGAAGGTTTGGGAGATGCTGATCCCATTCCATCCCAAAAATCTGGAGCTTGGAATGGGATGTGGAAAACCCTGAGGTGGGATTTTCCCTTCCCAGGGTCTTTTCCCAAAAATCTGGAGCTTGGAATGGGATATGGGAATCTCCAAGTTGGGATTTCCCTTTCCCAGGACCTTTTCCCAATAATCTGGAGCTTGGAATGGGATGTGGGAATCTCCAAGGTGGGATTTACCTTTTCCAGGCTCTTTTCCCAAAAATCTGGAGCTTGGAATGGGATGTGGGAATCTCCAGGGTGGGATTTTCCCTTCCCAGGACCTTTTCCCAAAAATCTGGAGCTTGGAATGGGATGTGGGAATCTCCAAGGTGGGATTTGCCCTTCCCAGGCTCTTTTCCCAAGGTTTTCCCTCCCTGGAAATCTGGAGCAGCTCCTGGGACATTCCAGGGAAAATCCAGGGATTCCCAAACCCTTTCCTGCAGCAGAAACTCGGTGAAGGTTTGGGAGATGCTGATCCCATTCCATCCCAAAAATCTGGAGCATGGAATGGGATGTGGGAATCTCCAAGGTGGGATTTTCCCTTCCCAGGACCTTTTCCCAAAAATCTGGAGCTTGGAATGGGATGTGGAAAACCCTGAGGTGGGATTTGCCCTTCCCAGGCTCTTTTCCCAAAAATCTGGAGCTTGGAATGGGATGTGGGAAGCTCCAAGGTGGGATTTGCCTTTCCCAGGGTCTTTTCCCAAAAATCTGGAGCTTGGAATGGGATGTGGGAATCTCCAAGGTGGGATTTGCCCTTCCCAGGCTCTTTTCCCAAGGTTTTCCCTCCCTGGAAATCTCCAGAGCAGCTCCTGGGAATCTCCAGGGTGGGATTTGCCCTTTCCCAGGCTCTTTTCCCAAAAATCTGGAGCTTGGAATGGGATGTGGGAATCTCCAAGTTGGGATTTCCCTTTCCCAGGACCTTTTCCCAAAAATCTGGAGCTTGGAATGGGATGTGGGCATCTCCAGGGTGGGATTTGCCCTTCCCAGGACTTTTTCCCAAAAATCTGGAGCTTGGAATGGGATGTGGAAAACCCTGAGGTGGGATTTGCCCTTCCCAGGCTCTTTTCCCAAAAATCTGGAGCTTGGAATGGGATGTGGAAAACCCTGAGGTGGGATTTTCCCTTTCCCAGGCTCTTTTCCCAAAAATCTGGAGCTTGGAATGGGATGTGGGAATCTCCAAGGTGGGATTTACCTTTCCCAGGATCTTTTCCCAAAAATCTGGAGCTTGGAATGGGATGTGGGAATCTCCAAGGTGGGATTTGCCCTTCCCAGGCTCTTTTCCCAAGGTTTTTCCACTCTGGAAATCTCAAGAGCTGCTCCCAGGGAAAATCCAGGGATTCCCAAACCCCTTCCTGCAGCAGAAACTCGATGGAGATTTGGGAGATGCTGATCCCATTCCATCCCAAAAATCTGGAGCTTGGAATGGGATGTGGGAAGCTCCAAGATGGGATTTCCCTTTCCCAGGACCTTTTCCCAAAAATCTGGAGCTTGGAATGGGATGTGGAAAGCCCTGAGGTGGGATTTACCTTTTCCAGGCTCTTTTCCCAAAAATCTGGAGCTTGGAATGGGATGTGGGAATCTCCAGGGTGGGATTTACCTTTCCCAGGCTCTTTTCCCAAAAATCTGGAGCTTGGAATGGGATGTGGAAAACCCTGAGGTGGGATTTGCCCTTCCCAGGGTCTTTTCCCAAAAATCTGGAGCTTGGAATGGGATATGGGAATCTCCAAGTTGGGATTTCCCTTTCCCAGGACCTTTTCCCAAAAATCTGGAGCTTGGAATGGGATGTGGAAAGCCCTGAGGTGGGATTTACCTTTTCCAGGCTCTTTTCCCAAAAATCTGGAGCTTGGAATGGGATGTGGGAATCTCCAGGGTGGGATTTGCCTTTTCCAGGGTCTTTTCCCAAAAATCTGGAGCTTGGAATGGGATGTGGGAATCTCCAAGTTGGGATTTGCCCTTCCCAGGCTCTTTTCCCAAGGTTTTTCCACTCTGGAAATCTCTGGAGCAGCTCCTGGGACATCCCAGGGAAAATCCAGGGATTCCCAAACCCCTTCCTGCAGCAGAAACTCAGTGAAGGTTTGGGAGATGCTGATCCCATTCCATCCCAAAAATCTGGAGCTTGGAATGGGATATGGGAATCTCCAAGGTGGGATTTACCCTTCCCAGGCTCTTTTCCCAAAAATCTGGAGCTTGGAATGGGATATGGGAATCTCCAAGGTGGGATTTTCCCTTTCCCAGGCTCTTTTCCCAAGGTTTTCCCTCCCTGGAAATTTCTGGAGCAGCTCCTGGGACATCCCAGGGAAAATCCAGGGATTCCCAAACCCCTTCCTGCAGCAGAAACTCAGTGAAGGTTTGGGAGATGCTGATCCCATTCCATCCCAAAAATCTGGAGCTTGGAATGGGATGTGGGAATCTCCAGGGTGGGATTTCCCTTTCCCAGGATCTTTTCCCAAAAATCTGGAGCTTGGAATGGGATGTGGGAATCTCCAGGGTGGGATTTCCCTTTCCCAGGATCTTTTCCCAAAAATCTGGAGCTTGGAATGGGATGTGGGAATCTCCAAGTTGGGATTTGCCCGTCCCAGGGTCTTTTCCCAAAAATCTGGAGCTTGGAATGGGATGTGGGAATCTCCAGGGTGGGATTTGCCCTTCCCAGGCTCTTTTCCCAAGGTTTTTCCACTCTGGAAATCTCTGGAGCAGCTCCTGGGACATTCCAGGGAAAATCCAGGGATTCCCAAACCCTTTCCTGCAGCAGAAACTCGGTGAAGGTTTGGGAGATGCTGATCCCATTCCATCCCAAAAATCTGGAGCTTGGAATGGGATGTGGGAATCTCCAAGTTGGGATTTCCCTTTCCCAGGACCTTTTCCCAAAAATCTGGAGCTTGGAATGGGATGTGGAAAACCCTGAGGTGGGATTTGCCCTTCCCAGGGTCTTTTCCCAAAAATCTGGAGCTTGGAATGGGATGTGGGAATCTCCAAGGTGGGATTTGCCTTTCCCAGGCTCTTTTCCCAAGGTTTTTCCACTCTGGAAATCTCCAGAGCAGCTCCTGGGACATTCCAGGGAAAATCCAGGGATTCCCAAACCCCATTCCAGAGGGAATAATTAATATAATTAATGGATGTGTTAATTGTGGGGTTGGAGTTGTGCTCAGGTGTTGCCCTTGGGGTGACAATTCCCAAATCCCACTTTTCCTTTTCAGCTCCAGGCTTGGAGTGGGGAATTTCCCTCTGGGAATGGCCAGGATGGAAAAGGGAATGATCCAGGAGAGGGACTGGGGACAGGGAATGGATTCAAAAGGGAAAAAATGGGGATTTCAGTGGGAATTTTGGGATGGAATTCCCAGAGGAGCTGTGGATTCAAAGGGAAAAAATGGGGATTTCAATGGAATTTTTGGGATGGAATTCCCAGGGGATCTGTGTGGCTTTAAAGGGAAAAATGGGGATTTCAGTGGGATTTTTTGGGATGGAATTCCCAGAGGATCTGTGTGGCTTCAGTTGGAAAAATGGGGATTTCAGTGGGATTTTTTGGGATGGAATTCCTGGCTCAGGGGATTTTTTGGGATGGAATTCCCAGAGGATCTGAATGGCTTCAGTTGGAAAAATGGGGATTCCAATGGGATTTTTGGGATGGAATTCCCAGAGGAGCTGTGGATTCAGTTGGAAAAATGGGGATTTCAATGGGAATTTTTGGGATGGAATTCCCAGGGGAGCTGTGGATTCAAAGGGAAAAAATGGGGATTTCAATGGGAATTTTGGGATGGAATTCCCAGGGGATCTGTGTGGCTTCAAAGGGAAAAAATGGGGATTTCAGTGGGAATTTTTGGGATGGAATTCCCAGAGGAGCTGTGGATTCAAAGGGAAAAAATGGGGATTTCGGTGGGAATTTTTGGGATGGAATTCCTGGCTCAGGGGATTTTTTGGGATGGAATTCCCAGAGGATCTGAATGGCTTCAAAGGGAAAAAATGGGGTTTTTCAGAGGGATTTTTTGGGATGGAATTCCTGGTTCAGGGGATTTTTTGGGATGGAATTCCCAGAGGATCTGTGTGGCTTCAGTTGGAAAAATGGGGATTTCAGTGGGATTTTTTGGGAAGGAATTCCCAGAGGATCTGAATGGCTTTAAAGGGAAAAATGGGGATTTCAGTGGGATTTTTTGGGAAGGAATTCCCAGAGGAGCTGTGGATTCAGTTGGAAAAATGGGGATTTCAGTGGGAATTTTTGGGATGGAATTCCCAGAGGAGCTGTGGATTCAAAGGGAAAAAATGGGGATTCCAATGGATTTTTTGGGAAGGAATTCCCAGAGGATCTGTGTGGCTTTAAAGGAAAAAATGGGGATTTCAATGGGAATTTTTGGGATGGAATTCCCAGAGGAGCTGTGGATTCAAAGGGAAAAAATGGGGATTTCGGTGGGAATTTTTGGGATGGAATTCCTGGCTCAGGGGATTTTTTGGGATGGAATTCCCAGAGGATCTGTGTGGCTTCAGTTGGAAAAATGGGGATTCCAATGGGAATTTTTGGGATGGAATTCCCAGAGAATCTGAATGGCTTTAAAGGGAAAAATGGAGATTTCAATGGGATTTTTTGGGATGGAATTCCTGGCTCAGGGGATTTTTTGGGATGGAATTCCCAGAGGATCTGAATGGCTTCAGTTGGAAAAATGGGGATTTCAATGGGAATTTTTGGGATGGAATTCCCAGAGGATCTGTGTGGCTTTAAAGGGAAAAATGGGGATTTCGGTGGGAATTTTTGGGATGGAATTCCCAGAGGAGCTGTGGATTCAAAGGGAAAAAATGGGGATTTCAGTGGGAATTTTTGGGATGGAATTCCTGGTTCAGGGGATTTTTTGGGATGGAATTCCCAGAGGATCTGAATGGCTTCAGTTGGAAAAATGGGGATTTCGGTGGGAATTTTTGGGATGAAATTCCCAGGGGATCTGAATGGCTTTAAAGGGAAAAATGGGGATTTCAATGGGAATTTTGGGATGGAATTCCCAGAGGAGCTGTGGATTCAAAGGGAAAAAATGGGGATTTCGGTGGGAATTTTTGGGATGGAATTCCCAGAGGAGCTGTGGATTCAAAGGGAAAAAATGGAGATTTCAATGGGATTTTTTGGGATGGAATTCCCAGAGGAGCTGAATGGCTTCAGTTGGAAAAATGGGGATTCCAATGGGAATTTTTGGGATGGAATTCCCAGAGGATCTGAATGGCTTCAAAAGGAAAAAATGGGGTTTTTCAGAGGGATTTTTTGGGATGGAATTCCTGGTTCAGGGGATTTTTTGGGATGGAATTCCCAGAGGATCTGTGGCTTCTCCATCCACAGGAGGGACAGGACACAGGGAATGGTTTCAGTTGGAAAAATGGGGATTCCAATGGGATTTTTTGGGATGGAATTCCTGGCTCAGGGGATTTTTTGGGATGGAATTCCCAGAGGATCTGTGTGGCTTCAAAGGGAAAAATGGAGATTCCAGTGGGATTTTTTGGGAAGGAATTCCCAGAGAATCTTTGGCTTTTCCATCCCTGGAAGTGTCCAAGGCCGAGCTGGAGCCACCAAGATCCCTCCCAGCCATCCCCACATTCCATAAAAACCCCTGGGGGATCTCCCTGTGCGGTTCCTCCTCCTCATTCCAGGTTTTTTTGGGATCTCCTGATCCCAATCCCGGTCTCTGGTGCCCTTTGTGTCGGGATTGGCTCATTCCAGGTTTTTTTGGGATCCCCGGATCCCAATCCCGGTCTCTGGTGCCCTTTGTGTCGGGGTTGGCTCATTCCAGGTTTTTTTGGGATCGGTTGATCCTGATCTCAGGTGCCCTTTGTGCCGCCGGTGTCGGAGTTTGCTCATTCCGGGGTTTTTTTGGGATGAAGAGGATGAAGAGGAAGAGGCTGATCCCGGTCTCTGGGTGCCCTTTGTTGGCTCATTCCAGGTTTTTTTGGGATCCCCTGATCCCAATCCCGGTCTCTGGGTGCCCTTTGTGCCACCGGGGTTGGAGTTTGATCATTCCGGGGTTTTTTTGGGATGAAGAGGATGAAGAGGAAGAGGCTGATCCCAATCCTGGGTGCCCTTTGTGCCGGGGTTGGCTCATTCCAGGTTTTTCTGGGATTATCTGATCCCAATCCCGGTCTCTGGTGTCCTTTGTGTCGGGATTTGCTCATTCCAGGTTTTTTTTGGGATCGGTTGATCCCGATCTCGGGTGCCCTTTGTGCCGCCGGTGTCGGGGTTTGATCATTCCGGGGTTTTTTTGGGATGAAGAGGATGAAGAGGCTGATCCCGATCCCGGTCTCTGGGTGCCCTTTGTTGGCTCATTCCAGGTTTTTTGGGATGAGGAGGATGAAGAGGAAGAGGCTGATCCCAATCCCGGGTGCCCTTTGTGTCGGGATTGGCTCATTCCAGGTTTTTTTGGGATCGGTTGATCCCGGTCTCTGGGTGCCCTTTGTTGGCTCATTCCAGGTTTTTTGGGATGAGGAGGATGAAGAGGAAGAGGCTGATCCCATCTCGGGTGCCCTTTGTGCCGCCGGGGTCAGAGTTTGATCATTCTGGGGTTTTTTTGGGATGAAGAGGATGAAGAGGAAGAGGCTGATCCCATCTCTGGTGCCCTTTGTGCCGCCGGGGTCGGAGTTTGATCATTCCGGGGTTTTTTTGGGATGAAGAGGATGAAGAGGAAGAGGCTGATCCCATCTCTGGTGCCCTTTGTGTTGGGATTGGCTCATTCCAGGTTTTTTGGGATGAGGAGGATGAAGAGGAAGAGGCTGATCCCATCTCTGGTGCCCTTTGTGCCGCCGGTGTCGGAGTTTGATCATTCCGGGGTTTTTTTGGGATGAAGAGGATGAAGAGGAAGAGGCTGATCCCAATCCCGGTCTCTGGGTGCCCTTTGTTGGCTCATTCCAGGTTTTTTGGGATGAGGAGGATGAAGAGGAAGAGGCTGATCCCATCTCTGGTGCCCTTTGTGCCGCCGGGGTCGGGGTTTGATCATTCCGGGGTTTTTTTGGGATGAAGAGGATGAAGAGGAAGAGGCTGATCCCGGTCTCTGGTGCCCTTTGTGTTGGGATTGGCTCATTCCAGGTTTTTTGGGATGAGGAGGATGAAGAGGAAGAGGCTGATCCCATCTCTGGTGCCCTTTGTGCCGCCGGGGTCGGGGTTTGATCATTCCGGGGTTTTTTGGGATGAGGAGGATGAAGAGGAAGAGGCTGATCCCGGTCTCTGGGTGCCCTTTGTGTCGGGGTTGGCTCATTCCAGGTTTTTTGGGATGAAGAGGATGAAGAGGAAGAGGCTGATCCCGGTCTCTGGGTGCCCTTTGTTGGCTCATTCCAGGTTTTTTGGGATGAGGAGGATGAAGAGGAAGAGGCTGATCCCAATCCCGGGTGCCCTTTGTGTCGGGATTGGCTCATTCCAGGTTTTTTTGGGATCGGTTGATCCCGGTCTCTGGGTGCCCTTTGTTGGCTCATTCCAGGTTTTTTGGGATGAGGAGGATGAAGAGGAAGAGGCTGATCCCATCTCTGGTGCCCTTTGTGCCGCCGGGGTCGGGTTTTGCCGCGCCGGGGCCGCTCCCGGTGGTGCCGATCCCGCCGGGAGCGGCTCCTGACTCACCTGGGCTGTGCCAGAACATTCCTTCCAAGCCTGGGACAGCTCCTGGGAGCTGGGGGAGGAGGAGGAGGAGGAGGAAGATGAGGGGGATGAGGATGAGGAGGAAGGAGGAGGATGAGGAAGAGGAAGGAGGAGGAAGAGGAGGAGGAAGAGGAGGATGAGGAGGAAGGAGGATGAGGAGGAAGGAGGAGGATGAGGATGAAGAAGGAGGAAGAGGAGGATGAGGAGGAAGGAGGAGGATGAGGAAGAGGAAGGAGGAGGAAGAGGAGGATGAGGAGGAAGAGGAGGAAGAAGGAGGAAGAGGAGGATGAGGAGGAAGGAGGAGGATGAGGAAGAGGAAGGAGAAGGAAGAGGAGGATGAGGAGGAAGAGGAGGATGAGGATGAAGAAGAGGAAGGAGGAGGATGAGGAAGAGGAGGAGGAGGAAGAGGAGGAGGAGGAGGAGGAGGAAGGGGAGGTGCCTTTCCCTAAAATCAGCTTTTCCCAGGGAGGATGAGGAGGAGGAAGAGGAGGAGGGGGATGAGGAGGATGGAGGAGGATGAGGAAGAGGAAGGAGGAGGATGAGGAGGAGGATGAGGAGGAGGATGAGGAGAATGAGGAGGAAGAGGAGGAGGAAGAGGAGGAGGAGGAGGAGGAGGAAGAGGGGGAAGAGGGGGAAGAGGGGGATGAGGATGAGGAGGATGAAGGGAGGGTCTGGGAGGTGCCGTTCCCTAAAATCAGCTTTTCCCAGGGATGAGGATGAGGATGAGGAGGATCCAGAAGGTTCTCCTGCCCTCCAGGAGCCTCCCCTGGGATGTTCTGGGGGTTGGATCCATCTCAGGATGGTTCCAGAAGGTTCTCCTGCCCTCCAGGAGCCTCCCCTGGGACATTCTGGGGGCTCCAGGTGTTCCAGAAGGTTCTCCTGCCCTCCAGGAGCCTCCCCTGGGATGTTTTGAGGGTTCCAGAAGGTTCTCCTGCCCTCCAGGAGCCTCCCCTGGGATGTTTTGAGGGTTCTGGAAGGTTCTCCTGCCCTCAAGGAACCTCTCCTGGGATGTTTTGAGGGTTGGATCCATCTCAGGATGGTTCCAGAAGGTTCTCCTGCCATCCTGGAGCCTCCCCTGGGACATTCTGGGGGCTCCAGGTGTTCCAGAAGGTTCTCCTGCCCTCAAGGAACCTCCCCTGGGATGTTCTGGGGGCTCCAGGTGTTCCAGAACATTCCCTGGGTGATGGGATCAGCCCGGGAAGGGGGACAGGGATGGGGGAACCCCAATTCCATGGGGACATCCCGGGAATGCCGGGCCCGTCCCACACCCCACAGTGCCTTCAGCTCTGACAGGGTTAATTAGTGCCGTTAACGAGGTTAATTAGTGCCGTTAACGAGGTTAATTAGTGCCACTAACGAGGTTAATTAGTGTCATTAACCTGAGGTTAATTAGTGTCATTAAGCTGGGAGTGAGCCCTGCCCAGGGGATGGGTGGGGTTGTAATGAGTTTATTGCTCCAGGGGTGGGGTGGGGTGGGGTGGGACAGCCCAGGGCTGGGGACACCCTGGGGACACCCTGGGGACACCCCGGGGACATCCTGGGGACACCCTGGGGACACCCTGGGGACACCCTGGGGACATCCTGGGGACACCCTGGGGACATCATGGGGACATCCTGGGGACACCCTGGGGACATCCCAGGGCTGGGGACACCCTGGGGACACCCTGGGGACACCCTGGGGACACCCTGGGGACACTCTGGGGACATCCTGGGGACATCATGGGGACACCCTGGGGACACCCTGGGGACATCCTGGGGACACTCTGGGGACATCATGGGGACACCCTGGGGACATCCTGGGGACATCATGGGGACACCCTGGGGACATCCTGGGGACATCATGGGGACACCCTGGGGACATCCTGGGGACATCATGGGGACACCCTGGGGACATCCTGGGGACAGCCCAGGGCTGGGACACCCTGGGGACACTCTGGGGACACTCTGGGGACACCCTGGGGACACTCTGGGGACACCCTGGGGACACCCTGGGGACATCATGGGGACACCCTGGGGACACCCTGGGGACATCCTGGGGACACCCTGGGGACACCCTGGGGACACCCTGGGGACATCATGGGGACAGCCCAGGGCTGGGGACACCCTGGGGACATCCTGGGGACATCCTGGGGACACCCTGGGGACACCCTGGGGACAGCCCAGGGCTGGGGACACCCTGGGGACACCCTGGGGACATCCCAGGGCTGGGACACTGGGGACACCCTGGGGACACCCTGGGGACACCCTGGGGACAGCCCAGGGCTGGGACACTGGGGACACCCTGGGGACATCCTGGGGACACCCTGGGGACACCCTGGGGACACCCTGGGGACATCATGGGGACATCCTGGGGACACCCTGGGGACACTCTGGGGACACCCTGGGGACACTCTGGGGACACCCTGGGGACACCCTGGGGACATCCTGGGGACACCCTGGGGACACCCTGGGGACACCCTGGGGACATCCTGGGGACACCCTGGGGACACCCTGGGGACATCCTGGGGACACCCTGGGGACACCCTGGGGACACCCTGGGGACACCTTGGGGACACCCTGGGGACACTCTGGGGACACCCTGGGGACACCCTGGGGACACCCTGGGGACACCCTGGGGACACCCTGGGGACTCCCTGGGGACATCCTGGGGACAATCCCATGGTTGGGGACATTCTGTGGTTGGGGACATCCCATAGCTGGGACATCCTGGGGACATCCTGGGGACATCCTGGGGACATCCCAGGGCTGGTGACCCCCCGGTGACCCCCAGGTGACACCCTGGGGACACCCCCAAGTCCTGCTGGCCGCGTCCCACCCATCCCACCCTCCCCCCAGGGAAGTCCCACCTGGCCATCGTGCAGAAGGTGAACAACGAGGGCGAGGGCGACCCCTTCTACGAGGTTCTGGGGCTGGTGACCCTGGAGGACGTCATCGAGGAGATCATCAAGTCCGAGATCCTGGACGAATCCGACACCTACAGTAGGTCCTGGTGTCCCCCCACCCCAAAAAACCTCGTTTTGGGGTCCTTTGGGGTGGTCCTGCCGGTGGTGACCCCGCGGTTCCTCGCAGTCGACAACCGCAGCAGGAAGAGGGTGTGCAACCAGAAGAACCGGCGCGACTTCTCGGCCTTCAAGGACCCCGACAACGAGCTGAAGGTCAAGGTGTCACCTCAGCTCCTGCTGGCCGCCCACCGCTTCCTGTCCACCGGTCAGTGTGATCACCTGGAGGATCTCAGAGGGTTCTGGTGGCTCCTCTGGGTGATCCAAGTGGGAGTTTTGGTTCTTCTCCTGGTTTTTTGTTGGAGAACCCAACATCCAGGATGGGAGGGGACAAGGTCAAGGTGTCACCTCAGCTCCTGCTGGCCGCCCACTGCTTCCTGTCCACTGGTCAGTGTGGTCACCTGCAGGATCTCAGAGGGTTCTGGTGGCTCCTCTGGTTGATCCAAGTGGGAGTTTTGGTGGTTCTCCTGGTTTTTTGTTGGGTTCTCCACCACCCAGGATGGGAGGGGACAAGGTCAAGGTGTCACCTCAGCTCCTGCTGGCCGCCCACTGCTTCCTGTCCACCGGTCAGTGTGGTCACCTGGAGGATCTCAGAGGGTTCTGGTGGCTCCTCTGGGTGATCCAAGTGGGAGTTTTGGTTCTTGTCCTGGTTTTTTGTTGGGTTCTCCAACATCCAGGGTGGGAGGGGACAAGGTCAAGGTGTCACCTCAGCTCCTGCTGGCCGCCCACCGCGTCCTGTCCACCGGTCAGTGTGGTCACTCGGAGGAGCTGGAGGATCTCAGAGGGTTCTGGTGGCTCCTCTGGGTGATCCAAGTGGGAGTTTTGGTGGTTCTCCTGGTTTTTTGTTGGGTTCTCCACCACCCAAAATGGGAGGGGACAAGGTCACGGTGTCACCTCAGCTCCTGCTGGCTGCCCACCGCTTCCTGTCCACCGGTCAGTGTGGTCACCTGGAGGATCTCAGAGGGTTCTGGTGGCTCCTCTGGTTGATCCAAGTGGGAGTTTTGGTGGTTCTCCTGGTTTTTTGTTGGGTTCTCCACCATCCAGGGTGGGAGGGGACAAGGTTGGGGGTGGGTGAAAGGTCCCAAGGGTCTCCATGGATTATTTGGGAGCTCTGGGATGGACATCCTGGAAGGTTGGAGTCCTCCAGGATGGGAATTCTGGTCCCAAGGGTCTCCTAGACCATCCCAGGGTGGGAATTCCATCCCCAAAGGTCTCCTAAAACATTCCAAGATGGGAATTCTGGTCCCAAGGGTCTCCCAGACCATCCCAGGATGGGAATTCCATCTCCAAGGGTCTCCTAGACCATCCCAGAATGAGAATTCCACGCCCAGGGGTCTCCTAGACCATCCCAGGATGGGAATTCTGGTTCCAAAGGTCTCCTAGACCATCCCAGGATGGGAATTCTGGTCCCAAGGATCTCCCAGACCATCCCAGGATGGGAATTCCATCCCCAAGGGTCTTCTAGAACATTCCAAGATGGGAATTCCATCCCCAAGGATCTCCTAGACCATCCCAGGATGGGAATTCTGGTCCCAAGGATCTCCTAGACCATCCCAGGATGGGAATTCTGGTCCCAAGGGTCTCCTAGACCATCCCAAGATGGGAATTCCATCCCCAGGGGTCTCCTAGACCATTCCAGGATGGGAATTCTGCTCCCAAGGGTCTCCTAGAACATTCCAAGATGGGAATTCCATCCCCAGGGGTCTCCTAGACCACCCCAGGATGGGAATTCTGGTCCCAAGGGTCTCCTAGACCATTCCAGGATAGGAATTCTGGTTCCAAAGGTGTCCTAGACCATCCCAGGATGGGAATTCTGGTCCCAAGGGTCTCCCACCCCATCCCAGGATGGGAATTCCACCCCCAAGGGTCTCCTAGACCATCCCAGGACGGGAATTCCATCCCCAGGGGTCTCCCACACCATCCCAGGACGGGAATTCCATCCCCAAGGATCTCCCAGACCATCCCAGGATGGGAATTCTGGTCCCAAGGATCTTCTAGACCATCCCAGGATGGGAATTCCACCCCCAGGGGTCTCCTAGAACATCCCAAGTTGGGAATTCCATCCTCAAGGGTCTCCCAGACCATTCCAGGATGGGAATTCCATCCCCAAAGGTCTCCTAGACCATCCCAAGATGGGAATTCTGCTCCCAAGGATCTCCCAGGCCATCCCAGGATGGGAATTCTGCTCCCAAAGGTCTCCTAGACCATCCCAGGACAGGAATTCCACCCCCAGGGGTCTCCCACACCATCCCAGGACGGGAATTCCACCCCCAAAGGTCTCCTAGACCATCCCAGGACGGGAATTCCACCCCCAGGGGTCTCCTAGAACATTCCAAGATGGGAATTCCATCCTCAAGGGTCTCCCAGACCATCCCAGGATGGGAATTCCACCCCCAGGGGTCTCCCACACCATCCCAGGACGGGAATTCACCTTCTCCTGGAGGGGTCAGCCCCACCCCTGACCCTTTCCCCCTCTCCAGAGGTGACGCTCTTCACCCCCAACTTCATCTCGGAGAAGATCCTGCTGCGGCTCCTGAAATATTCCGACGTCATCCAGGAGCTGAAGTTCGACGAGGAGAACAAGAAATCGCCGCGGCACTTCCTGTACTGCAAGAACAAACCGGCCGACTACTTCATCCTCATCCTGCAGGTGCCGGGGATCCCTGAGGGATCTGGGGCTGGGGATCCACCAGGATCACATCCCTGAGGGATCTGGAGCTGGGGATCCACCGGGATCGCATCCCTGAGGGATCTGGGGGTGGGGATCACATCCCTGAGGGATCTGGGGCTGGGGATCCACCAGGATCACATCCCTGAGGGATCTGGAGCTGGGGATCCTGCTGGGATCACATCCCTGAGGGATCTGGGGCTGGGGATCCACCAGGATCACATCCCTGAGGGATCTGGGGCTGGGGATCCCAATGGGATCGCATCCCTGAGGGATCTGGGGGTGGGGATCCCGCTGGGATCACATTCCTGAGGGATCTGGAGCTGGGGATCTCATCCTTGTGGGATCTGGGGCTGGGGATCCCACCAGGATCTGATCCCTGAGGGATCTGGGGCTGGGGATCTGATCCCTGAGGGATCTGGGGCCGGGGATCTCATCCCCACAGGATCTGGAGCCGGGGATCTGATCCCCACGGGATCTGGGGCTGGGGATCTGATCCCCACGGGATCTGGGGCTGGGGATCTGATCCCCACGGGATCTGGGGCCGGGGATCTGATCCCCACGGGATCTGGGGCTGGGGATCTGATCCCTGAGGGATCTGGGGCCGGGGATCTGATCCCTGAGGGATCTGGGGCCGGGGATCTCATCCCCACGGGATCTGGGGCTGGGGATCTGATCCCTGAGGGATCTGGGGCCGGGGATCTGATCCCTGAGGGATCTGGGGCTGGGGATCTGATCCCCACGGGATCTGGGGCCAGGGATCTGATCCCTGAGGGATCTGGGGCTGGGGATCTGATCCCCACGGGATCTGGGGCCGGGGATCTGATCCCTGAGGGATCTGGGGCCAGGGATCTGATCCCCGCGGGATCTGGGGTCGGGGATCTGATCCCCTCGGGATCTGGGGCCGGGGATCTGATCCCCACGGGATCTGGGGCTGGGGATCTGATCCCTGAGGGATCTGGGGCCGGGGATCTGATCCCTGAGGGATCTGGGGCCGGGGATCTGATCCCCACGGGATCTGGGGCTGGGGATCTGATCCCTGAGGGATCTGGGGCCGGGGATCTGATCCCCTCGGGCTCCATCTCGGTTCTCCCGGCAGGGCAAGGTGGAGGTGGAGGCTGGCAAGGAGTGCATGAAGTTCGAGGCGGGAGCGTTCTCCTACTACGGGGTGATGGCTCTGAGCCCCCCGCCGGGATCCGGTGAGCGCCCCCGGAGCCGCCCCGGGACCCCCACGGGAGCTGCTGACACCGGGAGAGGGAGGGTCCGGGGGTCAGCCAGGGGATCCCAGAAACCTGAGGGAATCCCAAAAAAGGGAATCCCAGAGTCCTGAGGGAATCCCAAAAAGGGGAATCCCAGAGTCCTGAGGGAATCCCATAAACCTGACAGAATCCCCAAATCCCAAGGGAATTCCATAAACCCAAGAGAATCCCATAAACATGGGAGGGTCCGGGGGTCGGAATCCCATCGGTGATCCAGGGACAGCCAGGGGATCCCAGAAACCTGAGGGAATCCCAGAGTCCTGAGGGAATTCCAAAAAACTGAGGGAATCCCAAAAAAGGGAATTCCAGAGTCCTGAGAGAATCCCATAAACCTGAGAGAATCCCCAAATCCCAAGGGAATTCCATAAACCCAAGAGAATCCCATAAACATGGGAGGGTCCGGGGGTTGGAATCACATCGGTGATCCCGGGACAGCCAGGGGATCCCAGAGTCCTGAGGGAATCCCAAAAAAGGGAATCCCAGAGTCCTGAGGGAATCCCAAAAAAGGGAATCCCAGAGTCCTGAGGGAATCCTAGAGTCCTGAGGGAATCCCAAAAAAGGGAATCCCAGAGTCCTGAGGGAATCCTAGAGTCCTGAGGGAATCCCAAAAAAGGGAATCCCAGAGTCCTGAGAGAATTGAGGGAATCCCGGAGTCCTGAGGGAATTCCAGAGTCCTGAGAGAATTGAGGGAATCCCGGAGTCCCAAGGGAATCCCATAAACCTGAGAGTCCCAGAAACCCGAGGGAATCCCAGAATCCAGAGGGAATCCCAGAGTCCTGAGGGAATCCCAAAAAAGGGAATCCCAGAGTCCTGAGGGAATCCCAGAGTCCTGAGGGAATCCCATAAACCTGAGAGAATCCCAAAATCCCAAGGGAATTCCATAAACCCAAGAGAATCCCATAAACATGGGAGGGTCCGGGGGTTGGAATCCCATCGGAGATCCCGGGACAGCCAGGGGATCCCAGAAACCTGAGGGGATCCCAGAGTCCTGAGGGAATCCCAAAAAAGGGAATCCCAGAGTCCTGAGGGAATCCCAGAGTCCTGAGGGAATCCCAAAAAAGGGAATCCCAGAGTCCTGAGGGAATCCCATAAACCTGAGAGAATCCCAAAATCCCAAGGGAATTCCATAAACCCAAGAGAATCCCATAAACATGGGAGGGTCCGGGGTTTGGAATCACATCGGTGATCCAGGGACAGCCAGGGGATCCCAGAAACCTGAGGGAATCCCAGAGTCCTGAGGGAATTCCAAAAAAGGGAATCCCAGAGTCCTGAGGGAATCCCAAAAAAGGGAATCCCAGAGTCCTGAGAGAATTGAGGGAATCCCGGAGTCCTGAGGGAATTCCAGAGTCCTGAGAGAATTGAGGGAATCCCAGAGTCCTGAGGGAATCCCATAAACCTGAGAGTCCCAGAAACCCGAGGGAATCCCAGAATCCAGAGGGAATCCCAGAGTCCTGAGGGAATCCCAGAGTCCTGAGGGAATCCCAAAAAAGGGAATCCCAGAGTCCTGAGGGAATCCCAGAGTCCTGAGGGAATCCCATAAACCTGAGAGAATCCCAAAATCCCAAGGGAATTCCATAAACCCAAGAGAATCCCATAAACATGGGAGGGTCCGGGGGTCGGAATCCCATCGGTGATCCTGGGACAGCCAGGGGATCCCAGAAACCTGAGGGGATCCCAGAGTCCTGAGGGAATCCCAAAAAAGGGAATCCCAGAGTCCTGAGGGAATCCCAGGGTCCTGAGGGAATCCCAGAAACCTGAGGAAATCCCATAAACACAGGAGATTTCGAAGGTTCCGAACCCCATCAGTGTCCCAGGGACAGCAAAGGAATCCCAGAGTCCTGAGGGAATCCCAAAATCCCGAGAGAATTCCAAAATCCCAAGGGAATCCCAAAATCCCAAAAGTAATCCCATAAACCTGAGGGAATTCCAGAAGCCCAAGGGAATCCCAGAAACCCAAGGGAATCCCAAAATCCCAAGAGAGTCCCATAATCCCAAGAGAATTGAGAGAATCCCATAAACCCGAGAGAATTGAGAGAATCCCAAAATCCCAAGGGAATCCCATAAACCCAAGAGAATCCCAGAAACCTGAGAGAATCCCAAAGCTCCAAGATAATCCCAAAACCCCGAGAGAATCCCCAACCACCCTCTCCCTCCATCACCCCCCAAACCCCCACAACTCCGTGGGATCAGTCTCTCACGAGTTTTGGGATGCGGGAATTCAGGAAATCTCCAAGAAGAACCAATCCCAACCATTCCCAAAAGCAAAACCAACCCCAAAAATTCCCAAAAAGTGGAACCAACCCCAAAAATTCCCAAAAGAACCAACCCCAACCATTCCCAAAAAGAGAAACAACCCCAAAAATTCCCAAAATCAGAACCAATCCCAAAAATTCCCAAAAGAACCAACCCCAAACCTTCCCAAAAGTAGAAACAACCCCAAAAACCTTCCCAAAAGCAGAACCAACCCCAAAAATTCCCAAAAAGAGAAACAACCCCAAAAATTCCCAAAAGAACCAACCCCAAACCTTCCCAAAAGTAGAACCAACCCCAAAAATTCCCAAAAGAACCAACCCCAAACCTTCCCAAAAGGAGAAACAACCCCAAAAACCTTCCCAAAAGGAGAACCAATCCCAAAAATTCCCAAAAGAACCAACCCCAAAAATTCCCAAAAGCAGAACCAATCCCAAACATTCCCAAAAGAACTAACCCCAAACCTTCCCAAAAGGAGAAACAACCCCAAAAATTCCCAAAAGAACCAATCCCAAAAATTCCCAAAAGAACCAACCCCAAACCTTCCCAAAAGTAGAAACAACCCCAAAAATTCCCAAAAAGTGGAACCAACCCCAAAAATCCCCAAAAGAACCAACCCCAAACATTCCCAAAAGGAGAAACAACCCCAAAAACCTTCCCAAAAGAACCAACCCCAAACCTTCCCAAAAGGAGAAACAACCCCAAAAATTCCCAAAAGAACCAACCCCAAACCTTCCCAAAAGTAGAACCAACCCCAAAAATTCCCAAAAGAACCAACCCCAAAAATTCCCAAAAGCAAAACCAACCCCAAACCTTCCCAAAAGGAGAACCAATCCCAAAAATTCCCAAAAAGTGGAACCAACCCCAAAAATTCCCAAAAGCAGAACCAACCCCAAAAACCTTCCCAAAAAGAGAACCAACCCCAAAAATTCCCAAAAAGTGGAACCAACCCCAAAAATTCCCAAAAGAACCAACCCCAACCATTCTCAAAAGCAAAACCAACCCCAAAAATTCCCAAAAAGCGGAACCAACCCCAAAAATTCCCAAAAGAACCAACCCCAACCATTCCCAAAATCAGAACCAACCCCAAAAATTCCCAAAAAGTAGAAACAACCCCAAAAACCTTCCCAAAAGAACCAACCCAAACCTTCCAAAAAGCAGAACCAATCCCAGACATTCCCAAAAGCAGAACCAACCCCAAAAACCTTCCCAAAAGCAGAACCAATCCCAAACATTCCCAAAAGCAGAACCAACCCCAAACCTTCCCAAAAAGAGAAACAATCCCAAAAATTCCCAAAAGAACCAACCCCAAATCTTCCCAAAAAGGAGAAACAACCCCAAAAACCTTCCCAAAAGCAGAACCAACCCCAAAAATTCCCAAAAGAACCAACCCCAAACATTCCCAAAAGCAGAACCAACCCCAAAAATTCCCAAAAAGAGAAACCAACCCCAAAAATTCCCAAAAGAACCAACCCCAAACCTTCCCAAAAGTAGAAACAACCCCAAAAACCTTCCCAAAAGCAGAACCAACCCCAAAAATTCCCAAAAGCAGAACCAACCCCAAAAATTCCCAAAATCAGAACCAATCCCAAAAATTCCCAAAAGAACCAACCCCAAAAATTCCCAAAAAAGAGAAACCAACCCCAAAAATTCCCCCAAAAAAACCCCGCAGAGATCCGTTCCCCGTCCCACACCAGCGGCCTGAACCGCTCGGCCTCGCTGAGCTACCACGAGCGCTCGGATTCGGGATCGTCGCCGGTCAGCGGCAGCACCAACGCGCTCAGCGGCGCCGGCGCCGCGCCCTACGTGGCCGATTTCAGCGTCCGCGCCCTCAGTGACCTCCAGTTCGTCAAGGTCAGCGTTCCCGGCGGGAATTGGGGATGGAAAATCCAATGGGGTGGGATTTTTCCCGGTGGTTTGGGGGGATTGGGGTGGGGATTGGGGGAGTTGAGGGGTGTTGGAGAGTCCTGGGGCGGGAATTCCGGTGTTTTGGGGTGTCCTGTCCAATCTGGAACAGGAATTCCAACATTTTGGGGTCTCCACACAATTTTGGGGTGGGAATTCTGACATTTTGGGGTGTCCTGTCCAATCTGGAATGGGAATTCTGGCATTTTGGGGTGTCCTGTCCAACCTGGGATGGGAATTCCGGCGTTTTGGGGTCTCCTGTCCAATCTGGAACAGGAATTCCAACACTTTGGGGGTGTCCTGTCCAATCTGGAATGGGAATTCCAACATTTTGGGGTGTCCTGTCCATCATGGAATGGGAATTCCGGTGTTTTGGGGTGTCCTGTCCATCCTGGGGTGGGAATTCCAACATTTTGGGGTGTCCTGTCCAATCTGGAATGGGAATTCTGACATTTTGGGGTGTCCTGTCCAATCTGGAATGGGAATTCCAGCATTTTGTGGTGTCCCATCCATCATGGAATGGGAATTCTGGCATTTTGGGGTGTCCCATCCATCATGGAATGGGAATTCTGACATTTGGGGGTGTCCTGTCCATCCTGGAATGGGAATTCTGACATTTTGGGGTGTCCTGTCCATCATGGAATGGGAATTCTGGCATTTTGGGGTATCCTGTCCATCCTGGGGTGGGAATTCTGGCATTTTGGGGTGTCCTGTCCAATCTGGAATAGGAATTCTGGCATTTTGGGGTGTCCCATCCATCATGGAATGGGAATTCCGGTGTTTTGGGGTGTCCTGTCCAATCTGGAATGGGAATTCCGGTGTTTTGGGGTGTCCTGTCCAATCTGGAACAGGAATTCCAACACTTTGGGGTGTCCTGTCCAATCTGGAATGGGAATTCTGGCATTTTGGGGTGTCCTGTCCAATCTGGAATGGGAATTCCGGTGTTTTGGGGTGTCCCATCCATCATGGAATGGGAATTCTGGCATTTTGGGGTGTCCTGTCCATCATGGAATGGGAATTCTGACATTTTGGGGTGTCCCATCCATCATGGAATGGGAATTCTGACATTTTGGGGTGTCCCATCCAATCTGGAATGGGAATTCCAACATTTTGGGGTCTCCACACAATTTTGGGATGAGAATTCTGACACTTTACGGTCTCCTATCCAACCTGGGGTGGGAACCGCACCCCGTTTGGGTTCTCCCCACCATTTTGGGGTGGGAATTCCGACACTTTGGGGTGTCCTGTCCAACCTGGGGTGGGAATTCCGACACTTTGGGGTGTCCTGTCCATCCTGGGGTGGGAATTCCATCCTTTTGTGATCTCCCACTATCCTGGGATGGGACCCCCACCCCGTTTGGGATCTCCCCACCATTTTGGGATGGGAATTCCGATACTTTGGGTTCTCCTGTCCGACCTGGAATGGGAATTCCAACATTCTGGGTTCTTCCCACCATTTTGGGGTGGGAATTTATCCCTCTGGGATCTCTCCACCATTTTGGGATGGGAATTCCAACACTTTAGGGTCTCCTGTCCAACCTGGGATGGGAACTCCGACACTTTGGGGTGTCCTGTCCATCCTGGGGTGGGAACCCCACCCCATTTGGGATCTCCCCACCATTTTGGGGCGGGAATTCCGACACTTTGGGGTGTCCTGTCCAACCTGGGATGGGAACTCCGACACTTTGGGGTGTCCTGTCCATCCTGGGCTGGGAATTCTGACACTTTGGGTTTTTCCCACCATTTTGGGGTGGGAACCCCACCCTGTTTGGGATCTCCCCACCATTTTGGGATGGGAATTCCATTCCTTTGGGTTCTCCTGTCCAACCTGGGATGGGAATTCCAACATTTTGGGGTGTCCTGTCCATCCTGGGCTGGGAATTCCGTCCCGTTTGGGTTCTCCCCACCATTTTGGGGTGGGAATTCCGACACTTTGGGTTCTCCCCACCATCCTGGGGTGGGAATTCCAGCATTTTGGGGTGTCCTGTCCATCCTGGGATGGGAATTCTGACACTTTGGGTTTTTCCCACCATTTTGGGGTGGGAACCCCACCCTGTTTGGGATCTCCCCACCATTTTGGGATGGGAATTCCATTCCTTTGGGTTCTCCTGTCCAACCTGGGATGGGAATTCCGGCACTTTGGGGTGTTCTGTCCATCCTGGGGTGGGAATTCTGACACTTTGGGGTCTCCACACCATTTTGGGATGGGAATTCCGACACTTTGGGTTTTTCCCACCATTTTGGGATGGGAATTCCATCTTTTTGGGGTGTCCTATCCATTCTGGGATGGGATTCCAACACTTTGTGATCTCCCCACCATTTTGGGATGGGAATTCCAACATTTTGGGGTGTCCTGTCCATCCTGGGCTGGAAATTCTGACACTTTGGGTTTTTCCCACCATTTTGGGGTGGGAACCCCACCCCGTTTGGGATCTCCCCACCATTTTGGGATGGGAATTCCATTCCTTTGGGTTCTCCTGTCCAACCTGGGATGGGAATTCCAACATTTTGGGGTGGGAATTTATCCCTCTGGGATCTCTCCACCATTTTGGGATGGGAATTCCAGCATTTTGGGGTGTCCTGTCCATCCTGGGGTGGGAACCCCACCCCATTTGGGATCTCTCCACCATTTTGGGATGGGAATTCCGACACTTTGGGTTCTCCCCACCATCCTGGGGTGGGAATTCCAGCATTTTGGGGTGTCCTGTCCATCCTGGGCTGGGAATCCCGTCCCGTTTGTGCTGTCCCGCCGCATCCCGCGCTGTTCCCGGGGCAGATCACGCGGCAGGAGTACCAGAACGGGCTGCTGGCCTCGCGCATGGACAGCTGTCCCCAGTCCCCCGACAGCGCCGCGCCCAAAGCGGAGCCGGGGATCCCGGAGCGGCCGGAGCCGCCGGCGCCGGCGGACGAAACCACGAGTTTGCTCAACGAGAGGAACTGCCTGAGCCGCCGGAGCAACCACAGCGGCCTGGAGAATTCCATCTGAGCCCGGAGAGCCGGGAGGGAGCGGCCGGAGCCGGGAATCGCCGCCGTTCCCGGCCGCGTGGCTCCCGGCGTGGACGGGAGCGGCGCCATCTCCGCCGGCGCGGCGCCGACGGCTCAGGGAGCTTCGGGTGCGGGGCTGCCGCCCTGGGGAACCCCGGGATGGGGATCCCAACCCTGCTGGAGATCCAGGATGGAGATCCCAACCCTGCCAGAGATCCAGGATGGAGATCCCAACCCTGCCAGAGATCCAGGATGGAGATCCCAACCCTGCTGGAGATCCAGGATGGAGATCCCAACCCTGCCAGAGATCCAGGATGGAGATCCCAACCCTGCCATGATCCCGGGATGAGGATCCCAATCCTGCTGGGAATGGAGATCCCAACCCTGCCGGAGATCCAGGATGGGGATCCCAACCCTGCCAGAGATCCACGATGGAGATCCCAACCCTGCCAGAGATCCAGGATGGAGATCCCAACCCTGCCATGATCCCGGGATGGAGATCCCAACCCTGCTGGGAATGGAGATCCCAACCCTGCCATGATCCCAGGATGGGGATCCCAACCCTGCCAGAGATCCACGATGGAGATCCCAACCCTGCCAGAGATCCACGATGGAGATCCCAACCCTGCCATGATCCTGGGATGAGGATCCCAATCCTGCTGGGAATGGAGATCCCAACCCTGCCAGAGATCCGGGATGGAGATCCCAACCCTGCCATGATCCCGGGATGGGGATCCCAACCCTGCCAGAGATCCAGGATGGGGATCCCAATCCTGCTGGGAAGGAGATCCCAACCCTGCTGGAGATCCACGATGGAGATCCCAACCCTGCCATGATCCCGGGATGGGGATCCCAATCCTGCTGGGAATGGAGATCCCAACCCTGCTGGAGATCCACGATGGAGATCTCAACCCTGCCATGATCCCAGGATGGAGATCCCAACCCTGCCATGATCCCAGGATGGAGATCCCAACCCTGCCAGAGATCCAGGATGGAGATCCCAACCCTGCCATGATCCCGGGATGGAGATCCCAACCCTGCTGGAGATCCACGATGGAGATCCCAACCCTGCCATGATCCTGGGATGAGGATCCCAATCCTGCTGGGAATGGAGATCCCAACCCTGCTGGAGATCCACGATGGAGATCCCAATCCTGCTGGGAATGGAGATCCCAACCCTGCTGGAGATCCACGATGGAGATCCCAATCCTGCTGGGAATGGAGATCCCAACCCTGTCGTGATCCTGGGATGGGGATCCCAACCCTGCCAGAGATCCAGGATGGGGATCCCAATCCTGCTGGAGATCCAGGATGGGGATCCCAATCCTGCTGGAGATCCAGGATGGGGATCCCATTCCTTTGGGATCCCTGGGATGGAAATCCCAGCCCCTCAGGGCTCCTTCACCATCCTGGCATGGGAATTCCATCCCTTTGGGATCCCTGGGATAAATCCCAGCCCCTCTCCGGTGATTTTGGGATCCCTGGGATAAATCCCAGCCCCTCTCCGGAGTTTTTGGGATCCCTGGGATAAATCCCAGCCCCTCTCCGGTGATTTTGGGATCCCTGGGATAAATCCCAGCCCCTCTCCCGTGATTTTGGGATCCCTGGGATAAATCCCAGCCCCTCTCCGGAGTTTTTGGGACCCCCCGGATAAATCCCGGCCCCTTCCCCGTGCCCACCCCCCTTTCCCCGCTGGCCCGGGGGCTCCGGGGGACGCGGGGACAGAGTTGGGGACCCCCAGGGGGGGTCCCAGAGTTCCGGGGTCCCCTTGGAGGGGGGGAGAGGGGGGAGGGGAGGGTCCGGTGCCTTCCTCCCCCTCTCCCCTCCCCCAAATCCCGGGGGCGTCTCAGGGTCGGTTTTGGGGTCCGGGTTTTGGGGTGACAGCGCTAGCGACCAAAGTTGTACAGGCAGGAGGGGGCTGAGGGTCCCCCCAAAACCCCCCCGGGACCCCCCCCGGGCTGGGGGGAGGGGGAGAGAGACCCTGACCCCCCCCAAAAAAAACAAAAATAAGCACAAAAAGTTCCCCCCGGGGTGAACTCCTGTAAGTTATTGGGAGAAGGTTGAATTATTTTTCTTAATCACATCTCGACGATCAGTTCCTAGGTCCTTCCGCGGGGAGATTTTAGAAATAATAATAATAATTAATTAATAATAATAATAATTAATAATTAATAATAAGCCAGGAAAAAACAAAAACAAAAAAAACACAAAAAAAAAAAGCAAGAAAAAAAGAAACTTTTTTTATTAAATCTTCCTCTATGCAAAACCCCTTCCTCTTCCTTCCCCCCCACGGGAATTCCTATTTATTGTTCAGGTTTGATTTGTATTTTTTTGGGGAGCTCGGGCCGAGGGGGGAGGGGCGGGGGGGGCCGGGCCTCCCCCTCCCGGTTCTGCCCTTCCCCCACCCCTCCCCCCCCCCTCGGTTGTGAAACCGACCGTGGAATTTTTATTTCATGGGGTTTTTTTCAGGGGGCTTTTTTGCCAGATGGGTTAATAAAAATTCTATATCTGTGCTGGGTGTCGGTGCTGCGCGGGGGGCGGGGCCGGGCACCGGGGGAGGGGCTCCGGTTACCGCGGGAGGGGCTCCGGTTACCGGGGGCGGATCTCGGTTACCGGGGGAGGGGCTCCGTTACCGGGGGAGGGGCTCCGGTTACCGGGAGATGGCTCCGGTTACCGGGAGAGGGGCTCCGGTTACCGGGAGATGGCTCCGGTTACCGGGAGAGGGCTCCGGTTACCGGGGGAGGGCTCTGGTTACCGGGAGAGGGGCTCCGGTTACCGGGAGATGGCTCCGGTTACCGGGGGAGGGGCTCTGGTTGCCGGGGGCGGGGCTCCGTTACCGCGGGAGGGGCTCCGGTTACCGGGAGAGGGCTCCGGTTACCGGGGGAGGGGCTCCGGTTACCGGGGCTCATTTAAAGGACGCGGCGCCTTTAAATCATGACTCCTCCCCCTGTGGTTTATACCTCGAGGCTCCGCCCCCCGCGGGCGCTGATTGGCTGCCTTCCCTGAGGCGGCGCTGCACGCGATTGGCTGCGGCGCAGAGGTGGGCGTGGCGAAGAGGCGAGGCGGGCGGCGATTGGCTCAGAGCGCGGCGGAGGGGGCGTGGCCGCGTCCCCTCAGGCGTCCAGCAGGTCCCTCACGGCCGGGTGCGCCCCGTCCCGCGGGCTCCGGCCCCGCGCATCGCGGAGCGCGGCGAGCGCCGGCCGCTGCCGCAGGAGGAGCGCGCAGAGCTCGCGGTGCCCCTGCTCCGCCGCCTGGAGACAGCGGTGTCACCCCCGGGCCACACGGGGACAATCCCCGGGTGAGTGAGGGCTGGTGACAGCGGTGTCACCCCCGGGCCACACGGGGACAACCCCCGAGCCCACCGGGTGAGTGAGGCCTGGCCACAGCGGTGTCACCCCCGGGCCACACGGGGACAACCCCCGGGTGAGTGAGGGCTGGTGACAGCGGTGTCACCCCCGGGCCACACGGGGACAACCCCCGGGCCCACCGGGTGAGTGAGGGCTGGTGACAGCGGTGTCACCCCCGGGCCACACGGGGACAACCCCCGAGCCCACCGGGTGAGTGAGGGCTGGTGACAGCGGTGTCACCCCCGGGCCACACGGGGACAACCCCCGAGCCCACCGGGTGAGTGAGGGCTGGTGACAGCGGTGTCACCCCCGGGCCACACGGGGACAACCCCCGGGTGAGTGAGGCCTGGTGACAGCGGTGTCACCCCCGGGCCACACGGGGACCCCTCCCGAGCCCCCCCGGTGCCCCCCGGGCTCCCACCTTGTGCCCCCCGGTGCTCCCACCTTGTGCCCCCCGGTGCCCCCAACTTGTGCCCCCCGCGCTCCCACCTTGTGCCCCCCGGTGCTCCCACCTTGTGCCCCCCGGTGCCCCCCCCGGTGCCCCCCGGTGCCCCCACCTTGTGCAGGCCGGTTCTGCCGTCGTGGTCGGCGGCCGCGGGGTCGGCGCCGTGCTCCAGCAGCAGCTCGGTGACGGCGCGGTGGCCGCAGTAGCAGGCGCGGTGCAGCGGGGTGGCCCCGCCGGGGGTGCGGGCGTCGCACGGAGCCCCCCGCTCCAGCAGCAGCCGGCAAACAGCCAGGTGCCCGTTCCGGCTGGCGTAGTGCTGAGGGACACCCGGGACACCCGTGACAGACGGGGAACCCCGGGACACCCCGGGACAGCCGTGACAGCAGCCGGGGAACCCCGGGACAGCCGGGGACACCCGGGACACCCGTGACAGACGGGGAACCCCGGGACCCCCGGGACAGCCGGGGAACCCCGGGACCCCCGGGACCTCCGGGACAGCCGTGACAGCAGCCGGGGAACCCCGGGACAGTCGGGGACACCCGGGACCCCCGGGACAGCCGGGACAGGCTGGGACACCCGGGACACCCGGGACACCCGTGACAGCAGACGGGGAACCCCGGGACCCCCGGGACAGCCTGGGACACCCGGGACAGCCGGGGACACCCGGGACCCCCGGGACACCCGTGACAGCAGCCGGGGAACCCCGGGAACCCCGGGACAGCCGGGACAGGCTGGGACCCCCGGGACCTCCGGGACCCCCGTGACAGCCTGGGAACCCCGGGACCCCCGTGCCAGGCCCGTGTACCCCGCCAGGTCAGGACCCCAAAGATCCCCGGGACCCCCGGTATTCCCGGTATCCTCGGGACCCCCGGTATCCCCGGGAACCCCGGTACCTCCGTACCAGGGCCGTGTACCCCACCAGGTCAGGACCCCCGGTACCCCCGGTACCCCCGGTGTCCCCGGTACCCCCGGTATTCCCGGTATCCCCGGTACCCCCGGTATCCCCGGTGTCCCGTACCAGAGCCGTGTACCCCGCCAGGTCGGGCTCCGCGGGGTCCCCGCGCCGCTCCAGCAGCTGCAGCACCCGCGCCTCGTCCCCGTCCCGCGCCGCCGCCCAGATCCCTGCGAACAGCGGGGCCGGCTCAGACCGGGACGGAGCCCCGGGCCCGCCCCGAGACCCCTCCGGTACCGGGCACCCCAGCCCAGAGCCCCTCTGAGCTCCGCCGGTACCGGTAACCCGGCCCTGCTGGCCCCCAGCCCCGGAGCCCCCCGGACCCCGCTCGAAGTCCATCTCGGGCAGGCTCTGGTGCACGCTGGGCACGGCCACCCGCCCCGGGCAGCACCGAGCGGGCGGCGAGCGGCGACCACCGGCCATGGCGGCGGGGGAACGGCGGCGAACGGGGCCGAGGGGCGGCGGAAAGGGCCGAGGGGCGGCGGAAAGGGCCGAGGGGAGGCGGAAAGGACCGAGGAGAGCCGAGAAGGGCTGAATTGGTCGGAAAGGGCCGAGTGAGAACGGAAAGAGCCGATGATGATGCAAGGGGCCGGAAAATACCGAAGGGAGCCGAAGGACGCCTCGATCCGGCGCATGCGCACTGTCAACATCACCCCCAGCGCCAGGGGGCGCCCTCGGCCGCTCAGAGCCCCCTTTGGGGTCCCCTCCCCCCCCAGTTTTGGGGTCCCCAAGGCAATGGGGGGGAGTCCCAGGGCAATGGGGGGTCCCCGATATCGGGGTGTCCCTGGGCTCCCCCTCCCCGTGATGGGATCCCCCCCCCCCCGATCCCATTTCCCAGCCCCCGATCCCATTCCCAGCCCCCCCGATCCCCATTTCCCACCCCCTGATCCCATTTCCCACACCACAAACCCCATTCCCAGCCCCCCCGATCCCATTTCCCACACCCCCAATCCCATTTCCCTCCCCCCCAATCCCGTTTCCCACCCTCCTCTCCCCATTCCCAGCCCCCCCCTCCCCATTCCCATCCCCCCCGATCCCATTTCCCACACCCCCGATCCCATTCCCCGATCCCATTTCCCATTTCCAGCACCCCCGATCCCATTCCCACACCCCTCTCCCCATTCCCAGCCCCCCCAATCCCATTTCCCTCCCCCCCAATCCCATTCCCAGCCCCCCTCTCCCCATTCCCAGCCCCCCCCATTCCCATCCCCCCCGATCCCATTTCCCATTCCCAGCCCCCCCAATCCCATTCCCTCCCCCCCAATCCCATTCCCAGCCCCCCTCTCCCCATTCCCAGCCCCCCCCATTCCCATCCCCCCCGATCCCATTTCCCATTCCCAGCCCCCCCAATCCCATTTCCCTCCCCCCAATCCCATTCCCAGCCCCCCTCTCCCCATTCCCAGCCCCCCCCCGATCCCATTTCCCATTTCCCACACCCTGATCCCATTCCCCACCCCTCTCTCCCCATTCCCAGCCCCCCCGATCCCATTTCCCACATCCTGATCCCATTCCCAGCCCCCCTCTCCCCATTTCCCACCCCCCTCTCCCCATTCCCACCCCCCCGCTCCCATTTCCTGCCCTTTTCCCATCAGAGCCTCCCCGGGGACCCCCCCTCGTTGCCCCCCGGCATCCGGGGAGGGCTCGGGGGGAGCCGGGCCCGGCCCCCCCGCCTGGGAACGGCTCCGCTTTGCCCATTTTTAGCCCCTCTGGAGCTTTTTCCATGAGCTCAGCACCGGGGGGAGCCCAAAATTCCCCCCAGAGCCCCCCCAGAGAGAGAGAGAGAAAGGAAAAAAAAATCCGAGATTTGTCGGGGTTTTTTGGGTTTTTTTTTGGAAGTCGTTTTATTATTAATATAAAAATACTCACGTATTTACAGCAAATAAATATATTTCGGTAACAAATAAATTACACTGGGGGGGTTATACAAAAGGGGAGGGGGCGTGCAGGGGGGGACAGGCGGGGAGGGAGGGGACAGAGCCCCGGGGAGGGGACACGGAGGGGGAGGGGGGTGGAGATAGAAAAGTTGTCAGGAAGAAAAAACCCGAAATCAGCCCAAAAAAACGTCCCGAGGGCACCGGCCCGGGCGGCCCGGGGGTGTCCCCAAGTCTGTCCCTCCAGGGGGACACGGTACCGAAGGCGGGGGTGGTGACCAGGACCCCGTGGTGACACGGTGGCACGGCCCCAGGTGACAGCGGTGGCACAGACCCGGGTGACAGCGGTGGCACAGACCCGGGTGACAGCGGTGGCACGGCCCCAGGTGGCACAGACCCGGGTGACAGCGGTGGCACGGCCCCAGGTGACAGTGGTGGCACAGCCCCGGGTGACAGCAGTGGCACGGCCCCAGGTGGCACAGCCCCGGGTGACAGTGGTGGCACAGCCCCGGGTGACAGTGGTGGCACAGCCCTGGGTGACACGGTGGCACAGCCCCAGGTGACAGTGGTGGCACAGCCCCGGGTGACACGGTGGCACAGCCCCAGGTGACAGCGGTGTCCCCAGGGAGGGGACAGGGCCAGGGTGACACCCCTGTCCCCACAGGGCAGGTACCAAAGCCACCATCCTGTCCCCAAGGGTGGGTTTCACCCCCAAGGCAGACACCGGTGTGACATTCCTGTCCCCAAGGTGGGCACTGGGGTGACAATCTTGTCCCCAAGGTGGGCACAGGGGTGACAATCTTGTCCCCAAGGTGGGCACAGGGGTGACACTGCTGTCCCCAGGGCAGATGCTGAGGTGACAATCCTGTCCCCAGGGTGGGTCCAGTGCCAAGCTGAGCACTGGGGTGACACTGCTGTCCCCAAGGTGGGCACTGGGGTGACACCGCTGTCCCCAAGGTGGGCACTGGGGTGCCAATCCTGTCCCCAGGGCAGGTGCTGGGGTGACACCACTGTCCCCAGGGCAGATGCTTCAGTGACAATCCTGTCCCCAGTGCCGGGTGCCAATCCTGTCCCCAGTGCCAGGTGCCGAGGTGACTAATCCTGTCATTGCTGGGGTGACACCGCTGTCCTGGGTGCCAATCCTGTCCTGGTGACGGTGCCAGGGTGACAATCCTGTCCCCAGTGCCGGGTGCTGGGTGCCAATCCTGTCCCCAGTGCCAGGGTGCCAATCCTGTCCCGGGTACTGGTGCCAGGGTGCCAATCCTGTCCTGGTGCCGGTGCCAGGGTGCCAATCCTGTCCAGGGTGCCAGGTGCCAATCCTGTCCCCAGTGCCAGGGTGCCAATCCTGTCCCGGTGCCGGTGCTGGGTGCCAATCCTGTCCTGGGTACTGGTGCCAGGGTGCCAATCCTGTCCAGGGTGCCAATCCTGTCCCCAGTGCCGGGTGCTGGGTGCCAATCCTGTCCTGGGTACTGGTGCCAGGGTGCCAATCCTGTCCAGGGTGCCAATCCTGTCCCGGTGCCGGTGCTGGGTGCCAATCCTGTCCCCAGTGCCAATCCCATCCCGGTCCCGGTTCCAGGCATCCCTCGGCTCTCCCGGCGCCGAGCCGGGCTCCGCTCACACCGACGACTCCTCGGGGTTGGAGTCGGGCAGGGTTTGGCGCTGCTGCAGCTTCCTGCGCAGCTCCTCGGCCAGCTCGGCGCACGCCGGCCGCTCCTCGGCGCCCAGCGCCAGCCGGATGTATCCGTTGGAGGCCGAGCCGCGCAGGGGGCCCAGGTGGATGCGGGTGGGCGAATGCAGCGGCTGCCCGGGGATGGCGGCGGGCGGCGAGCCGGCCCCGGGGCCGCCGTTGCGGCAGCAGGCGCCGCCGGCGGTGCTGGCGTGGCCGGGCACGATCTTGAGCGACCCGTCCGAGTAGTAATAACTGGAGGGGTCCCAGAGCTTCTCGTCCGAGTCGGAGGCGGCGCTGGAGGCGAAGCGAGGGCTGGGCGGCTCTTTGGGCAGCTCGATGGGGTACACCAGGGTGCTCTCGATGGCTTTGGTGGCTTTGCCCAGCTCGTGGCGCAGCCGGCGCCAGAGGGACAGCACGGCCAGCAGCAGCAGCAGGCACAGGGCGCCCAGGCACACGGCCAGCACCCAGACGGCGCCCAGGCTCTCCAGCGGCGCCCGCGTCTCCAGCGGCGCGCCGGGGCCGGGCAGAACCGCCACGCGGTACTCCTGGGCCGGCAGCAGGGCGCCCTGCTCCTCGGCCAGGCAGCGGTACGTGCCGCTGTGCTGGGCACCCGCCGCCGGCACCACCAGCGCCCGCAGGCGCGACTCGCCCAGAACCAGAACCTGCTCGGCCGCCAGGGCCCGGCCATCGAAGGTCCAGAGGGCGCGGGCCAGGTTGGAGCCCAGGCGACACGTCAGGACCAGGTCGGTGCCCGCCACCACCGACACGTTCTTGGGAGTGAGGGGACCTGAGGGGACAGGGAGGGGAGGAGTGAGGGGGGGAATCCGTGGGGTGGGATCTGTGGGGTGGGATCCAGTGGATCCAAGGGATGGGGTGGGATCCATGGGATGGGATCCGTTAGGTGTGATGGGATCTGTGGGATGGATGGGATCCATGGGATGGGATGGGATCCATGGGGTGGGATCCATGGGGTGGGATCCATGGGGTGGGATCCATGGGTTAGGATGGGATCCATGGGGTGGGATCCATGGGGTGGGGTGGGATCCATGGGATGGGATCCATGGGATGGATGGGATCCATGGGATGAGATCCATGGGTTGGGATGGATGGGATGGAATCCATGGGATGGGATGGATGGGATGGGATCCATGGGGTGGGATCCATAGGGTGGGATCCATGGGGTGGGATCCATGGGGTGGGATCCATAGGGTGGGATGGGATCCATGGGGTGGGATCCATGGGGTGGCAGGGGACACCGTGTGCCAGCTGTGGGGTCTCACCTTGCTTGGCCACCTGTGGCACGGAGCAGGCGCTGGTGTCGGAGCTCAGCACGTCCTGCACCAGGTGGGACCTGGGGGGGGAGGACACAGTGAGGGGGGGCTCGTGGTGTCCCCTCCCCAGGGACCCCCAGGGACCCCTGATCCCACCCTGGGACCCTGCAGGGACACCCCAAATTATCACCCTGGGACCCTGCAGGGACACCCCAAATTATCACCCTGGGACCCTGCAGGGACACCCCAAATTATCACCCTGGGACCCTGCAGGGACACCCCAAATTATCACCCTGGGACCCTGCAGGGACACCCCAAATTATCACTGGGGACCCTGCAGGGACACCCCAAATTCCTGGTGTCCCCAGTGCTGTCCCCAGTGTCCCCAGTTGCTGTCCCCAGTGTCCCCGGTGTCCCCAGTGTCCCCAGTTACTGTCCCCAGTGTCCCCAATGTCCCCAGTTGCTGTCCCCGGTGTCCCCAGTGCTGTCCCCTGTGTCCCCAGTGTCCCCAGTGTCCCCCGTGTCCCCAGTGCTGTCCCCAGTGTCCCCAGTGCTGTCCCCCGTGTCCCCAGTGTCCCCAGTGCTGTCCCCAGTGCTGTCCCCAGTGTCCCCCGTGTCCCCCGTGTCCCCAGTGCTGTCTCCAGTGTCCCCAGTGTCCCCAGTGCTGTCCCCAGTGCTGTCCCCAGTGCTGTCCCCAGTGTCCCCAGTGTCCCCAGTGTCCCCAGTGTCCCCAGTGTCCCCCGTGTCCCCAGTGTCCCCAGTGCTGTCCCCAGTGCTGTCCCCAGTGCTGTCCCCAGTGTCCCCAGTGCTGTCCCCAGTGTCCCCAGTTGCTGTCCCCAGTGTCCCCAGTTGCTGTCCCCAGCTGGTGTCCCCGGTGTCCGGTACCCGTTGTGGCCGTCGCTGCGGACGCAGGCGCTGCGGTTGCGGCTCCAGGCGCAGTAGGGGTCCCGTGCCAGCACGCAGTCGCTGCAGCTCTGGTAGCGCCCGCACTCTGCCAGGGGCAGCTGGGCCAGCTGCAGCCGGGAGCCGGCAAACAGCAGCTTCTGCCAGGGGAGGGAGGGGACAGTGAGGTGACACTGCAGTGACACTGCGGTGACACTGCCACCCCTGCCAGGCTCACCTTGGTGGCAGCCAGCGCCAGGCTCTCCACGGGCTGTGCGGGCTCGAACACCTGCAGCTCCTCCACCAGGTGCGTGTGGGAGCCCAAATCCAGCGCCTTGTGCACCCAGCCGTCACCTGTGGGACACGGTGGGTGCTCGGGGATGGGGCACGCTGGGGCTGGCCCCTGGTGTCCTGTCCCCTGTCCCTGTCCCCTGTCCCTGTCCCTCTGTACCCTATCCCCCCCATCCCTGTCCCCTGTCCCTGTCCCCTGTCCCTGTCCCTCTGTGCCCTGTCCCCCCCATCCCTGTCCCCTGTCCCTGTCCCCTGTCCCTGTCCCCCCCATCCCTGTCCCTCTGTCCCTGTCCCCTTTGTCCCCTGTCCCTTCTGTCCCTGTCCCTCTGTGCCCTGTCCTCTGTTCCTGTCCCTCTGTCCCTGTCCCCTTTGTCCCCTGTCCCTCTGTGCTCTGTCCCATTTGTCTCCTGTCCCCTTTGTCCCCTGTCCCTCTGTCCCTGTCCCTCTGTGCTTGTCCCCTCTGTCCCCTGTCCCCCTGTCCCTCTGTGCCCTGTCCCATTTGTCCCCTGTCCCCTTTGTCTCCTGTCCCCTTTGTCCCTGTCCCTCTGTGCCTGTCCCCTTTGTCCCCTGTCCCTCTGTCCCCTGTCCCCCTGTCCCTCTGTGCCCTGTCCCATTTGTCCCCTGTCCTCTTTGTCTTCTGTCCCCTTTGTCCCCTGTTCCTCTGTTCCTGTCCCCCCCTGTCCCTCTGTGCCCTGTCCCCCTGTCCCTGTCCCCATCCCTGTCCCCTGTCCCCTGTCCCCATTCCTGTCCCTACCTGTCCCGATGAAGAGCACCTCGTAGGTGTTCCCTGTCCCCATCAGTGTCCCCTGTCCCTGTCCCTGTCCCCTGTCCCCATGTCCCCATCCCTACCTGTCCCTACCTGTCCCGATGAAGAGCACCTCGTAGGTGTCCCCATCAGTGTCCCCTGTCCCTGTCCCCATCCCTGTCCCTACCTGTCCCGATGAAGAGCACCTTGTAGGTGTCCCCATGTCCCCATCAGTGTCCCCTGTCCCTACCTGTCCCGATGAAGAGCACCTCATAGGTGTCCCCATGTCCCCATCAGTGTTCCCTGTCCCCATCCCTGTCCCTGTCCCCATGTCCCCATCAGTGTTCCCTGTCCCCATCCCTACCTGTCCCGATGAAGAGCACCTCGTAGGTGTTCCCTGTCCCTGTCCCCCTGTCCCCTGTCCCCATCAGTGTCCCCTGTCCCTACCTGTCCCGATGAAGAGCACCTCGTAGGTGTTCCCATCCAGCCCAGCCACACGATCCACCACCATCTGGGTGAAGTTGGAATCCTTCTTGAGGAGCAGGGGCCGGCCTCGCTGCGGGGCCACGGCCTCGTCCATCAGCGGGTGCTTCTTGGCAAAGTTGAGGGTGTTGTCAGGCAGCTCCAGAGAGCTGCCAAAGCCGTTCTGACGGTGCCAGTCCGTGATGCACTGGGGAAAAAATCATCAGAAATCATCATAAATCAGCACAAATCATCATAAATCAGCACAAATCATCACAAAGCTGTTCTGACGGTGCCAGTCCATGATGCACTGGGGAAAAAAATCAGCACAAATCATCAGAAATCAGCACAAATCATCATAAATCAGCACAAATCAGCACAAATCATCCCAAAGCTGTTCTGACGGTGCCAGTCCGTGATGCACTGGGGACAGCGGGGTCACAAATAATCATAAATCATCATAAATCATCATAAATTATCATAAATCATCCCAAATCATCCCAAATCATCACTGCTGGAGCCTAAATCCTCTAGAGGGGCACAGCTGGATCCCAAATCATCCCAAATCATCCCAAATCATCACAGCTGGAGCCCAAATCATCCCAAATCATCACAGCTGGATCCCAAATCATCACAGCGGGATGCCAAATCATCTACTGGATACTGCTGGATCCTGAATCATCTCAGGAAGGCACACGGGATCCCAGATCCTCTTAGGAGGGCACAGATGGATCCCAGAGATCACCTCCAGCCCCAGGGACAGATCCCAACCCCCCAGAGATCACCTCCAGCCCCACAGATAGATCCCAGAGATCACCTCCAGCCCCATGGACAGATCCCAACCCCTCAGAGATCACCTCCAGCCCCAGGGATGGATCCCGACCCCTCAGAGAACACCTCCAGCCCCACAGATGGATCCCAGAGATCACCTCCAGCCCCACAGGGGGATCCCAACCCCTCGGGGAACACCTCCAGCCCCACAGATGGATCCCAACCCCTCAGAGATCACCTCCAGCCCCACAGGGGGATCCCAACCCCTCGGGGAACACCTCCAGCCCCAGGGATGGATCCCAACCCCTCAGAGAACCCCTCCAGCCCCATGGACAGATCCCAACCCCCCAGAGATCACCTCCAGCCCCATGGACAGATGCCAACCCCCCAGAGAACCCCTCCAGCCCCACAGATGGATCCCAGAGATCACCTCCAGCCCCAGGGATGGATCCCAACCCCCCAGAGAACCCCTCCAGCCCCATGGACAGATCCCAACCCCCCAGAGAATCCCTCCAGCCCCATGGACAGATCCCAACCCCCCAGGGAACCTCTCCAGCCCCACAGATGGATCCCAGAGATCACCTCCAGCCCCACAGATGGATCCCAACCCCTCGGGGAACACCTCCAGCCCCACAGATGGATCCCAACCCCTCGGGGAACACCTCCAGCCCCACAGATGGATCCCAATCCCCCAGGGAACCCCTCCAGCCCCATGGACAGATCCCAACCCCCCAGAGAACCCCTCCAGCCCCAGGGATGGATCCCAACCCCTCAGAGAACCCCTCCAGCCCCATGGACAGATCCCAACCCCTCAGAGAACCCCTCCAGCCCCACAGACGGATCCCAACCCCCCAGAGAACACCTCCAGCCCCACAGATGGATCCCAGAGATCACCTCCAGCCCCACAGATGGATCCCAACCCCCCAGAGAACCCCTCCAGCCCCACAGATGGATCCCAGAGATCACCACCAGCCCCATGGACAGATCCCAACCCCCCAGAGAACCCCTCCAGCCCCATGGACAGATCCCAACCCCTCAGAGAACCCCTCCAGCCCCATGGACAGATCCCAACCCCCCAGGGAACCCCTCCAGCCCCATGGACAGATCCCAACCCCCCAGGGAACCCCTCCAGCCCCATGGACAGATCCCAACCCCCCAGGGAACCCCTCCAGCCCCATGGACAGATCCCAACCCCCCAGGGAACCCCTCCAGCCCCACAGATGGATCCCAATCCCCCAGGGAACCCCTCCAGCCCCACAGCAGACCCCGGGGTGGCACTGGGCTCTCACCGCGCCGGGCCGTGGGCTGGGCACCTCGCCCGAGTACCGGCCCCATTTCTGCGCCTGCTCCCGGTACTCCTTGTAGGGCCCCTCGAAGGCTTTGCGCACCTCCAGGATGTGGTAGCGGCAGATGGCAGAGACGTCCACGTCACCCCTGCGGGCACAGCGCGACTGCTGGTCAGCGGGCACCGGGACACGGGCGCCGTGGCCACCATGGGCACTGGGACATGGGCACCGTGGGCACAGGGACATGGGCACCGTGGCCACCATGGGCACAGGGACATGGGCACCGTGGCCACCATGGGCACAGGGACATGGGCACCGTGGGTACAGGGACATGGGCACCGTGGCCACCATGGGCACAGGGACACAGGGACATGGGCACCGTGGCCACCATGGGCACAGGGACATGGGCACCGTGGGTACAGGGACATGGGCACCGTGGCCACCATGGGCACCGTGGGTACAGGGACATGGGCACCGTGGCCACCATGGGCACTGGGACACAGGGACATGGGCACTGTGGCCACCATGGGCACTGGGACATGGGCACTGCAGCCACCATGGGCACAGGGACATGGGCACCGTGGCCACCATGGGCACCGTGGGCACAGGGACATGGCCACCATGGGCACCGGGACACGGGCACCGTGGGCACCGTGGGCACTGGGACACAGGGACATGGCCACCATGGGCACTGGGACATGGCCACCATGGGCACCAGGACATGGGCACTGTGGCCACCATGGGCACCTGGGCATGGGCACTGTGGCCACCATGGGCACCGGGACATGGGCACCGTGGGCACCGTGGGCACAGGGACATGGCCACCATGGGCACAGGGACATGGGCACCATGGGCACCATGGGAACCGGGACATGGGCACTGTGGCCACCATGGGCACTGGGACATGGCCACCATGGGCACTGGGACAAGGCCACCATGGGCAACATGGGCACTGGGACATGGGCACCATGGGCACAGGGACATGGCCACCATGGCCACCACAGACACAGTGACACGGCCACCACAGACACAGTGACATGGCCACCACAGACACAGTGACATGGCCACCATGGCCAGCACAGACACAGTGACACAGCCACCACAGACACAGGGACATGGCCACCATGGCCAGCACAGACAGTGACATGGCCACCACTGACACAGTGACATGGCCACCACGGCCACCACAGACAGTGACATGACCACCACAGACACAGTGACATGGCCACCATGACCACCACAGACAGTGACATGGCCACCATGGCCACCACTGACACAGTGACATGGCCACCACGGCCACCACAGACAGTGACATGACCACCACAGACACAGTGACACAGCTATCACAGACACAGTGACATGGCCACCATGGCCACCACAGACAGTGACATGACCACCACAGACACAGTGACACAGCTATCACAGACACAGTGACATGGCCACCACGGCCACCACAGACAGTGACACGGCCACCACGGCCAGCAGAGCCCCAGGGCTGGGCCAGCACAGACACAGTGACATGGCCACCATGGCCACCACAGACACAGTGACACAGCTATCACAGACACAGTGACATGGCCACCATGGCCACCACAGCCAGTGACACGGCCACCACAGACAGTGACATGGCCACCATGGCCACCACGGCCCCAGGGCCGGGCCAGCACCCACCAGCGGGCGCGGAAGACGCCGAAGAAGGCGGTGTCCTGCCAGCGGGCGCCGGGCAGGGTGAACACGGCCTGCAGGCGGTTGAAGTGCAGCTGCTGCTCGGGGGCCGAGCACAACAACCGCGCCTTCAGGAACGACGTCCACTTCTTCTGCAGCGTCCGCGCGCCGCCAACGTCACCCTGCGGGGACACGGACAGCGTGGGGACACGGACAGCGTGGGGACGGGGACAGGGACAGCGTGGGGACAGGGACAGCGTGGGGACAGGGACAGCGTGGGGACACGGACAGCGTGGGGACGGGGACAGCGTGGGGACGGGGACAGCGTGGGGACGGGGATGGGGACACATGGGGACAGCGTGGGGACGGGGACAGGGACAGCGTGGGGACGGGGATGGGGACAGGGACAGCATGGGGACGGGGTGGGGACACATGGGGACAGCGTGGGGACGGGGATGGGGACAGGGACAGCGTGGGGACAGGGACAGCGTGGGGACAGGGACAGCATGGGGACGGGGACAGGGACAGGGACAGCGTGGGGACGGGGATGGGGACAGGGACAGCGTGGGGACAGGGACACATGGGGACAGGGACAGGGACAGCATGGGGACAGCCACAGCGTGGGGATGGGGACGGGGACAGGGACACACGGGGACCAGGACAGAGTGGGGACGGGGATGGGGACAGGGACACATGGGGACAGCCACAGCGTGGGGACGGGGACAGGGACAGTGTGGGGATGGGGACAGGGACAGGGTGGGGACAGCCACAGTGTGGGGACGGGGACGGGGACAGGGACACACGGGGACAGGGAAAGGGACAGCGTGGGGATGGGGATGGGGACCGGGACAGCGTGGGGATGGGGATGGGGACCGGGACAGCGTGGGGACAGGGACGGGGACAGGGACACCGTGGGGACAGGGACAGGGACAGTGCGGGGACAGGGACACCGTGGGGACCAGGACGGGGACAGGGACACCATGGGCACCAGGACAAGGCCACCAAGGGCACTGGGACAAGGCCATCATGGTCACCAGGACAGGGCCACCAAGGGCACTGGGACAAGGCCACCATGGTCACCAGGACAAGGCCACCAAGGGCACCAGGACAGGGCCACCAAGGGCACTGGGACAAGGCCACCAAGGGTACTGGGACAAGGCCACCAAGGGCACTGGGACAAGGCCACCATGGTCACCAGGACAAGGCCACCATGGTCACCGGGACAAGGCCACCAAGGGCACTGGGACAGGGCCACCATGGTGACCATGAGCACCAGGACAAGGCCACCATGGTCACCAGGACAGGGCCACCAAGGGCACTGGGACAAGGCCACCATGGTCACCAGGACAGGGCCACCATGGTCACCAGGACAGGGCCACCAAGGGCACTGGGACAAGGCCACCATGGTCACCAGGACAGGGCCACCATGGTCACCAGGACAGGGCCACCAAGGGCACTGGGACAAGGCCACCATGGTCACCAGGACAGGGCCACCAAGGGCACTGGGACAAGGCCACCATGGTCACCAGGACAGGGCCACCAAGGGTACTGGGACAAGGCCACCAAGGGCACCAGGACAGGGCCACCAAGGGCACTGGGACAAGGCCACCAAGGTCACCAGGACAGGGCCACCAAGGGCACTGGGACAAGGCCACCATGAGCACCAGGACAGGGCCACCAAGGGCACCAGGACAGGGCCACCATGGTGACCATGGGCACCAGGACAGGGCCACCATGGTCACCAGGACAGGGCCACCAAGGGCACTGGGACAAGGCCACCATGGTCACCAGGACAGGGCCACCAAGGGCACTGGGACAAGGCCACCATGGTCACCAGGACAGGGCCACCAAGGGCACTGGGACAAGGCCACCATGGTCACCAGGACAGGGCCACCAAGGGCACCGGGACAGGGCCACCAAGGGCACTGGGACAAGGCCACCATGGTCACACCCCAATGTGTTACAGTCTAACAATAATATAACAATTTCAAAAACCTAAAAAACCACAATAAATATAAAATGACTTTTTTATCATTTTGTATAATCTGTGAGAAATGTGATAATAATTAATTAATGATGATGATGATTATTAACATATTAAGAGAATTAGTAAAAACGCTTTGGTTTCATGATGATCGTTTTATGTCACATGCAAAAAAATTAATGATAATCATGAAAAATGGAATAATTATTAATGGAATGTAATAATGGAATGATTAACTAAAATGCATTAATTTCACAGTGATAATAATGGAAATATTAGTATAAACTCGTTAGTTTGATGATGATAATAATGGAAATATTAGCAGGAATAGATTCGTTTGATGATGATAATAATGGAAATATTAGCAGGAATAGATTAATTTTGTGATGATTATAAAAAAAATAGTAATGAAAATATTAATAGAACTGCATTAATTTCATAATGATAACAATAATAAAAATATTAGTAGAAACATCTTGATTTCATGATAGTAATAATGACAATATTAATAGAATTCAATTAATTTCATTATAATAATAATAATGACAATATTAATAGAATTCAATTAATTTCATGGTAATAATAATGACAATATTAATAGAATTAAATTAATATCATGATAATATGAACATGGAAATGGAAACATTAATAGATATGCACTAATCTCATGATGATAATACCAGAAATATTAATGAGAGCACATTAATTACACACCCAGCCCCTGCTGTGCTTGGCTTGAGCGCCACCAGCACTGCCCAGACCCAAACTGGAACCCAAACTGGAACCCAAACTGGAACCCAAACCCAAACTGGAACCCAAACTGGAACCCAAACTGGAACCCAAACTGGAACCCAAACCCAAACTGGAACCCAAACTGGACCCAAACCCAAACTGGAACCCAAACTGGACCCAAACCCAAACTGGAACCCAAACTGGAACCCAAACTGGAACCCAAACTGGAACCCAAACTGGACCCAAACCCAAACTGGAACCCAAACTGGAACCCAAACTGGAACCCAAACCCAAACTGGAACCCAAACTGGAACCCAAACTGGAACCCAAACCCAAACTGGAACCCAAACTGGAACCCAAACCCAAACTGGAACCCAAACCCAAACTGGAACCTAAACTGGAACCCAAACCCAAACTGGAACCCAAACTGGAACCCAAACCCAAACTGGAACCCAAACTGGAACCCAAACTGGAACCCAAACCCAAACTGGAACCCAAACTGGAACCCAAACTGGAACCCAAACCCAAACTGGAACCCAAACTGGAACCCAAACCCAAACTGGAACCCAAACCCAAACTGGAACCCAAACTGGAACCCAAACTGGAACCCAAACCCAAACTGGAACCCAAACTGGAACCCAAACTGGAACCCAAACTGGAACCCAAACCCAAACTGGAACCCAAACTGGAACCCAAACTGGAACCCAAACTGGAACCCAAACCCAAACTGGAACCCAAACTGGAACCCAAACTGGAACCCAAACCCAAACTGGAACCCAAACCCAAACTGGAACCCAAACCCAAACTGGAACCCAAACTGGAACCCAAACTGGAACCCAAACCTAAACCCAAACTGGAACCCAAACCCAAACTGGAACCCAAACTGGAACCCAAACCTAAACCCAAACTGGAACCCAAACCCAAACTGGAACCCAAACTGGACCCAAACCCAAACTGGACCCAAACCCAAACTGGAACCCAAACTGGACCCAAACCCAAACTGGAACCCAAACTGGAACCCAAACCCAAACTGGAACCCAAACCCAAACCCAAACCCAAACCCAAACCCAAACCCAAGCCAGCCTGATGTCCCCAGGTGTCCCCATGTGTGTCCCCTGGTGTCCCCACGTGTGTCCCCTGGTGTCCCCAGCTGTCCCCAGGTGTCCCCATGTGTGTCCCCTGGTGTCCCCAGGTGTGTCCCCAGCTGTCCCCAGGTGTCCCTAGGCTATCCCAGGTGTCCCCAGGCTGTCCCCAGCTGTCCCCAGGTGTGTCCCCAGCTGTCCCAGGTGTCCCCAGCTGTCCTCAGATATCCCCAGCTGTCCCCAGGTCTATCTCAGGTATCCCCAGCTGTCCCCAGATATCTCCAGGTGTCCACAGATATCCCCAGGCTGTCCCAGCTGTCCCCCAGCTGTCCCCAGCTGTCCCCATCTGTCCCCAGCTGTCCCCAGGTGTCCCCAGGTGTGTCCCCAGCTGTCCCCAGGTATCCCCAGGTATCCCCAGGTATCCCCAGGTGTATCTCAGGTGTATTTCAGGTATCCCCAGGTATCCCCAGGTGTCCCCAGGTGTCCCCATACCTTGCAGACCCGTGCCACGCGTGCCACCACCTGCTCGGCGTAGCAGTCGTACTCGACGGCGCGCTCGCTGAAGAAGAAGTACACCTTGTCATCGTCACCGCTGCCGCTGCCCGCGCTCTCCGGCACGAAGGCGGACGCCACGAAGTGGGGCTCTGTGGAGGCACGGTGTCACCTGTGTCACCAGTGTCACCAGTGTCACCTGTGTCACCTGTGTCACCTGTGTCACCAGTGTCACCTGTGTCACCTGTGTCACCAGTGTCACCAGTGTCACCTGTGTCCCGGTGTCACCAGTGTCACCTGTGTCCTGGTGTCACCAGTGTCACCTGTGTCTCCAGTGTCACCAGTGTCCCCTGTGTCACCAGTGTCACCTGTGTCCCCTGTGTCACCAGTGTCACCTGTGTCCCCTGTGTCACCTGTGTCACCACTGTCCCCCTGTGTCCCAGTGTCACCAGTGTCACCTGTGTCACCTGTGTCCCCTGTGTCCCGGTGTCACCAGTGTCACCAGTGTCACCTGTGTCACCTGTGTCACCACTGTCCCCCTGTGTCCCAGTGTCACCAGTGTCACCAGTGTCACCTGTGTCACCTGTGTCCTGGTGTCACCAGTGTCACCTGTGTCCCCTGTGTCCTGGTGTCACCAGTGTCACCAGTGTCACCTGTGTCACCTGTGTCCTGGTGTCACCAGTGTCACCTGTGTCACCTGTGTCCCCAGTGTCACCTGTGTCACCTGTGTCACCGGTGTCACCAGTGTCCCCTGTGTCACCAGTGTCACCTGTGTCACCAGTGTCATCTGTGTCACCTGTGTCACCAGTGTCCCCTGTGTCCCGGTGTCACCAGTGTCACCTGTGTCACCTGTGTCCCCTGTGTCACCTGTGTCACCTGTGTCCCCTGTGTCACCTGTGTCACCAGTGTCACCTGTGTCACCTGTGTCACCAGTGTCATCTGTGTCACCAGTGTCACCTGTGTCACCTGTGTCCCCTGTGTCACCTGTGTCACCTGTGTCACCTGTGTCACCAGTGTCACCCCTGTGTCACCTGTGTCACCTGTGTCCTGGTGTCACCAGTGTCACCTGTGTCACCACTGTCCCCCTGTGTCCCAGTGTCACCAGTGTCACCTGTGTCACCAGTGTCCCCTGTGTCCTGGTGTCACCTGTGTCACCTGTGTCACCAGTGTCACCTGTGTCACCTGTGTCACCAGTGTCACCAGTGTCACCTGTGTCACCAGTGTCACCTGTGTCACCTGTGTCACCAGTGTCACCTGTGTCACCTGTGTCACCTGTGTCACCTGTGTCACCAGTGTCCCCCTGTGTCACCGGTGTCACCACTGTCCCCCTGTGTCCCGGTGTCACCAGTGTCACCTGTCACCTGTGTCACCTGTGTCACCTGTGTCACCGGTGTCACCTGTGTCCCCTGTGTCACCTGTGTCACCTGTGTCCCCTGTGTCCCGGTGTCACCAGTGTCACCTGTGTCACCAGTGTCACCGGTGTCCCCTGTGTCCCGGTGTCACCAGTGTCCCCTGCGTCACCACTGTCCCCCTGTGTCCCTGTGTCACAGCTGTCCCCCTGTGTCACCGGTGTCACCAGTGTCCCCCTGTGTCACCGCTGTCCCCTGTGTCCCAGTGTCACCAGTGTCCCCTGTGTCCCCTGTGTCACCTGTGTCACCAGTGTCCCCGTGTCACCGCTGTCCCCTGTGTCCCGGTGTCACCAGTGTCCCCTGTGTCACCAGTGTCACCCGTGTCACCTGTGTCACCAGTGTCCCCCCGTGTCCTGGTGTCACCGGTGTCCCCTGTGTCACCGCTGTCCCCCTGTGTCCCAGTGTCCCCCTGTGTCCCGGTGTCCCCTGTGTCCCCTCCCCATGTCCCGGTGTCACCTCTGTCCCCTGTGTCCCGCTGTCCCCTGTGTCCCCTCCCCGTGTCCTGGTGTCCCCGTGTCCCCGTGTCCCTGCCGTGTCCCTGTGTCCCGCTGTCCCCATGTCCCCTCCCCGTGTCCCTGCCGTGTCCCGGTGTCACCGGTGTCCCCGTGTCCCCTCCCCGTGTCCCTGCCGTGTCCCGGTGTCACCGCTGTCCCCGTGTCCCCTCCCCGTGTCCCCTCCCCGTGTCCCTGCCATGTCCCGGTGTCACCGCTGTCCCCGTGTCCCCTCCCCGTGTCCCAGTGTCCCCCGTGTCCCCTCCCCGTGTCCCTGCCGTGTCCCGGTGTCCCCGTGTCCCCGTGTCCCCGTGTCCCTGCCATGTCCCACCGTTCAGCCAGGAGGTCAGGTACTCAGTTTTCATGGAGTAGTGCTGGCCCAGGTTGCGCAGGATGACGGGCTCCGTGCCCAGGAAGTTGTTGAAGGTGGCGGAGTAGAGCTCCCCGTCTGTGAGGGAGGGGTTTTAGGGGGGGTGGAGGGTGTTGGGGACACCCCCCGTGTCCCCAGAGGTGTCACCTACCCACGATGAGGCCGGTGTGGCCCTTGGTGGGGTCGTAGGGACATTTGCCTTTGCCGTCCTCGAATGCCACCGGGTCCAGGGTGAAGCCGGAGAGCTCCTGGGGGGCACGGGGAGGGTGGGGGGTCCTGAGTCAGGTCCCCCCCCGCCAGACAGGCCCCAGGCCCAGGGACACCCCCTGAGTGACCCTTCTGGGGACAGGGACAGCCCTGAGTGACCCTCCTGGGGACAGGGACAGCCCTGAGTGACCCTCCTGGGGACAGGGACACCCCCTGAGTGACCCTCCTGGGGACAGGGACACCCCCTGAGTGACCCTCCTGGGGACAGGGACACCCCCTGAGTGACCCTCCTGGGGACAGGGACACCCCCTGAGTGACCCTCCTGGGGACAGGGACACCCCCTGATTGACCCTCCTGGGGACAGGGACAGCCCTGAGTGACCCTCCTGGGCACAGGGACAGCCCTGAGTGACCCTCCTGGGGACAGGGACACCCCCTGAGTGACCCTCCTGGGGACAGGGACAGCCCTCGAGGAGACAGGGACAGCCCTGGAGGAGCCATCGAGGAGACAGGGACATCCTTGGATCACCCTTGGGACAGGGACACCCCTGGATGATCCATCCTGGGGACAGGGACACCCCTGGACCACCCTGGGGACAGGAACCCCTCCAAAATGACCCATCCTGGGGACAGGGACACCCCTGGACCACTCTGGGGAGAGGGACACCACTAAATGCTGCTCCTGGGGATAAGGGACACCCCTGGACCACCCTGAGGACAGGGACACCCCTGGATGATCCATCCTGGGGACAGGGACACCCCTGGATGACCCATCCTGGGGACAGGGACACCCCTGGACCACTCTGAGGACAGGGACACCCCTGGATGACCCGTCCTGGGGACAGGGACACCCCTGGAGCACCCTGAGGACAGGAACCCCTCCAAAATGTCCCACCTGGGACACCCCAAGCGCACAGCAGACACCCCAAACCCTCCCTCACGCACACAAACCCCACCCCACGCGTACAGGGACACCCCTAAATGCCACCCCTGGGGACAAGGCCACCCTGCAGGGGGGACCTGGGGTCCCCTGGGCTCTGGGGACCCCCACTCACGATGTAGGTGCACTTGGGCTGGAAGGCGTAGGTGCCACAGGCGTACAGGTGAGAGCTGTTGTAGCTCTGCAGGAAGCGCACGTAGTTGAAACAGTCGGTCTGGGAGGGGACACAGGGGACATTAATGGCACAGCACAGGGCGTGGGGACATGGTGTGGGGACACTGGCATGGGATAGGGGACACTGGCATGGGACAGGGGACATTGGCATGGGGACACTGGCACGGCATGGGGACACTAATATGGGACAGGGGACACTGGCATGGGACGCTGGCATGGGCACGTAGTTGAAACAGTCGGTCTGGGAGGGGACACAGGGGACATTAATGGCACGGCACAGGGCTTGGGGACACGGTGTGGGGACACTGGCATGGGATAGGGGACACTGGCATGGGACAGGGGACACTGGCATGGGACGCTGGCATGGGCACGTAGTTGAAACAGTCGGTCTGGGAGGGGACACAGGGGACATTAATGGCACAGCACAGGGCATGGGGACACGGTGTGGGGACACTGGCATGGGACAGGGGACATGGCATGGGGACACTGGCATGGGACAGGGGACACTGGCACCACATGGGGACAGGGGACATGGCATGGGAGAAGGGACATGGCATGGGGACACTGGCATGGGACAGGGGACATGGCATGGGACAGGGGACATGGCATGGGGACACTGGCATGGGACAGGGGACACGGTGTGGGGACACTGGCATGGGACAGGGGACACTGCCATCACATGGGGACAGAGAAACATAGCACAGGGACACAGGGTGACAGCACAGGGACACAGGGTGACAGCACAGGGACACAGGGTGACAGCACAGGCACACAGGGTGACAGCACGGGGACACAGGGTGACAGCACAGGGACACAGGGTGACAGCACGGGGACACAGGGTGACAGCACAGGGACACAGGGTGACAGCACAGGGACACAGGGACAGGGACACTGGGGCTGGAATGGCACAGAGACACAGGGTGACAGCACAGGGACACAGGGTGACAGGGACACAGGGTGACAGCACGGGGACACAGGGTGACAGCACAGGCACACAGGGTGACAGGCACACAGGGTGACAGCACAGGGACACAGGGTGACAGGGACACAGGGTGACAGCACAGGCACACAGGGTGACAGCACAGGCACACAGGGTGACAGCACGGGCACACAGGGTGACAGGCACACAGGGTGACAGCACGGGGACACAGGGTGACAGCACGGGGACACAGGGTGACAGCACAGGCACACAGGGTGACAGGGACACAGGGTGACAGCACAGGCACACAGGGTGACAGGCACACAGGGTGACAGCACAGGCACACAGGGTGACAGGGACACTGGGGCTGGCAGTGTCCCACCCCCCAGCACCCAGCACCCACCTGGTTGTTCTTGCCCTTCTGCACGCACTCCGCTTTCTTCTCCAGGGGCGCCTGCCAGGAGATCTGGGGGTGGCAGAGGGGTCAGGGGCTGGGGTGTCACCCCCCACCCAAACCCCCACCCGTTTTTGGGGTGTCCCGGGGTCTCACCGCCGCCTTGAGCTCCACGGTGCCGGTGGCCAGGGCGAACACGGCCTCGCGGGCGCCCACGTAGAGCAGCGCCTCGGCCTCGTCCAGCGTCAGCGTCACGTAGTGAGACACCCCGCCCTGGGAGAAGCGCTTGGCAGTGTCCTGCAGCTCTGTGGGGACAGGGACACCGGGATGGGACACCACAGCTCTGTGGGGACACCGGGATGGGACAGCCCCACAGCTCTGTGGGGACACCAGGATGGGACACCCCCACAGCTCTGTGGGGACACCAGGATGGGACACCCCCACAGCTCTGTGGGGACAGGGACACCGGGATGGGACACCCCCACAGCTCTGTGGGGACACCGGGATGGGACACCCCCACAGCTCTGTGGGGACAGGGACACCGGGATGGGATACCCCCACAGCATCACCCAACCCTGCCAGACCCCCCCCACAGCTCTGGGGACAGGGACACCGGGATGGGACCCCCCCACAGCTCTGTGGGGACAGGGACACCGGGATGGGACCCCACAGCATCACCCACCCCTGCCAGACCCCCCACAGCTCTGTGGGGACACTGGGACCCAGGGCTGGGACCCCCCCACAGCTCTGTGGGGACAGGGACACCGGGATGGGACACCCCCACAGCTCTGTGGGGACAGGGACAATGGGCTGGGACACCCCCACAGCTCTGTGGGGACAGGGACACCAGGCTGGGACCCCACAGCATCACCCAACACTCCCAGACCCCACCCACAGCTCTGTGGGGACAGGGACACCGGGCTGGGACACCCCCACAGCATCACCCACCCCTGCCAGACCCCACCCACAGCTCTGGGGACAGGGACACCGGGATGGGACCCCACCACAGCTCTGTGGGGACAGGGACACCGGGATGGGACACCCCCACAGCTCTGTGGGGACAGGGACACCGGGATGGGACCCCACAGCTCTGTGGGGACACCGGGATGGGACCCCACAGCTCTGTGGGGACAGGGACACCAGGCTGGGACCCCACAGCATCACCCAACACTCCCAGACCCCACCCACAGCTCTGGGGACAGGGACACCGGGATGGGACCCCACAGCATCACCCACCCCTGCCAGACCCCACCCGCAGCTCTGTGGGGACAGGGACACCAGGCTGGGACCCCACAGCTCTGTGGGGACAGGGACAATGGGCTGGGACACCCCCACAGCTCTGTGGGGACACCGGGATGGGACACCCCCACAGCTCTGTGGGAACAGGGACAATGGGCTGGGACACCCCCACAGCTCTGTGGGGACACTGAACTGGGACCCCCCTGCAGCTCTGTGGGGACAGGGACACCGGGATGGGACCCCACCACAGCTCTGTGGGGACACTGGGCTGGGACCCCACAGCTCTGTGGGGACAGAGACTCAGGACAGGGACCCCACAGCTCTGTGGGGACAGGGACACCGGGCTGGGACCTCCCCACAGCGCTGTGGGGACACTGGGCTGGGACCCCACAGCTCTGTGGGGACAGGGACACCGGGCTGGGAACCCCACAGCTCTGTGGGGACACCGGGATGGGACCCCACCACAGCTCTGTGGGGACAGGGACACCGGGCTGGGACCCCACAGCTCTGTGGGGACAGGGACACAGGGACACTGGGCTGGGACCCCACAGCTCTGTGGGGACACTGGGCTGGGACCCCACAGCTCCATGGGGACACCGGGCTGGGACCCCACAGCTCTGTGGGGACACCGGGCTGGGACCCCACAGCTCTGTGGGGACACTGGGCTGGGACCCCACAGCTCTGTGGGGACAGGGACACCGGGCTGGGACCTCCCCACAGCTCTGTGGTGACAGGGACACAGGGACACCAGGCTGGGACCCCACAGCTCTGTGGGGACACTGGGCTGGGACCCCACAGCTCTGTGGGGACACTGGGCTGGCACCCCACAGCTCTGTGGGGACACAGGGACCCAGGGCAGGGACCCCACAGCTCCATGGGGACACCGGGCTGGGACCCCACAGCTCTGTGGGGACACCGGGCTGGGACCCCACAGCTCTGTGGGGACACAGGGACACAGGACAGGGACCCCCGTGCACCCCCGCCCCCGCCGGACCCCCCCGGAGCCCCCCGGCCCCGTGGCACACAAAGGTCCCTTTGTCACCGGCGGGGCCGGGTGAACACAGTGGCCTTTGCAGGGACCCCTCGCCCCCCCCCGCGCCCCCCGGCCACCCCCGGGCCCCGCAGAAAGGAACCATTGACGGGACAGAGGCAGCGCCCGGGCGGGGACAGGGACACCGGGCTGGCACGGCACGGGGGCGGCACCGGGACAGTGACACGGCCGGGGGTGGGGGACAGGGTGTGGGGACAAGGGACACTGCACGGGGACAGTGACACGGCCGGGGGTGGGGGACAGGGTGTGGGGACAAGGGACACTGCACGGGGACAGTGACACGGCCGGGGGTAGGGGACAGGGTGTGGGGACAAGGGACACTGCACAGGGACAGTGGAATGGCTGAGGGTGGGGGACAGGGTGTGGGGACAAGGGACACTGCACAGGGACAGTGGAATGGCTGAGGGTGGGGGACAGGGTGTGGGGACAAGGGACACTGCACGGGGACAGTGACACGGCCGGGGGTGGGGGACAGGGTGTGGGGACAAGGGACACTGCACAGGGACAGCGGAATGGCTGAGGGTGGGGGACAGGGTGTGGGGACAAGGGACACTGCACAGGGACAGTGGAATGGCTGAGGGTGGGGGACAGGGTGCGGGGACAAGGGACACTGCACAGGGACAGCGGAATGGCTGAGGGTGGGGGACAGGGTGTGGGGACAAGGGACACTGCACAGGGACAGTGGAATGGCTGAGGGTCCTGGGTGTGGGGACAAGGGACACTGCACAGGGACAGGGGCATGGCTGAGGGTGGGGGACAGGGTGTGGGGACAAGGGACACTGCACAGGGACAGTGGAATGGCTGAGGGTAGGGGACAAGGGACACTGCACGGGGACAGTGGAATGGCTGAGGGTCCTGGGTGTGGGGACAAGGGACACTGCACAGGGACAGTGGAATGGCTGAGGGTAGGGGACAAGGGACACTGCACGGGGACAGTGGAATGGCTGAGGGTAGGGGACAAGGGACACTGCACAGGGACAGTGGAATGGCCGGGGGTGGGGGACAGGGTGTGGGGACAAGGGACACTGCACAGGGACAGTGGAATGGCTGAGGGTCCTGGGTGTGGGGACAAGGGACACTGCACAGGGACAGTGGAATGGCTGAGGGTCCTGGGCGTGGGGACAAGGGACACTGCACAGGGACAGTGGCATAGCAGATGGCACGGGGACAGGGGACACTGGCACGCGACAGGGGAATGTGACACGGCATGGGGACACAGGGCATGGCACAGGGACAGGGCCACTGGAGCTGGCACAGCATGGGGACACAGGGTGACAGCACAGGGCAGGGACACAGGCTGCTGGCACAGGACAGGGACAGAATCCCGGGGTGCTGGCAGGGCAGGGGGACAGTGGCAGAGGGATGGCACAGCAAAGGGACAGGGACAGGATGATGGCAGGGTGTGGGGACAGGAAATGGCCGAGGGATGGGACAAGGGACACGGCACAGGGATGGGACAGGGTGGTGGCAGGGCGGGGGCACAGGGGATGTGGAGGAGGGATAGGACAAAGGACCTGGCACAGGGATGGGGACGGGGATGGGACAGGTGACACGGCACAGGGATGGGACAGGGGACAGGGATGGGACAGGTGACACGGCACAGGGATGGGACAAGGGACACAGCACAGGGATGGCACAGGGGACACAGCACAGGGATGGGGACAGGGGACACAGCACAGGGATGGGGACAGGGGACACGGCACAGGGATGGGGACAGGGGACACAGCACAGGGATGGGACAGGGGACACAGCACAGGGATGGGGACAGGGGACACAGCACAGGGATGGCACAGGGGACACAGCACAGGGATGGGACAGGGGACACAGCACAGGGATGGGACAGGGGACAGGGGACACAGCACAGGGATGACACAGGGGACACAGCACAGGGATGGGGACAGGGGACAGGGGACACAGCACAGGGATGGGGACAGGGGACTCAGCACAGGGATGGCACAGGGGACACAGCACAGGGATGGGGACAGGGGACAGGGGACACAGCACAGGGATGGCACAGGGGACACAGCACAGAGATGGGACAGGGGACACAGCACAGGGCAGTGTCCCCCAGGCACCAGCACAGGACTGGCCACCCAGAGCACCATCCCTGCACGTCCCCCATGTGTCCCCACAGACCCCAGTTTTGGGGACACCCACCCCACCGCGCTGACATACACAGGGTGACAACAGCCACCACCACCGTGTCACCCCACCGTGACAAGGGACACAACCAACCCCCCCGAACCCCCTTGTGGCACTCACCAGCGTAGGGGACAGTCCTCCTGGGCACAGCACTCCACGACACCCCGGGGGTGGCAGCGGCGCTGGTGGCAGCGGTGACGAGGGCCAGCAGCGCGGCGAGGGCCATGGCGCCGGCCCGGGGGGGACAGCGCAGGGTCCCTGGGGGGTGACACGGCCACACCGTGGCCCGGTCAGCGCCGCGGGGCAGCGGCGGCGTCAGGCGGGCGGCGAGGGGACAAGGCGGCATTGAGGCAGCGCTGTCACGAGTTCGGGGGCGCCCCGCGGGCACCCCGAGCCTGCTCCCCCCTTCTCCCCACGGAGCAGGAAACGAGACCCGGCCGCTTCCAACCTCCCCCTGCCCGGGATGTCCCGGGGGCACCCCGAGCCTGCTCCCCCCTTCTCCCCACGGAGCAGGAAACGAGACCCGGCCGCTTCCAACCTCCCCCTGCCCGGGATGCCCCGAGCCTGTCCCCCTCCCCTCACCACGGTCCCTCCGGAGCAGGAAACGGGACCCGGCCGCTTCCAACCTCCCCCTGCCCGGGATGCCCCGGGGGTGCCCCGAGCCTGCTCCCCCTTCTCCCCACGGAGCAAGAAACGAGACCCGGCCGCTTCCAACCTCCCCCTGCCCGGGATGCCCCGAGCCTGTCCCCCCTTCTCCCCACGGAGCAGGAAAGGGGACCCGGCCGTTTCCAACCCCCCCCTGCCCGGGATGCCCCGAACCTGCTCCCCCTTCTCCCCACGGTCCCTCCGGAGCAGGAAACGGGACCCGGCCGCTTCCAACCTCCCCCTCCCCTCCACGTCCTGCCCGGGATGCCCCGGGGGTGCCCCGAGCCTGCTCCCCCCTTCTCCCCACGGTCCCTCCGGAGCAGGAAACGGGACCCGTCCGTTTCCCACCTCCCCCTCCCCTCCACGTCCTGCCCGGGATGCCCCGGGGGTGCCCCCGGCGTGCTCCTCCCGCCCCCGGTGCCCCGGGCCGGGCAGGATGCGGCTGGGAATTGTTCTGCCCTGCCCGGAGGGAAGCAGGAAGTTGGGGGGGCTCGGGGGGGGCCCCCAGTGACGGCTCGGGAAGGATTTCCGGGAGGGTGGGGGGCCGGGAAGGGCTGTGGGAATGGGGGACACCCCAGCCGGGCTTCCTGGGGCGGGGTGAGGGTGGCACGGGCACAGCTGGGGTGTGCCGGGAACATCTGGGGTGCCAGGGGAACATCTGGGGTGTCACGGGAACATCTGGGGTGTGATGGGCACAGCTGGGGTGTGATGGGCACATCTGGAGTGTGCTGGGGTGCCACGGGAACATCTGGGGTACCATGGGAACATCTGGGGTGCCACGGGCACATCTGGGGTGCCACGGAAACATCTGGGGTACCATGGGAACATCTGGGGTACCATGGGAACATCTGGGGTGCCACGGGCACATCTGGGGTGCCACGGAAACATCTGGGGTACCATGGGAACATCTGGGGTGTCAGGGGAACATCTGGGGTGCCACGGGAACATCTGGGGTGCCATGGAAACATCTGGGGTGCCACGGGCACATCTGGGGTGTGATGGGCACATCTGGGGTGGCAGGGGAACATCTGGGGTGTCAGGGGAACATCTGGGGTGTGATGGGCACATCTGGGGTGCCACGGGCACATCCGGGGTGCCAGGGGAAAAAAGGGGGTGCCACGAGCACAGCCAGGGCACAACAGGGTGCCGGGGACACCGCTGAGGTGTCACAGGGAGAGTCGGGGTCCCACAGGCAAAGATGGGGTGCCATGGGCACAGCCGGGAGTACAGGAGGTAAATCTGAGGTGCCACAGATGAATCTGGGGTGCCACAGATGAATCTGGGGTGCCAGAGGTAAATCTGGGGTGCCACAGATGAATCTGGGGTGCCAGAAGTAAATCTGGGGTGCCACAGATGAATCTTGGGTGCCAGAGGTAAATCTGGGGTGCCACAGATGAATCTGGGGTGCCAGAGGTAAATCTGGGGTGCCACAGATGAATCTGGGGTGCCACAGATAAATCCGGGGTGCCAGAGGTAAATCTGGGGTGCCACAGATAAATCTGGGGTGCCAGAGGTAAATCTGGGGTGCCACAGGCCAATCCGGGGTGCCCTGGGCACAGGCAGGGTGCCACAGCAATGGCCAAGCTGCCGCGGGCACGGCTGGGGCTCAACAGGCACAGCCGGGGTGCAACAGGCACGGCCACAGGGACAAAAGCACAGCGAGGGTGCCACAGGCCACGGCCGTGCCCGGGGTGTCCCGGGCACCATCGGGGTGCCCTGGGCAAAGCCGGGGTCCCCCCGAAGCGGGGACAGGCCGGTGTCCCCGCGGTCCCCAAGTTCAGCGCTGGACACCCGCGAGTGGCCTGAGGGGCCGGGGGTGCCACCCGCGGTCCCCACGACGGTGCCACCCCGGGGTCCCCACGCTGGTGCCACCCCAGGGTCCCCACCACGCTGCCCGCCCTTCCCGGGGGTCCCCACACGCCCCCGTGCACCCCCCGATCCCGGTACCGGGGGGGGGTTCCCGGTGCACCCACGGATCCGAGCGGCCGTGAGGGGGATTCCGCCCCCCCCCCCCATCCACGGGCGGCGGGGGGAACCGGTGGCGATCCCCGGTACCGGCAGGAACAAAGCGCCTCCCCCTCCTCCTCCCGCCCCCGCGGCTCCGCCACAACAATACCGAGGCGGGGCGGGGCAGGGGGGGGCCCGCACTCACCTCAGGGCGCGGCGGCGGCGGCGGCGGCGGCGGCGGCGGGGAGGGAGGCGGCCGTGAGGGGCGGGGGGTCCGGGGGGGGCCCGGCCGGGGCGGTGAGCGGCGGGAGGCGGTGGAACGGGGCAGGAGCCCGGGCGGGGCGGTGGAAGGAGGCGGCGGAGCGGGGCGGGGGGCGCGGGGGGGGCCCGGCCGGGGCGCGGGAGGCGGGAGCGGCCGTGAGGGGCGGCGGCGGGAGCGCGCCGCGCGGCTCCGCGGGGCCCCGCCCCGCCCGTGACGTCACGGGCGCCCCTCAGGGGAGGGGGGCGCGGGTCGGGTCGGGTCAGATCGGAACCGCTCGGGTCGGGTCGGGTCAGATCGGAACCGCTCGGGTCGGGTCGGGTCAGATCGGAACGGCTCGGGTCAGATCGGAACCGCTTGGCTCGGGTCAGATCGGAACCGCTCGGATCGGATCGGGTCAGATCGGAACCAGTTGGGTCTAACTGGAACCAGTTGGCTCAACCAAGCTCAGCCCAGCCTGGCTCGGTTTGGGCCCGATCCAGAACCAGTTCAGCCCAGTTCAGCCCAGTTCGGAGTGTCCTGGTTGGGCTCAGCCCAGTTCGGAGCATCCTGGTTTGGCTCAGCCCAGTCAGCCCAGTCCAGCCCAGTTTGGAGCGTCCTGGTTGGGCTCAGCCCAGTTCAGCCCAGTTTGGAGCATTCTGGTTTGGCTCAGCCCAGTTCACCAGGCTCAGTTCAACCCGGTTTGGATCAGCCCAGTTCAGCCCAGTTCAGCGGGCTCAGTTCAACCCGGTTTGGATCAGCCCAGTTCAGCCCGGTTCAGCCCAGTTTGGAGTGTTCTGGTTGGGCTCAGCCCAGTTCAGCCCAGTTCACCGGGCTCAGCTCAACCCAGTTTGGCTCAGCCCAGCCCGGTTTAACCCAGCTCAGCTCAGCCTGGTTTTACCCATCCCAGTTTGGCTCAGCTCAGCCCAGTTTGGCCAATCCCAGTTCAGCTTGTCCAGGATCCATTCCCGGGACCTGTCCGGGATCCATTCCCGGGATACCTGTCCGGGATCCATTCCTGGGATTCCTGTCCAGGATCCATTCCTGGGATTCCTGTCCGGGATCCATTCCCAGGACCTGTCCGGGATCCATTCCCGGGATCCCTGTCCGGGATCCATTCCCAGGACCTGTCCAGGATCCATTCCCGGGATCTGCCCGGGATCCCTTCCCAGGATTCCAAGAATCCTTCCCTGCCTGGGAATCCTGTCCAGGATCCCTGCCTGGAACACCTGACCAGGGGATCTTGTCTGGGAATCCTGTCTGGGAATCCTGTCCGGGAATCCTGTCTGGGAATCCTATCGGGAATCCTGTCTGGGAATCCTGTCTGGGAATCCTATCAGGAATCCTGTCTGGGAATCCTGTCTGGGAATCCTGTCTGGGAATCCCACCAGGAATCCTGTCTGGGTGCCCAGAGACCCCCCAATGCCCAGGGACACCCGCAAATGCCCAAGGTCCCCCCAATGCCCAGGGACCCCCCAATTCCCAGGGACCCCCCAATGCCTGAGGACCACCCCAGTGCCCAGGAACCCCCTGATTCCCAGACATCCCCCAATTCCCAGGGACCCTCCAAATACCCAAAGACCCCCCAATGCTCAGGGTCCCCCCCAATGCCCAAAGACTCCCCAGTTCCCAGGGATCCCCAATGCCCAGAGTCCCCCCAATTCCCAGGGTCCCCCCGGTGCCCAGGGACCCCCAATTCCCAGGCATCCCCCAGTTCCCAGGGACCCTCCAAATACCCAAAGACCCCCCAATTCCCAGAGTCCCCCCAATGCCCAGGGACCCCCCAAATACCCAAAGACCCCCCAATGCTCAGGGTCCCCCCCAATGCCCAAAGACTCCCCCAATTCCCAGAGTCCCCCCCAATGCCCAGAGACCCCCCAATTCCCAGGAACCCCCCAATTCCCAGGAACCCCTCAATTCCCAGGGTCCCCCCGGTGCCCAGAGTCCCCCCAATTCCCAGGAACCCCCCAATTCCCAGGAAGCCCCCAATTCCCAGGGTCCCCCCAATGCCCAGAGACCCCCCAATTCCCAGGGTCCCCCCAATGCCCAGGGACCCCCAATGTCCAGAGACCCCCCAATTCCCAGGAAGCCCCCAATTCCCAGGAACCCCTCAATTCCCAGGGTCCCCCCGGTGCCCAGGGACCCCCCGGTGCCCGGTGATCACAATGTGGGGGTGACCAGAGCCCTTCTTGTGGCACCGGGAGCTCCCCGGGGACAGTTTGGGGGGGTCGCGCCCCCTCTTTGGGCACCACGTGAGGCCTCACCGGAAGGGGGCGTGGCCAGAAGGGGGCGTGGCTTTCTCCAACCAATAGGAAGCGGCGGCTTTCGCGGTGACCCCGCCCACTGCCCCGCCCCGTCGCCTTCGCACCCCCTCAGGCGCTCAAACGTCAATCAAAGCGTGGCGGGCTGGCGATCCGACCAATCACAGCCAGCTTTCTGCGTGAGAGGCGGGATTTAGCGGGTATTAACCAATCAAAATGAAGTATGGGCGGAGCCTCGCTCTCGCGAGATCAGGCTCACTTTCGGCGCGCGCCTGACCCGGAAGTTCTGCTGAGGGAGTTTCCGGTGCTGCTGAGGCGCGGCCTCCTCAGGCCCCGGTCCCGTTCCCGCTCCCGGTCCCGTTCCCGTTCCTGGTCCCGCTCCCGGTGCAGCCATGGCGGACGTCACCGCCCGCAGCCTGCAGTATGAGTACAAGGCGGTAAGTGCGTGCCCGGTGCCGTGAAACCCCTCCCGTTACCGTGAGCTCAGCCCGGTACCGTGGCCTTTGGGCCCCATTTCGGGTCCCCCTCAGCGCCCTTTGGGGACCCCCAGTCCTGTTTCGGGCCACTTGAGCCCGTTTTTGGGGTACCCCAGTCCTCCTTCAGCCTCATTTGGGGACCCCGGTCCCACTTTGGGGCTCCTTGGGCTTCTCCCGGTCCCATTTTGAGACCCCAACCCCATTTTGAGCCCCCCAAATCCCATTTTCCGACCCCAAATCCCATTTTACAACCCCCAAATCCCATTTTGGGATCCCCGGTCCAGTTTTGAGACCGCCTCAGTCCCATTTTGGGATCCCCAAATCCCATTTTGGGATTTTCGTCCCCATTTTGCGACCCTAAACCCCATTTTACAACCCCAAACTCCATTTTGAGCCCCCCAAATCCCATTTTCCGACCCCAAACTCCATTTTGAGCCCCCCAAATCCCATTTTGAGCCCCCCAAATCCCATTTTGAGCCCCCCAAATCCCATTTTCCGACCCCAAATCCCATTTTGTGACCCCCAAATCCGATTTGGAGACCCCCAATCCCATTTTTAGACCCCAACCCCATTTTGAGCCCCCCAAACTCCATTTTGAGCCCCCCAAACTCCATTTTGAGCCCCCCAAACTCCATTTTGAGCCCCCCAAATCCCATTTTCCGACCCCAAACTCCATTTTGAGCCCCCCAAATCCCATTTTCCGACCCCAAATCCCATTTTGGGATCCCCGGTCCAGTTTTGAGACCGCCTCAGTCCCATTTTGGGATCCCCAAATCCCATTTTGGGATTTTCATCCCCATTTTGCCACCCTAAACCCCATTTTGAGCCCCCAAACCCCATTTTATAATCTCCAAACCCCATTTTATTACCCCAAACCCCATTTTGAGCCCCCCAAGTCCCATTTTGAGCCCCCCAAACCCCATTTTGAGCCCCCCAAACCCCGTTTTGAGCCCCCCAAACCCCATTCTGAGACCCCCCAATCCCATTTTAGAGCCCCAAACCCCATTTTGAGCCCCCCAAACCCCCATTTTCCAGCCCCCAAACCCCATTTTGCACCCCTCAAACCCCATTTTGAACACCCCAAATCCCATTTTAAGCCCCCCAAACCCCATTTTGAGTCCCCCAAACCCCATTTTAAGCCCCCCAAACCCCATTTTACGACCCTCAAACCCCATTTTGAGCCCCCCAATCCCATTTTAGAGTCCCCAACCCCATTTTGAGCCCCCCAAACCCCATTTTGAGCCCCCCAAACCCCATTTTGAGCCCCCAAACCCCATTTTGAGCCCCCCAAACCCCATTTTAAGCCCCCAAGCCCCATTTTATGACTCCCAAACCCCATTTTACAACCCCCAATCCCATTTTACAATCCCCAATCCCAATTTTGAGACCCCCAACCCCATTTTGAGTCCCCCAAACCCCATTCTGAGACCCCCCAATCCCATTTTAGAGGCCCAAACCCCATTTTGAGCCTCCCAACCCCATTTTATTACCCCCAAACCCCATTTTGAGGCCCCCCAATCCCATTTTACAACCCCCAAACCCCATTTTGAGCCCCCCAACCCCATTTTAAGCCCCCCAAACCCCATTTTGCACCCCCAAAACTCCATTTTGAGCCCCCCAAACCACATTCCACCCCCCCAAACCCCATTTTGCACCCCTCAAACCCCATTTTGTGACCCCAAACCCCATTTTGCACCCCCCAAACCCCATTTTGCACCCCTCAAACCCCATTTTGAGTTCCCCAAACCCCATTTTGAGCCCCCCAAACCCCATTTTGTGACCCCAAACCCCATTTTGAGCCCCCAAACCCCATTTTGAGCCCCCCAAACCCCATTTTGTGACCCCCAAACCGCATTTTACAATCCCCAAATCCCATTCTGAGTTCCCCCAACCCCATTTTAAGCCCCCCAAACCCCATTCCACCCCCCCAAACCCCATTCTGAGACCCCCCCAATCCCATTTTAGAGCCCCAAACCCCATTTTGAGCTCCCCAAACCCCATTTTGAGTCCCCCAAACCCCATTTTGAGTCCCCCAAACCCCATTTTGTGACCCCAATCCCATTTTAGAGCCCCAATCCCAATTTTGAGACCCCAAACCCCATTTTGATCCCCCCAAACCCCATTTTGAGCCCCCCAAACCCCATTTTGTGACCCCAATCCCATTCCACCCCCCCCAAACCCCATTTCCCCCCCCCTTAACCTCCCCCCATCCCCACCCCACCCTCCCATCCCCATTTCCCTCTCTCTCCCACTCACTTTTTCCCACTTTTCCCATTTTTTTTCCCCTCAGAATTCCAACCTGGTGCTGCAAGCCGACCGCTCCCTGATCGACCGCACGCGCCGGGACGAGCCCACGGGAGAGGTTCTGTCCCTGGTGGGGAAACTGGAGGGGACCCGAATGGGGGACAAAGCCCAGAGGACCAAACCCCAAATGCAGGAGGAGAGAAGGGCCAAGTGAGCAGAAAAAATGGGAATTTTCATCCTGGGATAGCGGGATGGGAAAGGGGATTTTTGCTGGGGTTTGGTTTTCCAGAACAGCTGGGTTTGGGTGCCCAGTTTCCCAGGAAAGTGGATTTTCTTGGAATCTGATTTCCTAGGAAAGCAGCTTTCCCTGGAGTTTGATTTCCCAGGAAAGTGGATTTTCTTGGAATCTGATTTCACAGGAAAGTGGATTTCCCTGGAGTTTGATTTCCCAGGAAAGCAACTTTCTCTGGAGTTTGATTTCCAAGGAAAGTGTTTTTTCTGGGAACCTGATTTCCCATGAAAGCAGCTTTCCCTGGAGTTTGATTTCCCAGGAAAGTGGATTTTCTTGGAGTTTGATTTCCCAGGAAAGTGGATTTTCTTGGAATCTGATTTCCCAGGAAAACAACTTTCCCTGGAGTTTGATTTCCCAGGAAAGTGGATTTTTCCAAAACCCCAAAATCCAGATTCCATCCTGCCCTTGGCCATTCCCAGAGATCCAGGAGCAGCGAATTCCACCCTCATCCCATCCACAAAATCCCATTTAAATCCCAATTTCCCTTCCTTGATACCATTCCCTGCTTCCCAAAATCCCAAAATCCCAAAATCCAGATTCCATCCTGCCCTTGGCCATTCCCAGAGATCCAGGAGCAGGGAATTCCACCCTCATCCCATCCACAAAAATCCCATTTAAATCCCAATTTCCCTTCCTTGATACCATTCCCCGTTTCCCAAAATCCCAAAAATCCCTCTCCAGCTTTTTGGGAACCTCTGGAAAAGATCTTCTTGGAGCTTTCCCTTCTCCAACTCAAAACTTTGATGAATATTTTGGGGTGAAAAACCCCAAATTCCCGCTTTACCTCGTGGGATAAAGGGATTTGATTGGATTTAATTCCCGATTTTCCCGTTTTTTTCCAGGAGGAGGAAGCGGGATGAGGACAGGCACGACATCAACAAGATGAAGGGTTACACCCTTCTCTCCGAGGGTATCGATGAGATGGTCGGGATCATCTACAAACCCAAGACCAAGGAAACTCGGGAAACCTACGAGGTTCTGCTCAGCTTCATCCAGGCGGCCCTGGGGGACCAGGTGAGTCCGGAATCGCCTCCGGAATCGCCTCCGGAATCGCCTCTGGAAATCTGGGAATTCTGCTCTGGGATGGGGGAATCCAGCTCTGTTGTCTCCCATTGGGATGGGTTTGGGATGGGCTTGATGTGGGTGTTTAGTTTTGGAGTTTAGGGGTTTTGGGATAGCTGCAGGTTTTTTGGGAATTTGGCATTTTCCTGGTCAGGAATTCCTTCCTAAAATTCCCTTTAAACCGGGACCTGGAATTCTGGATTGGTTTGGGTTGGAAGAATCATTAAAGTTCATCCAGTGCCATCTCCAGCCTGGCCTTGGGCACTTCCAGGGATTCTGGGGCAGCTTCTCTGGGAATTCTCCACTCTCCTGGTCAGGAATTCTTTCCCAAAATTCCCTTTAAACTGGGACCTGGAATTCTGGATTGGTTTGGGTTGGAAAGGACCTTGAAACCCTTCCAGTGTCATCTCCAGGCTGGCCTTGGGCACTTCCAGAGATTCTGGGGCAGCTTCTCTGGGAATTTCTGCAGCTTCTCTGGGAATTTGTCATTCTCCTGGTCAGGAATTCCTTCCCAAAATTCCCATTAAAGCAGCACATGGAATTCTGGATTGGTGCCATCTCCAGGCTGGCCTTGAGCACTTCCAGGGATTCCAGGAGCAGCCAGAGCTTCTCTGGGAATTCCATCCCAGTCCCTCCCCACCCTCCCAGCCAGGAATTCCTTCCCAAAATTCCCTTTAAACTGGGACCTGGAATTCTGGATTGGTTTGGGTTGGAAAGGACCTTGAAACCCTTCCAGTGTCATCTCCAGGCTGGCCTTGGGCACTTCCAGAGATTCTGGGGCAGCTTCTCTGGGAATTTCTGCAGCTTCTCTGGGAATTTGTCATTCTCCTGGTCAGGAATTCCTTCCCAAAATTCCCATTAAAGCAGCACATGGAATTCTGGATTGGTTTGGATTGGAAGGATCATTAAAGTTCATCCAGTGCCATCTCCAGGCTGGCCTTGGGCACTTCCAGGGATTCTGGGATAGCTGCAGCTTTTCTGGGAATTTCTGCAGCTTCTCTGGGAATTTCTCACTCTCCTGGTCAGGAATTCCTTCCCAAAATTCCCTTTAAACCTGTACATGGAATTCTGGATTGGTTTGGGTTGGAAAGAACCTTGAAACCCTTCCAGTGTCATCTCCAGCCTGGCCTTGGGCACTTCCAGGGATTCCAGGGCACGGGATCTCCTGTGTGGGTTGGGAACTCCCAGAATTCCCAGAATTCCCATTTTTCCCGTTATTCCCATTTTTCCAGCCCCGGGATCTCCTGTGTGGGTTGGGAACTCCCAGAATTCCCAGAATTCCCATTATTCCCGTTTTTCCAGCCCCAGGATCTCCTGTGTGGAATGAGAATTCCCATTTTTCCCGTTATTCCCATTTTTCCAGCCCCGGGATATCCTGTGTGGGTTGGGAACTCCCAGAATTCCCAGAATTCCCATTATTCCCATTTTTCCAGCCCCGGGATCTCCTGTGTGGGATGAGAATTCCCATTTTTCCCGTTATTCCCATTTTTCCAGCCCCGGGATCTCCTGTGTGGGTTGGGAATTCCCAGAATTCCCATTTTTCCGGTGTTTCCCGTTTTTCCAGCCCTGGGATATCCTGTGTGGGTTGGGAATTCCCAGAATTCCCATTTTTCCGGTGTTTCCCATTTTTCCAGCCCTGGGATCTCCTGTGTGGGTTGAGAATTCCCAGAATTCCCATTATTCCAGTGTTTCCCGTTTTTCCAGCCCCGGGATATCCTGTGTGGGTTGGGAATTCCCAGAATTCCCATTATTCCCATTTTTCCAGCCCTGGGATATCCTGTGTGGGATGAGAATTCCCATTTTTCCGGTGCTTCCCATTTTCCCAGCCCCGGGATCTCCTGTGTGGGATGAGAATTCCCATTTTTCCGGTGTTTCCCATTTTTCCAGCCCCGGGATATCTTGTGTGGGTTGGGAATTCCCAGAATTCCCGTTATTCCCATTTTTCCAGCCCCGGGATCTCCTGTGTGGGATGAGAATTCCCATTTTTCCGGTGCTTCCCATTTTCCCAGCCCCGGGATCTCCTGTGTGGGTTGGGAACTCCCAGAATTCCCAGAATTCCCATTTTTCCCATTTTTCCAGCCCCGGGATCTCCTGTGTGGGTTGGGAACTCCCAGAATTCCCATTTTTCCCATTATTCCCGTTTTTCCAGCCCTGGGATCTCCTGTGTGGGTTGGGAAGTCCCAGAATTCCCAGAATTCCCATTTTTCCCATTATTCCCATTTTTCCAGCCCCAGGATCTCCTGTGTGGGATGAGAATTCCCAGAATTCCCATTATTCCCATTTTTCCAGCCCTGGGATCTCCTGTGTGGGTTGAGAATTCCCAGAATTCCCATTATTCCTGTTTTTCCAGCCCCGGGATATCCTGTGTGGGTTGGGAACTCCCAGAATTCCCATTTTTCCAGTGTTTCCCGTTTTTCCAGCCCTGGGATCTCCTGTGTGGGTTGGGAAGTCCCAGAATTCCCAGAATTCCCATTTTTCCGGTGTTTCCCATTTTTCCAGCCCCGGGATCTCCTGTGTGGGATGAGAATTCCCATTTTTCCGGTGTTTCCCATTTTTCCAGCCCCGGGATCTCCTGTCTGGGTTGGGAACTCCCAGAATTCCCATTTTTCTGGTGTTTCCCATTTTTCCAGCCCCGGGATCTCCTGTGTGGGTTGGGAACTCCCAGAATTCCCAGAATTCCCATTATTCCCATTTTTCCAGCCCCGGGATCTCCTGTGTGGGATGAGAATTCCCATTTTTCCGGTGCTTCCCATTTTCCCAGCCCCGGGATCTCCTGTGTGGGTTGGGAACTCCCAGAATTCCCAGAATTCCCATTTTTCCCGTTGTTCCCATTTTTCCAGCCCCGGGATCTCCTGTGCAGGATGGGAACTCCCAGAATTCCCATTATTCCCATTATTCCCATTTTTCCAGCCCCGGGATCTCCTGTGTGGGTTGGGAACTCCCAGAATTCCCAGAATTCCCATTATTCCCATTTTTCCAGCCCCGGGATCTCCTGTGTGGGATGAGAATTCCCATTTTTCCGGTGCTTCCCATTTTCCCAGCCCCGGGATCTCCTGTCTGGGTTGGGAACTCCCAGAATTCCCAGAATTCCCATTTTTCCCGTTATTCCCGTTTTTCCAGCCCCGGGATATCCTGTGTGGGTTGGGAACTCCCAGAATTCCCAGAATTCCCATTATTCCCGTTTTTCCAGCCCCGGGATCTCCTGTGCAGGTTGGGAACTCCCAGAATTCCCATTTTTCCCGTTATTCCCATTTTTCCAGCCCCGGGATCTCCTGTGTGGGATGAGAACTCCCAAAATTCCCAGAATTCCCATTATTCCCATTTTTCCAGCCCCGGGATATCCTGTGTGGGTTGGGAACTCCCAGAATTCCCATTTTTCCAGTGTTTCCCGTTTTTCCAGCCCCGGGATCTCCTGTGTGGGTTGGGAACTCCCAGAATTCCCATTTTTCCCGTTATTCCCATTTTTCCAGCCCCGGGATCTCCTGTGTGGGATGAGAATTCCCATTTTTCCGGTGTTTCCCGTTTTTCCAGCCCCGGGATCTCCTGTGTGGGTTGGGAACTCCCAGAATTCCCAGAATTCCCATTTTTCCCGTTATTCCCGTTTTTCCAGCCCCGGGATCTCCTGTGTGGGTTGGGAACTCCCAGAATTCCCAGAATTCCCATTATTCCCATTTTTCCAGCCCCGGGATCTCCTGTGTGGGATGGGAACTCCCAGAATTCCCATTTTTCCCGTTATTCCCATTTTTCCAGCCCCGGGATCTCCTGTGTGGGATGAGAATTCCCATTTTTCCGGTGTTTCCCGTTTTTCCAGCCCCGGGATCTCCTGTGTGGGTTGAGAATTCCCAGAATTCCCATTTTTCCCGTTTTTCCAGCCCCGGGATATCCTGTGTGGAGCAGCTGACGAGGTTCTGGCCGTGCTGAAGAACGAGAAGCTTCGGGACAAGGAGCGGCGCAAGGAGGTGGAGCTGCTGCTGGGCCCGGCCGACGACACGCGCTACCACGTGCTGGTCAACCTGGGCAAGAAAATCACCGACTATGGAGGGGACAAGGACATCCAGAACATGGGTAGGAAAAATTGGGAATTTTGGGAATTTTTTGGGAATTTTTTGGGAATTTTTTGGATTTTTTTTGGATTTTTTTTGGATTTTTTTTGGATTTTTTGTGAATTTTTTTTGCAATTTTTTGCGATTTTTTCTCATTTTTTGAGGGATTTTTTTTCAGGTCTTCTTACAGTTCTAAAATTTTTTTTTACTTTTAAATTAATTTTTATTTTATTTGGGATTTTTTGGGAATTTTTTGGGAATTTTTTGGGAATTTTTGGGGATTTTTAGGGATTTTTGGGGTTGGAGTTGTTCTATGCCCGGCCGACGACACGCGCTACCACGTGCTGGTCAACCTGGGCAAGAAAATCACTGACTATGGAGGGGACAAGGACATCCAGAACATGGGTAGGAAAAATTGGGAATTCTGGGAATTTTTGGGGAATTTTTGGGAATTTTTTTCGATTTTTTTCCGATTTTTTTTCGATTTTTTTTCGATTTTTTTTCGATTTTTTGTGAATTTTTTGCAATTTTTTTGCAATTTTTTGTGATATTTTTCTCATTTTTTGAGGGATTTTTTCAGGTCTTTTAATGTTTTTAAAAAGCTTTTCCATTCTAAATTAATTTTCATTTTATTTGGGATTTTTTTGGGATTTTTTGGGAATTTTTTGGGAATTTTTGGGGATTTTTGGGGATTTTTAGGGATTTTTGGGGTTGGAGTTGTTCTGGGCCCGGCCGACGACACGCGCTACCACGTGCTGGTCAACCTGGGCAAGAAAATCACTGACTATGGAGGGGACAAGGACATCCAGAACATGGGTAGGAAAAATTGGGAATTCTGGGAATTTTTGGGGAATTTTTGGGAATTTTTTTCGATTTTTTTCCGATTTTTTTTCGATTTTTTTTCGATTTTTTTTCGATTTTTTGTGAATTTTTTGCAATTTTTTTGCAATTTTTTGTGATATTTTTCTCATTTTTTGAGGGATTTTTTCAGGTCTTTTAATGTTTTTAAAAAGCTTTTCCATTCTAAATTAATTTTCATTTTATTTGGGATTTTTTTGGGATTTTTTGGGAATTTTTTGGGAATTTTTGGGGATTTTTGGGGATTTTTAGGGATTTTTGGGGTTGGAGTTGTTCTGGGCCCGGCCGACGACACGCGCTACCACGTGCTGGTCAACCTGGGCAAGAAAATCACCGACTATGGAGGGGACAAGGACATCCAGAACATGGGTAGGAAAAATTGGGAATTTTGGGAATTTTTTGGGAATTTTTGGGATTTTTTTCCGATTATTTTTCGATTTTTTTTCAATTTTTTTCACAATTTTTTGCAATTTTTTTGCAATTTTTTGTGATATTTTTCTCATTTTTTGAGGGATTTTTTCAGGTCTTCTTACAGTTCTAAAATTTTTTTTTACTTTTAAATTAATTTTTATTTTATTTGGGATTTGTTTGGGAATTTTTTGGAATTTTTGGGGATTTTTAGGGATTTTTAGGGATTTTTGGGGGTGGAGTTGTTCTTTGCCCGGCCGACGACACGCGCTACCACGTGCTGGTCAACCTGGGCAAGAAAATCACTGACTATGGAGGGGACAAGGACATCCAGAACATGGGTAGGGAAAATTGGGAATTTTGGGAATTTTTTGGGAATTTTTGGGAATTTTTTTCGATTTTTTTTGGATTTTTTTTGGATTTTTTTTCGATTTTTTGGGAATTTTTTGGCGATTTTTTCTCATTTTTTGAGGGATTTTTTCAGGTCTTTTAATGTTTTTAAAAAGCTTTTCCATTCTAAATTAATTTTCATTTTATTTGGGATTTTTTTGGGATTTTTTGGGAATTTTTTGGGAATTTTTGGGGATTTTTGGGGATTTTTAGGGATTTTTGGGGTTGGAGTTGTTCTGGGCCCGGCCGACGACACGCGCTACCACGTGCTGGTCAACCTGGGCAAGAAAATCACTGACTATGGAGGGGACAAGGACATCCAGAACATGGGTAGGGAAAATTGGGAATGTTGGGAATTTTTTGGGAATTTTTGGGAATTTTTTTCGATTTTTTTTGGATTTTTTTTGGATTTTTTTTCAATTTTTTGTGATTTTTTTTGTGATTTTTTTGCAATTTTTTCTCATTTTTTGAGGGATTTTTTCAGGTCTTTTAATGTTTTTAAAAAGCTTTTCCATTCTAAATTAATTTTCATTTTATTTGGGATTTTTTGGGGATTTTTTGGGAATTTTTTGGGAATTTTTGGGAATTTTTGGGGATTTTTAGGGATTTTTGGGGGTGGAGTTGTTCTTTGCCCGGCCGACGACACGCGCTACCACGTGCTGGTCAACCTGGGCAAGAAAATCACTGACTATGGAGGGGACAAGGACATCCAGAACATGGGTAGGGAAAACTGGGAATTTTGGGAATTTTTTGGGAATTTTTGGGAATTTTTTTGGATTTTTTTTGGATTATTTTTGGATTTTTTTTCGATTTTTTGTGATTTTTTTTTTGCAATTTTTTGCGATTTTTTCTCATTTTTTGAGGGATTTTTTCAGGTCTTTTTATGTTTTTAAAAAGTTTTTCCATTCTAAATTAATTTTTATTTTATTGGGGATTTTTTTGGGATTTTTGGGGATTTTTGGGAATTTTTTGGGATTTTTTTGGATTTTTTTTTTATTTTTTTTGGATTTTTTTTCGATTTTTTTTCGAATTTTTGCGATTTTTTTTGTGATTTTGCATTTCATGGAATTCCGGGTGAGTTCCGTGCTGAATCCTGGGAATTCCTGGTGAGTTCAGTGCCGAATCCCGGGAATTCCCGGAGAATTCCATGGAATTCCGGCTGAATTCCCCCCTGTTCCCTACAGATGACAACATTGACGAGACCTACGGGGTGAACGTTCAGTTCGAGTCGGACGAGGAGGTGGGAACGGATCCATTTTCTTTTTATCCCATTTTTCCTTTTATCCCATTTTTCCTTTTATCCCATTTTTCCTTTTATCCCATTTTCCTTTTATCCCATTTTCCTTTTATCCCATTTTTCTTTTATCCCATTTTTCCTTTTATCCCATTTTTCCTTTTATTCCATTTTCTTTTATCCCATTTTCTTTTATCCCATTTTCCTTTTATCCCATTTTCCTTTTATCCCATTTTCTTTTTATCCCATTTTTTCTTTAATTCCATTTTCTTTTATCCCATTTTTTCTTTTATCCCATTTTTTCTTTTTATCCCATTTTTTCTTTTATCCCATTTCCTTTCATCCCATTTTCTTTTTATCCCAATTTTTCTTTCATCCCATTTTTCCTTTTATCCTATTTCCTTTTATCCCATTTTCTTTTTATCCCATTTTTCCTTTTATCCCATTTTCCTCTTTCCAATTTTTTCTTTTATCCCTTTTTTCCTTTTATCCCATTTTCTTTTATCCCATTTTTCCTTTTATCCCATTTTCCCCTTTCCCATTTCCTTTTATCCCATTTTTTTTATCCCATTTTCTTTTATCCCATTTTTCCTTTTATTCCATTTTCTTTTATCCCATTTTTCCTTTTATCCCATTTTTTTTTATCCCATTTTGTTTTATTCCATTTTTCTTTTATCCCATCTTTCCTTTTATTCCATTTTCTTTTATCCCATTTTCCTCTTTCCCAATTTTTCTTTCATCCCACTTTTCCTTTTATCCCATTTTTCCTTTTATCCCATTTTCCCCTTTCCCATTTTTTCTTGTATCCCATTTTTCCTTTTATCCCATTTTCTTTTATCCCATTTTTCCTTTTATCCCATTTTCTTTTATAAAAGTAGGATTTTTGACAGAAAAAAGGGATTTTGGGGTGGGAAAAGGGGATAAAAATGGGATTTTTGATGGAAAAAAGGGATTTTGGGGTGGGAAAAGGGGATAAAAATGGGATTTTTGACAGGAAAAAGGGATTTTGGGGTGGGAAAAGGGGATAAAAATGGGATTTTTGACAGGAAAAAGGGATTTTGAGGTGGGAAAAGAGGGATAAAAATGGGATTTTTGATGGAAAAAAGGGATTTTGAAGGGGGAAAAGAGGGATAAAAATGGGATTTTTGACAGGAAAAAGGGATTTTGAGGGAGGAAAAGAGGGATAAAAATGGGATTTTTGATGGAAAAAAGGGATTTTGAGGTGGGAAAAGGGAATAAAAATGGGATTTTTGACAGGAAAAAGGGATTTTGGGGTGGGAAAAGAGGGATAAAAATGGGATTTTTGACAGAAAAAAGGGATTTTGGGGTGGGAAAAGAGGGATAAAAATGGGATTTTTGACAGGAAAAAGGGATTTTGGGGTGGGAAAAGGGGATAAAAATGGGATTTTTGACAGGAAAAAGGGATTTTGGGGTGGGAAAAGGGGATAAAAATGGGATTTTTGACAGGAAAAAGGGATTTTGAGGTGGGAAAAGAGGGATAAAAATGGGATTTTTGATGGAAAAAAGGGATTTTGAAGGGGGAAAAGAGGGATAAAAATGGGATTTTTGACAGGAAAAAGGGATTTTGAGGGAGGAAAAGAGGGATAAAAATGGGATTTTTGATGGAAAAAAGGGATTTTGAGGTGGGAAAAGGGAATAAAAATGGGATTTTTGACAGGAAAAAGGGATTTTGGGGTGGGAAAAGAGGGATAAAAATGGGATTTTTGACAGAAAAAAGGGATTTTGGGGTGGGAAAAGAGGGATAAAAATGGGATTTTTGACAGGAAAAAGGGATTTTGGGGTGGGAAAAGGGGATAAAAATGGGATTTTTGACAGGAAAAAGGGATTTTGGGGTGGGAAAAGGGGATAAAAATGGGATTTTTGACAGGAAAAAGGGATTTTGGGGTGGGAAAAGAGGGATAAAAATGGGATTTCTGGAATATTCCATTGGAAATGTTTTTCCAGGAAGGGGACGAGGACATTTATGGAGAAGTTCGGGATGAGGCTTCGGACGATGACCTGGAAGGGGACGAGGCCGTGGTTCGCTGCACGCTCTCTGCCAACGTGAGTTTGGGATTTTCCAGGGAATTTTGGGAATTCTGGGCTGATTTCTGGGAATTTTGGGGCTTTTCCCAGGTTTTGTCCCAAAATTTTCCCGGTGTCACCCCAAAATCCTGGCTCAAAACTGCAAAGTCAAGGAAAAAATGGGATTTTTATGGGAATTTTGGGGTTTTTTTCCAAGCTCCTGTTTGGCTCCAAAGACAGAAAAATAATGGGATTTTTATGGGAATTTTTGGGATTTTGTGTCCCTAAACATTCCCATTTCACCCCAAACCCTGGCTCCAAACACAGGGAAAAAATGGGATTTTTATGGGAATTTTGGGAGTTTTCCAAGCTCCTGTTCTGCTCCAAACACAGGGAAAAAATGGGATTTTTATGGGAATTTTGGGGATTTTTCCAAGCTCTTGTTCAGCTCCAAACACAGGGAAAAAATGGGATTTTTATGGGAATTTTTGGGGTTTTTCCAAGCTCCTTTTCCACCCCAAACACAAGGAAAAAATGGGATTTTTATGGGAATTTTTGGGATTTTGTGTCCCTAAACATTCCCATTTCACCCCAAACCCTGGCTCCAAACACAGGGAAAAAATGGGATTTTAATGGGAATTTTGGGATTTTTCCAAGCTCTTGTTCAGCTCCAAACACAGGGAAAAAATGGGATTTTAATGGGAATTTTGGGGGTTTTTCCAAGCTCCTGTTTGGCTCCAAACACAGGGAAAAAATGGGATTTTTATGGGAATTTTGGGGTTTTTTCCAAGCTCCTGTTCTGCTCCAAACACAGGGAAAAAATGGGATTTTTATGGGAATTTTGGGGGTTTTTCCAAGCTCCTGTTCTGCTCCAAACACAGGGAAAAAATGGGATTTTTATGGGAATTTTGGGGGTTTTTCCAAGCTCCTTTTCCACCCCAAACCCTGGCTCCAAACACAGGGAAAAAATGGGATTTTTATGGGAATTTTGGGGTTTTTTTCCAAGCTCCTGTTTGGCTCCAAAGACAGAAAAATAATGGGATTTTTATGGGAATTTTGGGATTTTTCCAAGCTCCTTTTCCACCCCAAACCCTGGCTCCAAACACAGGGAAATAATGGGATTTTAATGGGAATTTTTGGGATTTTAATGGGAATTTTTGGGATTTTAATGGGAATTTTTGGGATTTTTCCAAGCTCCTATTCCACCCCAAACACAGGGAAAAAATGGGATTTTTATGGGAATTTTGGGGGTTTTCCAAGCTCCTATTCCACCCCAAACACAGGGAAAAAATGGGATTTTTATGGGAATTTTGGGGGTTTTTCCAAGCTCCTTTTCCACCCCAAACCCTGGCTCCAAACACAGGGAAAAAATGGGATTTTTATGGGAATTTTGGGAATTTTTCCAAGCTCCTATTTGGCTCCAAACACATGGAAAAAATGGGATTTTTATGGGAATTTTTGGGATTTTTCCAAGCTCCTGTTCTGCTCCAAACACAGGGAAAAAATGGGATTTTTATGGGAATTTTGGGATTTTGTGTCCCTAAACATTCCCATTTCACCCCAAACCCTGGCTCCAAACACAGGGAAAAAATGGGATTTTAATGGGAATTTTGGGATTTTTCCAAGCTCTTGTTCTGCTCCAAACACAGGGAAAAAATGTGATTTTTATGGGAATTTCGTGGGATTTTCCAAGCTCCTGTTCTGCTCCAAACACAGGGAAAAAATGGGATTTTTATGGGAATTTTGGGGGTTTTTCCAAGCTCTTGTTCAGCTCCAAACACAGGGAAAAAATGGGATTTTTATGGGAATTTTTGGGATTTTGTGTCCCTAAACATTCCCATTTCACCCCAAACCCTGGCTCCAAACACAGGGAAAAAATGGGATTTTAATGGGAATTTTGGGGGTTTTTCCAAGCTCCTGTTTGGCTCCAAACACTGGGAAAAAATGGGATTTTAATGGGAATTTTGGGATTTTTCCAAGCTCTTGTTCAGCTCCAAACACAGGGAAAAAATGGGATTTTTATGGGAATTTTTGGGGTTTTTCCAAGCTCCTGTTGGAAAAACACAAGGAAAACACAGGGAAAAAATGGGATTTTTATGGGAATTTTGGGGGGTTTTTCCAAGCTCCTTTTCCACCCCAAACCCTGGCTCCAAAGACAGAAAAATAATGGGATTTTTATGGGAATTTTGGGGGGTTTTCCAAGCTCCTGTTCCACCCCAAACACATGGAAAAAATGGGATTTTTATGGGAATTTTGGGGATTTTCCAAGCTCCTGTTCTGGTCCAAACACAAGGAAAAAATGGGATTTTTATGGGAATTTTTGGGATTTTGTGTCCCTAAACATTCCCATTTCACCCCAAACCCTGGCTCCAAACACAGGGAAAAAATGGGATTTTTATGGGAATTTTGGGATTTTTCCAAGCTCTTGTTCAGCTCCAAACACTGGGAAAAAATGGGATTTTTATGGGAATTTTGGGGGTTTTTCCAAGCTCCTGTTCTGCTCCAAACACAGGGAAAAAATGGGATTTTTATGGGAATTTTTGGGATTTTGTGTCCCTAAATATTCCCATTTCACCCCAAACCCTGGCTCCAAACACAGGGAAAAAATGGGATTTTAATGGGAATTTTTGGGATTTTAATGGGAATTTTGGGAGTTTTTCCAAGCTCCTGTTTGGCTCCAAACACAGGGAAAAAATGGGATTTTTATGGGAATTTTGGGGGTTTTTCCAAGCTCCTGTTCTGCTCCAAACACAGGGAAAAAATGGGATTTTAATGGGAATTTTGGGGGTTTTTCCAAGCTCCTTTTCCACCCCAAACCCTGGCTCCAAACACAGGGAAATAATGGGATTTTAATGGGAATTTTTGGGATTTTAATGGGAATTTTTTGGATTTTTCCAAGCTCTTGTTCAGCTCCAAACACAGGGAGAAAATGGGATTTTTATGGGAATTTTGGGGGTTTTTCCAAGCTCCTTTTCCACCCCAAACCCTGGCTCCAAACACAGGGAAAAAATGGGATTTTTATGGGAATTTTGGGGGTTTTTCCAAGCTCCTGTTTGGCTCCAAACACAGGGAAAAAATGGGATTTTAATGGGAATTTTGGGGGTTTTTCCAAGCTCCTGTTCCACCCCAAACACAGGGAAAAAATGGGATTTTTATGGGAATTTTGGGGTTTTTCCAAGCTCCTGTTCTGCTCCAAACACAGGGAAAAAATGGGATTTTTATGGGAATTTTGGGGGTTTTTCCAAGCTCTTGTTCAGCTCCAAACACAGGGAAAAAATGGGATTTTTATGGGAATTTTGGGGGTTTTTCCAAGCTCTTGTTCAGCTCCAAACACAGGGAAAAAATGGGATTTTTATGGGAATTTTGGGGTTTTTCCAAGCTCCTGTTCTGCTCCAAACACAGGGAAAAAATGGGATTTTTATGGGAATTTTTGGGATTTTTCCAAGCTCCTTTTCCACCCCAAACCCTGGCTCCAGAGACAGAAAAATAATGGGATTTTTATGGGAATTTTGGGGGGTTTTCCAAGCTCCTTTTCCACCCCAAACCCTGGCTCCAGAGACAGAAAAATAATGGGATTTTTATGGGAATTTTTGGGATTTTAATGGGAATTTTTGGGATTTCATAGTCCTAAATGATCCCAAATCATGGGAATTTTGGGAATTGTTGGGATTTTCCAGCTGGTGGCAGCAGGGGAGCTGATGAGCTCCAAGAAGAAGAACCTGCACATGGGGGACATCAAAACCTTGGGAAAAATGGGATTTTAATGGGATTTTAATGGGAATTTTTGGGATTTTAATGGGAATTTCTGGGATTTCATGGTCCTGAATAATCCCAAATCCCAGGAATTTTGGGAATTTTTTGGATTTTCCAGCTGGTGGCAGCAGGGGAGCTGATGAGCTCCAAGAAGAAGAACCTGCACCTGTGGGACATCAAAACCTTGGGAAAAATGGGATTTTAATGGGATTTTAATGGGATTTTAATGGGAATTTCTGGGATTTCATGGTCCTGAATGATCCCAAATCATGGGAATTTTGGGAATTGTTGGGATTTTCCAGCTGGTGGCAGCAGGGGAGCTGATGAGCTCCAAGAAGAAGGACCTGCACCCGCGGGACATCGACGCCTTCTGGCTGCAGCGTCAGCTCAGCCGCTTCTACGACGACGCCATCGTCTCCCAGAAAAAGGCGGACGAGGTCCTGGAGATCCTCAAGGTGCGTGGCCTCCGGATCCTCGGCATCTGGGAAGAGTTCTCCCTGCAAAAAGTGGGAATTTGGCTGGAATTCTGGGTGGTTTGGGAATTTTTTGTGAATTCCATGGGAATTTTTGTCCCGGGTTTGGGTTTGGTGGCGGTGTCGATCCCTGAGTTCCCAGGGGTTTCCTGAGGGGTTTTTCCTGGGAAATCGTCACCCCTGAGGTTCCCACACTGATTCCCGAATTTTGGATGAAAAATGGGAATTTTCAGGATTGTTTTCCCTCAGGAGCCACCTCCATGGGGTGTTCCCACCCTGATTCCTGAGTTTTTGTCAAAAAATGTGAATTTTTGGAATTTTTTTCCCTCAGGAGCCACCTCCATGGGGTGTTCCCACCCTGATTCCCCAGTTTTGAGCGAAAAATGGAAATTTTCAGGATTGTTTTCCCTCAGGAGCCACCTCCATGGGGTGTTCCCCTCCTGATTCCCGAGTTTTGTGCGAAAAATGGGAATTTTCAGGATTGTTTTCCCTCAGGAGCCGCCTCCATGGGATGTTCCCACTCTGAACCCGAGTTTTTGGTGAAAAATGTGAATTTTTGGGATTGTTTTCCCTCAGGAGCCACTTCCATGGAGTGTTCCCGCTCTGAACCCGAGTTTTGGGCAAAAAATGGGAATTTTCAGGATTGTTTTCCCTCAGGAGCCACTTCCATGGGGTGTTCCCCTCCTGATTCACGAGTTTTGGGCAAAAAATGTGAATTTTTGGGATTGTTTTCCCTCAGGAGCCACCTCCATGGGATGTTCCCACTCTGAACCCGAGTTTTGAGCAAAAAAAGTTAATTTTTGAGATTGTTTTTCCAGGCTCCAGGATAGTTTCCCACCTTCCATGCTTGTTTTCCTCTCCCTTCCCACATTTCCCCACCTCCCCTCTCCCCCATCCCACAGAAAACTGGGATCCTGCCATGAAAAATTCCACATTTTTCCCTCCCCAGACCGCCAGCGACGACCGGGAATGCGAAAACCAACTGGTGCTGCTGCTGGGCTTCAACACCTTCGACTTCATCAAAGTCCTGCGGCAGCACAGGATGATGAGTGAGTTTTTTCCCCATTTTCCAGTGGAATTCCAGCAGGTTTGGATCAGTTTTTCCATGTTTTTCCCGTTTTTTTTCCTTCTCTAGTTTTGTACTGCACCTTGCTGGCCAGCGCGCAGAGCGAGGCGGAGAAGGAGCGGATCATGGGGAAGATGGAGGCGGACCCCGAGCTCTCCAAATTCCTCTACCAGCTCCACGAGACGGAGAAAGAGGATCTGATCCGGGTAGGGGAAGCTCTGTGGGATTTGTGGGATTTGTGGGATCCGGTTTTGGGTGGGAAACGGGGGCTGGAATCCTCCTCACGAGGTCTGAGGGAAGCGATGCTGCCGTCGCCGCTTCTGCTTTCCCAGGGCCTCCTTCGCAGGCAAATTCCTTCAAAATCTCACCCAAATCACCCCAAAACCCCCTCAAATCCCACAAAACATCCACAGTGCTCGGTCCTGGTTTATGGATGCCTTTTCCCAAAGGTTTTCCCAAAGAAATTGGGGAATAGGGGCAGCTTGGAGGAGAGTGAGCCATTTCCTTGAGGCCAAATCCTGATTTTTCCCCTCAGGGTGAGGCAGGAGCCAAATTTCTGAGGGGAATTTTACTTTTCCCGCCAAAAATTGTTGTTCCCAGTTTATCAAAATGGTTATTCCTGGTTTATGGATGCCTTTTTCCAAAGGAATTTGGGATCAGGAGCACTTTGGAGGAGGCTGAGCCTCTTCCTTGAGGCCAAATCCCGATTTTTCCCCTCAGGAGTGGGGCAGGAGCCGAATTTCTGAGGGGGAATTTGGATTTCCAGCCAAAAATTGTTGTTCCTGGTTTATCAAAATGTTATTCCTGTTTTATGGATGCCTTTTTCCAAAGGAATTTGGGATTAGGAGCACTTGGGATGAGGCTGATCCCTTTTCCTGGGTCTGAATCCTGATTTTTCCCCTCAGGAGTGGGGCAGGAGCCAAATTTCTGAGGGGAAATTTCCTTTTCCCACCAAAAATTGTTGTTCCCAGTTTATCAGAATGGTTATTCCTGGTTTTTCCAAAGGAATTTGGGATTAGGAGCACTTGGGATGAGGCTGATCCCTTTTCCTGGGGCCGAATCCCAATTTTTTCCCTCAGGAGGGGAAGAGGAAGCCAAATTTCTGAGGGGAAATTTGCTTTTCCCGCCAAAAATGGTCATTCCTGGTTTATCAAAATGTTATTCCTGGTTTATGGATGCCTTTTTCCAAAGGAATTTGGGATCAGGAGCACTTTGGAGGAGGCTGAGCCTCTTCCTTGAGGCCGAATCCCGATTTTTCCCCTCAGGAGCGGGGCAGGAGCCAAATTTCTGAGGGGAATTTTGCTTTTCCCACCAAAAATGGTTGTTCCCGGTTTATTCCCAAATAAACTGAGGGATCAGGATCACCTTAGGATGAGGCTGATCCTTTTTCCTGGGTCTGAATCCTGATTTTTCCCCTCAGGAATGGTGCAGGAGCCAAATTTCTGAGGGGAAATTCGGATTTCCCACCAAAAATTGTTGTTCCCAGTTTATCAGAATGGTTATTCCTGGTTTTTCCAAAGGAATTTGGGATCAGGAGCACTTGGGATGAGGCTGATCCCTTTTCCTGGGGCCGAATCCCAATTTTTCCCCTCAGGAGGGGAGGAGGAAGCCAAATTTCTGAGGGGAAATTCGGATTTCCCACCAAAAATGGTCATTCCTAGTTTATCAAAATGGTTATTCCTGGTTTATGGATACCTTTTTCCAAAGGAATTTGGGATCAGGAGCACTTTGGAGGAGGCTGAGCCTCTTCCTTGAGGCCAAATCCCGATTTTTCCCCTCAGGAGTGGGGCAGGAGCCAAATTTGTGAGGGGAAATTTCCTTTTCCCACCAAAAATGCTCATTCCTGGTTTATTCCCAAATAAACTGAGGGATCAGGATCACCTTAGGATGAGGCTGATCCCTTTTCCTGGGGCTGAATCCCAATTTTTCCCCTCAGGAGTGGGGCAGGAGCCAAATTTCTGAGTGAAAATTTGGATTTCCCACCAAAAATTGTTGTTCCCAGTTTATCAGAATGGTTATTCCTGGTTTTTCCAAAGGAATTTGGGATTAGGAGCACTTGGGATGAGGCTGATCCCTTTTCCTGGGGCCGAATCCCAATTTTTCCCCTCAGGACGGGAGGAGGAAGCCAAATTTCTGAGGGGAAATTCGGATTTCCCACCAAAAATGGTCATTCCTGGTTTATCAAAATGTTATTCCTGGTTTATGGATACCTTTTTCCAAAGGAATTTGGGATTAGGATCACCTTTGGATGAGGCTGATCCCTTTTCCCGGTGCTAAATCCCGATTTTTCCCCGCAGGAAGAACGCTCCCGGCGGGAACGCGTGCGGCAATCCCGCATGGACACCGACCTGGAATCCATGGATCTCGACCAGGGAGGAGAGGTAAAATCCTTGGATTTACTCACATCAAACACCCCCAACCACACCCAAAAAAGCGTTTTTGACACTCACAAATTAAAATCTGAATTCCCACCCGGAATCTGCCGCTTTCCCTTCAAAACCAAGGAAAAAATTTTCCTTTTTTTTTTGTTTTTTTGGGGTTTTCCTGGGTTTTTATCCAGGCTCACTTTATCTTTTATTTTGTTTTTTCTGAATTTTTCGAGACACACCTTATCCTTTTTTGGTTTTTCTGAATTTTCCCGGGTTTTTCCAGACACACCTTATCCTTTATTTTGTTTTTTCTGGGTTTTTCCATTCACACCTTATCCTTTATTTTATTTTCCCATTGTTTTCCCAGACACACCTTATAATTTATTTTATTTTTCCAGGCTTTTCCATTCACACCTTATCCTTTATTTTGGTTTTTTTGGGTTTTTCCAGTCACTCCTTATCCTTTATTTTGTTTTTTTGGGGCTTTTCCATGCACACCTTATCCTTTATTTTATTTTTCCATGTTTTCCTAGTCACACCTTATAATTTATTTTATTTTTCCAGGCTTTTCCATTCACACCTTACCCTTTATTTTGGTTATTTGGGTTTTTCCAGACACACCTTATCCTTTATTTTATTTTTCTGAATTTTCCCATTCACACCTTATCCTTTATTTTGGTTTTTTTGGGTTTTTCCCGTTCACTCCTTATCCTTTATTTTATTTTTCTGAATTTTCCCATTCACACCTTATCCTTTATTTTATTTTTCCATGTTTTCCCATTCACACCTTATCCTTTATTTTGGTTTTTGGGGGTTTTTCCATGTTTTCCATTCACACCTTATCCTTTATTTTGGTTTTTGGGGGTTTTTCCATGTTTTCCATTCACACCTTATCCTTTATTTTGGTTTTTTTGGGTTTTTCCATGCACACTTTATCCTTTATTTTATTTTTCTGAATTTTCCCATTCACACCTTATCCTTTATTTTACTTTTCTGAATTTTCCCATTCACACCTTACCCTTTATTTTGGTTTTTTGGGGTTTTTCCATTCACACCTCACCCTTTATTTTACTTTTCCGAATTTTCCCACTCACCCCTCACCCTTTATTTCATTTTCCCGTTTTTTCCCGATGTTTTCCAGGCTCTGGCTCCCAGGCAGGTGCTGGATTTGGAGGATTTGGTTTTCTCCCAGGGCAGTCACTTCATGGCCAACAAGCGCTGCCAGCTCCCGGACGGATCATTCCGGAGACAACGGAAAGGATACGAGGAGGTTCACGTTCCTGCCCTCAAACCCAAACCCTTCGGAGCTGATGAGGTGAATTCCCAAAAAATCCTTTTAGCACGAGGGGATTTTTGTCCATCCAATAATTCCAGGTTTTTTCCCACCCCTGAACACCGGGATCAGGTTGGATTTTGAGGATTTGGCTTTTCCATGGAATCTGAGAAGACAAAAAAAATGAGGATTTTATTTTTCCAGCTTTTAATTAATTTATTAATTAATTTAATTGAATTAATTGGGAATTAACCCTTTTGTAATGAGAGGAATTTTTGTGCACATCCACTATTCCTGATCAGGATCATCCGGATCTTTTCCCAACCCATTCCCAATATCCATAAAACACCAATAAACCCTGAATTCCTTCTTTTCCCTCTTTTTTTTTCCCCTCTTCCCAGCAATTGGTTTCCGTGGAAAAACTTCCCAAATACGCCCAGGCCGGGTTTGAGGGGTTCAAAACCCTCAACAGGATCCAGAGCAAACTGTTCCGGGCGGCGCTGGAGTCGGATGAGAACCTGCTGCTCTGCGCTCCCACGGTGAGATTCCCGGGAATTCCCGGAATTCCCAAAATTCCCGAAGTTCTGGGATGCTCTGGACCCCAGCAGGTGATGCTGGAACCTTCCCTGGGCAGAGGAATTGGGAATTAATTGGGAATTAATTGAGAATTAATTGGGAATTAATTGGGAATTAGGGAAGGGTTTGGGATTGGGGAGAACATCTGGAACAGCTCCAGAGGAATTGGGAATTAATTGGGAATTAATTGGGAATTAATTGGGAAGAATGAGAACCTGCTGCTCTGCGCTCCCACGGTGAGATTCCCGGGAATTCCCGGAATTCCCAAAATTCCCGAAGTTCTGGGATGCTCTGGACCCCAGCAGGTGGAGCTGGAACCACCTCTAGGCAGGGAAATTGGGAATTAATTGGGAATTAATTGGGAATTAATTGGGAAGAATGAGAACCTGCTGCTCTGCACTCCCACGGTGAGATTCCCGGGAATTCCCGGAATTCCCAAAATTCCCGAAGTTCTGGGATGCTCTGGATCCCGGCAAGTGGAGCTGGAGCTCCCCTGGGCAGAGGAATTGGGAATTAATTGGGAATTAATTGAGAATTAATTGGGAATTAATTGGGAATTAGGGAAGGGTTTGGGATTGGGGAGAACATCTGGAACAGCTGCAGAGGAATTGGGAATTAATTGGGAATTAATTGGGAATTAATTGGGAAGAATGAGAACCTGCTGCTCTGCGCTCCCACGGTGAGATTCCCGGGAATTTCCGGAATTCCCAAAATTCCCAAAGTTCTGGGATGCTCTGGACCCCAGCAGGTGATGCTGGAGCTCCCCTGGGCAGAGGAATTGGGAATTAATTGGGAATTAATTGGGAATTAATTGGGAATTAGGGAAGGGTTTGGGATTGGGGAGAACATCTGGCACAGCTGCAGAGGAATTGGGAATTAATTGGGAATTAATTGAGAATTAATTGAGAATTAATTGGGAATTAATTGGGAATTAATTGGTAATTAGGGAAGGGTTTGGGACTGGGGAGAACACCTGGAACAGCTGCAGAGGAATTGGGAATTAATTGGGAATTAATTGAGAATTAATTGGGAATTAATTGGGAAGAATGAGAACCTGCTGCTCTGCGCTCCCACGGTGAGATTCCCGGGAATTCCCGGAATTCCCAAAATTCCCGAAATTCTGGGATGCTCTGGACCCCAGCAGGTGATGCTGGAACCTTCCCTGGGCAGAGGAATTAATTGGGAATTAATTGGGAATTAATTGGGAATTAATTGGGAATTAGGGAAGGGTTTGGGATTGGGGAGAACACCTGGCACAGCTGCAGAGGAATTGGGAATTAACTGGGAATTAATTGGGAATTAATTGGGAATTAGGGAAGGGTTTGGGATTGGGGAGAACATCTGGAACAGCTCCAGAGGAATTGGGAATTAATTGGGAATTAATTGGGAATTAATTGAGAATTAATTGGGAATTAATTGGGAAGAATGAGAACCTGCTGCTCTGCGCTCCCACAGTGAGATTCCCGGAATTCCCAAAATTCCCAAAATTCTGGGATGCTCTGGATCCCGGCAGGTGGAGCTGGAGCTCCCCTGGGCAGAGGAATTGGGAATTAATTGAGAATTAATTGGGAATTAATTGGGAATTAGGGAAGGGTTTGGGACTGGGGAGAACATCTGGAACAGCTCCAGAGGAATTGGGAATTAATTGGGAATTAATTGGGAATTAGGGAAGGGTTTGGGATTAGGGAGAACACCTGGCACAGCTCCAGAGGAATTGGGAATTAATTGGGAATTAATTGGGAATTAATTGAGAATTAATTGGGAATTAATTGGGAATTAATTGGGAAGAATGAGAACCTGCTGCTCTGCGCTCCCACGGTGAGATTCCCGGGAATTCCCGGAATTCCCAAAATTCCCAAAGTTCTGGGATGCTCTGGACCCCGGCAGGTGGAGCTGGAGCTCCCCTGGGCAGAGGAATTGGGAATTAATTGGGAATTAATTGGGAATTAATTGGGAATTAGGGAAGGGTTTGGGATTAGGGAGAACATCTGGAACAGCTCCAGAAGAATTGGGAATTAATTGGGAATTAATTGAGAATTAATTGGGAATTAATTGGGAATTAATTGGGAAGAATGAGAACCTGCTGCTCTGCGCTCCCACGGTGAGATTCCCGGGAATTCCCGGAATTCCCAAAATTCCCGAAGTTCTGGGATGCTCTGGACCCCGGCAGGTGGAGCTGGAGCTCCCCTGGGGAGAGGAATTGGGAATTAATTGGGAATTAATTGGGAATTAATTGGGAATTAATTGGGAATTAGGGAAGGGTTTGGGATTGGGGAGAACATCTGGAACAGCTCCAGAGGAATTGGGAATTAATTGGGAATTAATTGAGAATTAATTGGGAATTAATTGGGAATTAATTGGGAATTAGGGAAGGGTTTGGGATTGGGGAGAACATCTGGAACAGCTGCAGAGGAATTGGGAATTAATTGGGAATTAATTGGGAATTAATTGGGAATTAGGGAAGGGTTTGGGATTGGGGAGAACATCTGGAACAGCTCCAGAGGAATTTGGAATTAATTGGGAATTAATTGGGAATTAATTGGGAATTAATTGGGAATTAATTGGGAATTAGGGAAAGGTTTGGGATTGGGGAGAACATCTGGAACAGCTGCAGAGGAATTGGGAATTAATTGGGAATTAATTGGGAATTAATTGGGAATTAATTGGGAAGAATGAGAACCTGCTGCTCTGCGCTCCCACGGTGAGATTCCCGGGAATTCCCGGAATTCCCAAAATTCCCGAAGTTCTGGGATGATCTGGACCCCAGCAGGTGATGCTGGAACCTTCCCTGGGCAGAGGAATTTGGAATTAATTGGGAATTAATTGAGAATTAATTGGGAATTAGGGAAGGGTTTGGGATTGGGGAGAACATCTGGCACAGCTGCAGAGGAATTGGGAATTAATTGGGAATTAATTGGGAATTAATTGAGAATTAATTGAGAATTAATTGGGAATTAATTGGGAATTAGGGAAGGGTTTGGGACTGGGGAGAACACCTGGAACAGCTGCAGAGGAATTGGGAATTAATTGGGAATTAATTGAGAATTAATTGGGAATTAATTGGGAAGAATGAGAACCTGCTGCTCTGCGCTCCCACGGTGAGATTCCCGGGAATTCCCGGAATTCCCAAAATTCCCAAAGTTCTGGGATGCTCTGGACCCCAGCAGGTGATGCTGGAGCTCCCCTGGGCAGAGGAATTGGGAATTAATTGGGAATTAATTGGGAATTAATTGGGAATTAGGGAAGGGTTTGGGATTGGGGAGAACATCTGGCACAGCTGCAGAGGAATTGGGAATTAATTGGGAATTAATTGAGAATTAATTGGGAATTAACTGGGAATTAATTGGGAATTAATTGGGAATTAGGGAAGGGTTTGGGATTAGGGAGAACATCTGGCACAGCTGCAGAGGAATTGGGAATTAATTGGGAATTAATTGGGAATTAATTGGGAATTAATTGGGAAGAATGAGAACCTGCTGCTCTGCACTCCCACGGTGAGATTCCCGGGAATTCCCGGAATTCCCAAAATTCTGGGATGCTCTGGACCCCGGCAGGTGGAGCTGGAGCTCCCCTGGGCAGAGGAATTGGGAATTAATTGGGAATTAATTGGGAATTAATTGGGAATTAGGGAAGGGTTTGGGATTGGGAGAACATCTGGAACAGCTCCAGAGGAATTGGGAATTAATTGGGAATTAATTGGGAATTAATTGGGAAGAATGAGAACCTGCTGCTCTGCACTCCCACGGTGAGATTCCCGGGAATTCCCGGAATTCCCAAAATTCCCGAAGTTCTGGGATGCTCTGGACCCCGGCAGGTGGAGCTGGAACCTCCCCTGGGCAGAGGAATTGGGAATTAATTGGGAATTAATTGGGAATTAATTGGGAATTAATTGGGAATTAGGGAAGGGTTTGGGACTGGGGAGAACATCTGGAACAGCTCCAGAGGAATTGGGAATTAATTGGGAATTAATTGAGAATTAATTGGGAATTAGGGAAGAATGAGAACCTGCTGCTCTGCGCTCCCACGGTGAGATTCCCGGGAATTCCCGGATGTTTTTGGGCTGTTGCAGGGATGGAATGCCCCTTTTCCCTAAGGATTCCGGGATGTTTGGAATGACCCTTTTCCCTGAGGAATTCTGGGATGTTTTGGGTCAGGGAATGAGTCTTTTCCCTAAGGAATTCCGGGATGTTTGGAATGACCCTTTTCCCTAAGGAATTCTGGGATGTTTGGAATGCCCCTTTTCCCTAAGGAATTCCAGGATGTTTTGGGGTGGTTACAGGGCAGGGAATGCCCCTTTTCCCTGAGGAATTCCAGGATTTTGGAATGACCCTTTACCCTGCGGAATTCCAGGATGTTTTGGGATGACAAAAGCAGCAGGGAATGCCCCTTTTCCCTGTGGAATTCTGGGATTTTGGGGCACGGAATGCCCCTTTTCCCTGAGGAATTCCAGGATGTTTTGGGGCAGGGAATGATCCTTTTCCCTGAGTTTTCCCTGCGGAATCCCGGGGTGTTTGAAATGACCCTTTTCCCTGAGGAATTCCAGGATGTTTTGGGGCACGGAATGACCCTTTTCCTTGAGGAATTCCAGGATTTCAGGACATGGAATGCCCCTTTTCCCTAAGGAATTCCGGGATGTTTGGAATGCCCCTTTTCCCTGAGGAATTCCAGGATGTTTTGGGGCATGGAATGCCCCTTTTCCCTGCGGAATTCCGGGATGTTTTGGGGCACGGAATGCCCCTTTTCCCTAAGGAATTCCAGGATGTTTTGGGGCATGGAATGCCCCTTTTCCCTAAGGAATTCCGTGATTTTTGGGATGACAGAAGCGGCAGGGAATGATCCTTTTCCCTAAGGAATTCTGGGATGTTTTGGGGCAGGGAATGACCCTTTTCCCTGAGGAATTCCAGGATTTTGGGGCATGGAATGACCCTTTTCCCTGAGGAATTCCAGGATTTTGGGGCATGGAATGACCCTTTTCCCTAAGGAATTCTGGGATGTTTTGGGGCAGGGAATGAGTCTTTTCCCTAAGGAATTCCAGGATTTTGGAATGACCCTTTTCCCTGAGGAATTCCAGGATGTTTTGGGGCACGGAATGACCCTTTTCTGTGAGGAATTCCAGGATTTTGGAATGACCCTTTTCCCTGAGGAATTCCAGGATGTTTTGGGGCATGGAATGCCCCTTTTCCCTGCGGAATTCCAGGATGTTTTGGGGCATGGAATGACCCTTTTCCCTGAGTTTTCCCTGAGGAATTCCAGGATGTTTTGGGGCCATTGAAGGGTGCAGGGAATGCCCCTTTTCCCTGAGTTTTCCCTGTGGAATTCCAGGATTTTGGAATGCCCCTTTTCCCTGAGTTTTCCCTGAGTTATTCCAGGATTTTGGAATGCCCCTTTTCCCTGAGTTTTCCCTGAGTTTTCCCTGAGTTTTCCCTGAGTTTTCCCTGAGTTTTCCCTGATTTTTCCCTGATTTTTCCCTGAGTTTTCCCTGAGTTTTCCCTGATTTTTCCCTGATTTTTCCCTGATTTTTCCCTGAGTTTTCCCTGATTTTTCCCTGAGTTTTCCCTGATTTTTCCCTGAGTTTTCCCTGAGTTTTCCCTGAGTTTTCCCTGAGTTTTCCCTGAGTTTTTCCGTGTTTTTGTGGCGTTCCCAGGGCGCGGGGAAGACGAACGTGGCGCTGCTGTGCATGCTGCGCGAGATCGGCAAACACATCAACATGGACGGCACCATCAACGTGGACGACTTCAAGATCATCTACATCGCCCCCATGAGATCCCTGGTGCAGGAGATGGTCGGCAGCTTCGGCAAGGTGGGGAGATCCCGGGGGGTGGATCCCAGGGGATCCCTGAGGAAGGATCCCAGGGATCTATGGGGGTGGATCCCGGGGGATGTTTGGGATTGGATCCCTGGTGCAGGAGATGGCAGCTTTGGGAAGGTGGGGAGATCCCGGGGGGTGGATCCCAGGGATCCCTGGGGGTGGATCCCAGGGGAGGTTTGGGATTGGATCCCAGGGGATCCCTGAGGGAGGATCCCAGGGATCTATGGGGGTGGATCCCAGGGGATCCCTGGGGGTAGATCCTGGGGATCTATGGGGGAGGATCCCAGGGTAGGTTTGGGATTGGATCCCAGGGGATCCCTGGGGGAGGATCCCGGGGGATCCCGGGGGGTGGATCCTGTGGGATCCCGGGGGATCCCTGTGGGTGGATCCCAGGGGATCCCTGGGGGTGGATCCCAGGGGAGGTTTGGGATTGGATCCCTGGTGCAGGAGATGGTCGGCAGCTTCGGGAAGGTGGGGAGATCCCGGGGGGTGGATCCTGGGGGGTGGATCCCGGGGGAGGTTTGGGATTGGATCCCAGGGAAGGTTTGAAATCAGATCTCACGGGATCTATGGGGGCAATCCCAGCGGAGATTTGGAAGGTTTGGGATCATTGATGGGATCCAGAGGAACATTTGGGATCATTGATGGGATCAGATCCAGAGGAAGCTTTGGGATCATTGATGGGTTTGGGGTCATTGATGGGATCAGATCCAGAGGAACATTTGGGATCATTGATGGGATCCAGAGGAAGGTTTGGGATCATTGATGGGATCCAGAGGAAGGTTTGGGATCATTGATGGGATCCAGAGGAACATTTGGGATCATTGAGGGGATCCAGAGGAACATTTGGGATCATTGATGGGATCCAGAGGAAGGTTTGGGATCATTGATGGGATCCAGAGGAAGGTTTGGGATCATTGATGGAATCCAGAGGAAGGTTTAGGATCATTGATGGGATCAGATCCAGAGGAACATTTGGGATCATTGATGGGATCCAGAGGAACATTTGGGATCATTGAGGGGATCCAGAGGAAGGTTTGGGATCATTGATGGGATCTAAAGGAAGGTTTGGGATCATTGATGGGATCCAAAGGAATCTTTGGGATCATTGAGGGGTTGGAGATCCAGGAGAAGCTGTGGTGGATCCTTGGGATCGTTCCTCCACGGGAAGGTCCCTCCACGCTCATCCCCTGGGTTCCTCTCCAGCGTTTGGCCACCTACGGGATCAGAAGGTTTGGGATCATGGATGGGATCAGATCCAGAGGAAGGTTTGGGATCATTGATGGGATCCAGAGGAACATTTGGGATCATTGATGGGATCAGATCCAGAGGAAGGTTTGGGATCATTGATGGGATCCAGAGGAAGGTTTGGGATCATTGATGGGATCCAGAGGAAGGTTTGGGATCATGGATGGGATCAGATCCAGAGGAAGGTTTGGAATCATTGATGGGATCCAGAGGAACATTTGGGATCATTGATGGGATCCAGAGGAACATTTGGGATCATTGATGGGATCCAGAGGAAGGTTTGGGATCATTGATTGGATCAGATCCAGAGGAAGGTTTGGGATCATTGATGGGATCCAGAGGAACATTTGGGATCATTGATGGGATCCAGAGGAACATTTGGGATCATTGATGGGTTTGGGATCATTGATGGGATCCAGAGGAATCTTTGGGATCATTGAGGGGTTGGAGATCCAGGAGAAGCTGTGGTGGATCGTTCCTCCACGGGAAGGTCCCTCCACGCTCATCCCCTGGGTTCCTCTCCAGCGTTTGGCCACCTACGGGATCAGAAGGTTTGGGATCATGGATGGGATCAGATCCAGAGGAAGGTTTGGGATCTTTGATGGGATCCAGAGGAACATTTGGGATCATTGATGGGTTTGGGATCATTGATGGGATCCAGAGGAATCTCTGGGATCATTGAGGGGTTGGAGATCCAGGAGAAGCTGTGGTGGATCGTTCCTCCACGCTCATCCCCTGGGTTCCTCTCCAGCGTTTGGCCACCTACGGGATCACGGTGGCCGAGCTGACCGGGGACCACCAGCTGTGCAAGGAGGAGATCAGCGCCACGCAGATCATCGTGTGCACGCCCGAGAAGTGGGACATCATCACCCGCAAGGGTGGAGAGAGGACCTACACCCAGCTGGTGCGGCTGGTCATCCTGGTGAGCCCATCTTGGACCTGGGCTTTGGGTGGAGAACCTCAAGGGGTTCCTCAAGGTGGATCTGATGAGGGTTCCTCAAAGTGGACCTGGGGTTTGGGATGGAGAACCTCAAGGGGTTCCTCAAGGTGGATCTGATCAGGGTTCCTCAAGGTGGATCTGGGGTTTGGGGGTGGAGAAGCTCAGGGAATTCCTCAAGGTGGATCTGGGGTTTGGGATGGAGAAGCTCAAGGGGTTCCTCAAGGTGGATCTGATCAGGGTTCCTCAAAGTGGATCTGGGCTTTGGGTGGAGAACCTCAAGGGGTTCCTCAAGGTGGATCTGATGAGGGTTTCTCAAGATGGATCTGGGGTTTGGGGATGGAGAAGCTCAGGGGGTTCCTCAAGGTGGATCTGATGAGGGTTCCTCAAAGTGGATCTGATGAGGGTTCCTCAAAGTGGACCTGGGGTTTGGGGTGGAGAACCTCAAGGGGTTCCTCAAGGTGGATCTGGGGTTTGGGACAGAGAACCTCAAGGTGGATCTGGGGTTTGGGCTGGAGAACCTCAAGGGGTTCCTCAAGGTGGATCTGATCAGGGTTCCTCAAAGTGGATCTGGGGTTTGGGATGGAGCTCAAGGTGGATCTGGGGTTTGGATGGAGAAGCTCAAGGTGTTTCTCAAGGTGGATCTGAGGTTTGGATGGAGAACCTCAGGAGGTTCCTCGAGGTGGATCTGGGGTTTAGGGGTGGAGAAGCCCAAGAGAGTTCCTGAAGGTGGATCTGGAGTTTGGGGGTGGAGAAGCTCAAGGTGGATCTGGGGTTTAGGGGTGGAGAAGCCCAAGAGAGTTCCTGAAGGTGGATCTGGGGTTTGGGGGTGGAGAAGCTCAAGGTGGATCTGGGGTTTGGGTGGAGAAGCTCAAGGAATTCCTGAAGGTGGATCTAGGGTTTGGGGTGAAGAAGCTCAAGGTGGATCTGGGGTTTGGGTTGAAGAACCTCAGGAGGTTCCTCGAGGTGGATCTGGGGTTTGGGGTGGAGAAGCTCAAGGTGGATCTGGAGTTTGGGTTGAAGAACCTCAAGAGAGTTCCTGAAGGTGGATCTGGGGTTTGGGTGGAGAAGCTCAGAGAATTCCTGAAGGTGGATCTGGAGTTTGGGTGGAGAAGCTCAAGGTGGATCTGGAGTTTGGGTGGAGAAGCTCAAGAGAGTTCCTGAAGGTGGATCTGAGGTTTGGATGGAGAACCTCAAGGTGTTCCTCAAGGTGGATCTGGGGTTTGGGTTGAAGAACCTCAGGAGGTTCCTCGAGGTGGATCTGGGGTTTGGGTGGAGAAGCTCAGGGTGGATCTGGGGTTTGGGGGTGAAGAACCTCAAGAGAGTTCCTGAAGGTGGATCTGGGGTTTGGGGGTGAAGAACCTCAAGAGAGTTCCTGAAGGTGGATCTGGGGTTTGGGGGTGAAGAACCTCAAGAGAGTTCCTGAAGGTGGATCTGGGGTTTGGGTGGAGAAGCTCAAGGTGGATCTGGGGTTTGGGTGGAGAAGCTCAAGAGAGTTCCTGAAGGTTGGATCTGGGGTTTGGGTGGAGAACCTCAAGGGGTTCCTCAAAGTGGATCTGATGAGGGTTCCTCAAGGTGGATCTGGGGTTTGGGGTGGAGAAGCTCAGGGGGTTCCTCAAGGTGGATCTGGGGTTTGGGCTGGAGAACCTCAAGGGGTTCCTCAAAGTGGATCTGATGAGGGTTCCTCAAGGTGGATCTGGGGTTTGGGGTGGAGAAGCTCAAGGTGTTCCTCAAGGTGGATCTGGGGTTTGGATGGAGAAGCTCAGGGAGTTCCTCAAGGTGGATCTGAGGTTTGGATGGAGAACCTCAGGAGGTTCCTCGAGGTGGATCTGGGGTTTGGGGTGGAGAAGCTCAAGAGAGTTCCTGAAGGTGGATCTGGAGTTTGGGGTGGAGAAGCTCAAGGTGGATCTGGGGTTTGGATGGAGAAGCTCAAGGTGGATCTGGGGTTTGGGTGGAGAAGCTCCAGAACTTTCCCGTTTTCCCAGGATGAGATCCACCTCCTCCACGACGACCGCGGGCCCGTGCTGGAGTCCCTGGTGGCCAGGGCCATCAGGAACATCGAGATGACGCAGGAGGACGTGCGGCTGGTGGGGCTCAGCGCCACCCTGCCCAACTACGAGGACGTGGCCACCTTCCTCCGCGTGGACCCCGCCAAGGGACTCTTCTACTTCGACAACAGGTGCTGGGAACAGCGGGAGAAGATGGAATTCCATGGAATTCCATCCGTGTTCCCAGCTGGAATTCCATGGAATTCCATCCGTGTTCCCAGCTGGAATTCCATGGAATTCCATCCGTGTTCCCAGCTGGAATTCCATGGAATTCCATCCACGTTTAAACCTGGAATTCCTGATGGGATCCCATCCACGTTTCCAGCTGGAATTCCTGATGGGATCCCATCCACGTTTCCAGATGGAATTCCATGGAATTCCATCCACGTTTCCAGCTGGAATTCCATGGAATTCCATCCACGTTTAAACCTGGAATTCCTGATGGGATCTCATCCACATTCCCAGCTGGAATTCCTGATGGGATCCCATCCGTGTTCCCACCTGGAATTCCTGATGGGATCTCATCCACATTCCCAGCTGGAATTCCTGATGGGATCCTGTCCACATTCCCAGCTGGAATTCCTGATGGGATCCTGTCCACGTTTCCAGCTGGAATTCCTGATGGGATCTCATCCACGTTTCCACCTGGAATTCCATCCATGTTTAAAGCTGGAATTCCATCTCCATTCCCAGGAATTCCATTCCTGTTTCCACCTGGAATTCCATCCCTGTTTCCACCTGGAATTCCATCCCTATTCCCACCAGGAATTCCGTTTCCAGTTTGGATTCCATCCCCATTCCCACCTGGAATTCCATCTCCATTCCCAGGAATTCCATCTCCATTCCCACCCGGAATTCCATCCCCATTCCCAGTGTTTTTGGGAATCTCAGAATTCCCAGGGTTGAGTTGATTTTTCCATGGAATCTGAGAGGACCAGGAATGGATTTTTCCCTCTTTTTTTCCCCATCCCTGATTTATTGGGATTTGTCTTTTTGGGATGAGGGGAATTCCTGGATGAATTCCATCTGGAATTAATGGGATTAAAATCGGATTTTCCATCTTTTCCAGCTCCAATCCGTGAATTTTCCAGGATTTTCCATCCCCAAAAAAAAAAAAAAATCCTGGAGAAATCCTGGAATTTCTGCTGTCCCCATTGGAAAAAATTCCCTTTTTCCTCAAATATCCCAGAAATTCCTGGAAAAAACACCAAAAAATCCGGGAAAATTGATTCCAAATGGAATTAAATCAGTGAAAAATTGGGATAACATTTTTTTTGTGGAAAATTTCCCTTTTTCCATGGATTTTTCTCTTCCCATTCCCAGTTTCCGACCGGTTCCTCTGGAGCAGACTTACGTGGGAATCACGGAGAAAAAAGCCATCAAACGTTTCCAGATCATGAACGAGATCGTCTACGAGAAAATCATGGAGCACGCCGGCAAAAACCAGGTTGGGATCCTCATTCCCAGATTTTTCCTTGATCCTGGAAAAAAAATGGGATTTTCCCATTAAAAAATTGGGATTTTCCCTTTTTTTTCTTAATTTTAGGGGGAAAAAAATGGGATTTTCCCATTAAAAAATGGAATTTTCCCATTAAAAAGTGGGATTTTCCCAATAAAAAATGGGATTTTCCCATTGAAAAATGGGATTTTCCCATTAAAAAATGGGATTTTCCCATTAAAAAAATGGGATTTTCCCATTAAAAAGTGGGATTTTCCCTTTTTTTTCTTAATTTAAGGGGGAAAAAATGGGATTTTCCCTTTTTTTTTCTTTTATTTTCCTTAATCCTTGGGAAAAAAAATGGGATTTCCCCTTTTTTTTTCCTTTTTTTTTCCTTAATTTTAGGGAAAAAAAATGGGATTTTCCCATTGAAAAAATGGGATTTTCCCTTTTTTTCTTATTCCTAGGGGAAAAAAAAAGGGATTTTCCCTTTAAAAAAATGGGTTTTTCCCTTTTTTTTCTTAATTTTAGGGGAAAAAAATGGGATTTTCCCATTAAAAAATGGGATTTTCCCATTAAAAAATGGGATTTTCCCTTTTTTTTCTTAATTTTATGGGGGAAAAATGGGATTTTCCCATTAAAAAATGGGATTTTCCCATTAAAAAAATGGGATTTTCCCATTAAAAAAAGTGGGATTTTCCCATTGAAAAATGGGATTTTCCCATTGAAAAATGGGATTTTCCCATTAAAAAAATGGGATTTTCCCTTTTTTTTCTTAATTTTAGGGGGGAAAAATGGGATTTTCCCATTAAAAAATGGGATTTTCCCATTGAAAAATGGGATTTTCCAAGTAAAAAATGGGATTTTCCCATTAAAAAATGGGATTTTCCCATTAAAAAATGGGATTTTCCCTTTTTTTTCTTAATTTTAGGGGGGAAAAATTGGATTTTCCCATTAAATAATGGGATTTTCCCATTGAAAAATGGGATTTTCCCATTAAAAGAAAGGGATTTTCCCATTAAAAAGTGGGATTTTCCCATTAAAAAATGGGATTTTCCCATTAAAAAAAGTGGGATTTTCCCATTAAAAAAAGTGGGATTTTCCCATTGAAAAATGGGATTTTCCCATTAAAAAAATGGGATTTTCCCCATAAAAAATGGGATTTTCCCATTGAAAAGTGGGATTTTCCAAATAAAAAATGGGATTTTCCAAATAAAAAATGGGATTTTCCAAATAAAAAATGGGATTTTCCCATTAAAAAGTGGGATATTCCCATTAAAAAAATGGGATTTTCCCTTTTTTTTCTTTTTTTTTTCCTTAATCCTAGAGGAAAAAAAAATGGGTTTTCCCACTTTTCCAGCCCTGATTAATTGGGAATTATCCCTTTAGGATTCAGGGAATTTTTCTGGATTAATCCCAGATCTCTTCCCATCAGAAATCCTGGATCAAATTGGGTTTTCCATGGAATTTCAGAGGCCAAAAAAATTCCTTTTCCCACTTTTCCAGCCCTGATTAATCAGGAATTCTCCCTTTGGGATTCAGGGAATTTTTCTGGATTAATCCCAGATCTTTTCCCCTCCAAAATCCTGGATTGGGCTGGGAAAATTTGGGTTTTTCATGGAATTTCAGAGGAGAAAAAATGGATTTTTTCCTCTTTCCCAGCCCTAATTAATAAGGAATTATTTTTCTGGGATGAGGGAATTTTTCTGGATTAATCCCAGATCTCTTCCCATCAGAAATCCTGGATTGGGCTGGGAAAATTTGGGTTTTCCATGGAATTTCAGAGCACAAAAAATGCATTTTCCCACTTTTCCTGCCCTGATTAATTGGGAATTACCCCTTTAGAATTCAGGGAATTTTTCTGGATTAATCCCAGATCTCTTCCCATGGGAAATCCTGGATCAAATTGGGTTTTCCATGGAATTTCAGAGCACAAAAATTGGATTTTCCCACTTTTCCATCCCTCATTAGTCGGGAATTATCCCTTTGGGATTCAGGGAATTTTTCTGGATTAATCCCAGATCTCTTCCCATCAGAAATCCTGGATTGGGCTGGGAAAATTTGTGTTTTCCATGGAATTTCAGAGCACAAAAATTGGATTTTCCCACTTTTCCAGCCCTGATTTATCAGGAATTATCCCTTTGGGATTCAGGAAATTTTTCAGGATTAATCCCAGATCCCCTCTCATCCAAAATCCTGGATTGGGCTGGGAAAATTTGTGTTTTCCATGGAATTTCAGAGCACAAAAATTGGATTTTCCCACTTTTCCTGCCCTGATTTATCAGGAATTGTCCTTCTAGGATGAGGGAATTTTTCTGGATTAATCCCAGATCTCTTCCCATCAGAAATCCTGGATTGGGCTGGGAAAATTTGGGTTTTCCATGGAATTTCAGAGCACAAAAATTGCATTTTCCCACTTTTCCATCCCTGATTAACCGGGAATTCTGTCTTTAGGATTCAGGGAATTTTTCTGGATTGATCCCAGATCTCTTCCCATGGGAAATCCTGGATCAAATTGGGTTTTCCATGGAATTTCAGAGGACACAAAATGGATTTTCCCACTTTTCCATCCCTCATTAGTCGGGAATTATCCCTCTGGGATTCAGGGAATTTTTCTGGATTAATCCCAGATCTTTTCCCATCAGAAATCCTGGATTGAACTGGGAAAATTTGGGTTTTCCATGGAATTTCAGAGCACAGAAATTGGATTTTCCCACTTTTCCAGCCCTGATTAATCAGGAATTACCCCTTTGGGATTCAGGAAATTTTTCAGGATTAATCCCAGATCCCCTCTCATCCAAAATCCTGGATTGGGCTGGGAAAATTTGGGTTTTCCATGGAATTTCAGAGCACAAAAAACGCCTTTTCCCACTTTTCCTGCCTGGATTAATCAGGAATTGTCCTTCTAGGATGAGGGAATTTTTCTGGATTAATCCCAGATCTCTTCCCATCAGAAATCCTGGATCAAATTGGGTTTTCCATGGAATTTCAGAGGCCAAAAATTGGATTTTCCCACTTTTCCTGCCCTGATTAATCAGGAATTCTCTCTTTAGAATTCAGGGAAATTTTCTGGATCGATCCCAGATCTCTTCCCATGGGAAATCCTGGATCAAATTGGGTTTTCCATGGAATTTCAGAGGCCAAAAAAATTCCTTTTCCCACTTTTCCTGCCTGGATTAATCTGGAATTATCCCTTTGGGATTCAGGGAATTTTTCTGGATCGATCCCAGATCTCTTCCCATGGGAAATCCTGGATCAAATTGGGTTTTCCATGGAATTTCAGAGGCCAAAAAAATTCCTTTTCCCACTTTTCCAGCCCTGATTAATCAGGAATTATCCCTTTGGAATTCAGGGAATTTTTCAGGATTAATCCCAGATCTTTTCCCCTCCAAAATCCTGGATTGGGCTGGGAAAATTTGGGTTTTCCATGGAATTTCAGAGCACAAAAAACGCCTTTTCCCACTTTTCCAGCCCTGATTAATCAGGAATTATTTTTCTGGGATGAGGGAATTTTTCTGGATTAATCCCAGATCTCTTCCCCTCCAAAATCCTGGATGGGGCTGGGAAAATTTGGGTTTTCCATGGAATTTCAGAGCACAAAAATTGGATTTTCCCACTTTTCCTGCCCTGATTTATCAGGAATTGTCCTTCTAGGATGAGGGAATTTTTCTGGATTGATCCCAGATCTCTTCCCATCAGAAATCCTGGATTGGGCTGGGAAAATTTGGGTTTTCCATGGAATTTCAGAGCACAAAAAATGGATTTTCCCACTTTTCCTGCCCTGATTAATTGGGAATTATCCCTTAAGGATTCAGGGAATTTTTCTGGATTAATCCCAGATCTCTTCCCATGGGAAATCCCGGCTTGGACTGGGAAAATTTGGGTTTTCCATGGAATTTCAGAGGACACAAAATTGGATTTTTTCTCTTTCCCATCCCTGATTAATTGGGAATTATCCCTTTAGGATTCAGGGAATTTTTCTGGATTAATCCCAGATCTTTTCCCATCGGAAATCCTGGATCAAATTGGGTTTTCCATGGAATTTCAGAGGCCAAAAAAATTCCTTTTCCCACTTTTCCATCCCTGATTTATCAGGAATTATTTTTCTGGGATGAGGGAATTTTTCTGGATTAATCCCAGATCTCTTCCCCTTCAAAATCCCAGCTTGGACTGGGAAAATTTGGGTTTTCCATGGAATTTCAGACCACAAAAAACGCCTTTTTCCACTTTTCCTGCCCTGATTAATCAGGAATTCTCTCTTTAGAATTCAGGAAATTTTTCAGGATTAATCCCAGATCTCTTCCCCTCCAAAATCCTGGATTGGATTGGGAAAATTTGGATTTTCCATGGAATTTCAGAGCACAAAAACTGGATTTTCCCACTTTTCCTGCCTGGATCAATCCAGAATCATCCCATCACCACCAAACACCCCGAGCCCTTTCCCACATCCCTCCTCTTTCCCCACCTCCCCCCTTTTCCCGGGAATTCCCGGCTGATTCCCGTTTTTTCCCAGGTTCTGGTGTTCGTGCATTCCCGGAAGGAGACGGGGAAGACGGCGCGGGCGATCCGGGACATGTGCCTGGAGAAGGACACGCTGGGGCTGTTCCTGCGCGAGGGATCGGCTTCCACCGAGGTTCTGAGAACCGAGGCCGAGCAGTGCAAGGTGATCCTGGAAAAAAAACGGGAAAAATCCATCAGGGAAAAGGGAATTTCCAGGGTTTTATACCTTGGGATGAAGTGAAAGGTGATCCTGGAAAAAAAACGGGAAAAATCCATCAGGGAAAAGGGATTTTCCAGGATTTTATCCCTGGTGTTGTTGCTGAGGGGTTTGAGGGATGAAGAGAAAGGTGATCCCAAAAAAAACGGGAAAAATCCACGAGGGAAAAGGGATTTTCCAGGGTTTTATCCCGTGGGATGAAGAGAAAGGTGATCCAGGAAAAAAAATGGGAAAAATCCTCCAGGGAAAAGGGATTTTCCAGGATTTTACACCTTGGGATGAAGAGAAAGGTGATCCTGGAAAAAAAATGGGAAAAATTCTCCAGGGAAAAGGGATTTTCCAGGATTTTATCCATTGGGATGAAGTGAAAGGTGATCCTGGAAAAAAAACGGGAAAAATCCAACAGGGAAAAGGGATTTTCCAGGATTTTATACCTTGGGATGAAGAGAAAGGTGATCCCAAAAAAAAATGGGAAAAATCCACCAGGGAAAAGGGATTTTCCAGGGTTTTATCCATTGGGATGAAGAGAAAGGTGATCCTGGAAAAAAATGGGAAAAATCCATCAGGGAAAAGGGATTTTATCCCTGGAGGAGGTGGAGATGTTGCTGAGGGGTTTGAGGGATGAAGAGAAAGGTGATCCCAAAAAAACCCGGGAAAAATTCTCCAGGGAAAAGGGATTTTCCAGGGTTTTATCCATTCGGATGAAGTGGAAGGTGATCCCAAAAAAAACATGGGAAAAATCCAACAGGGAAAAGGGATTTTATCCCTGGAGGAGGTGGAGATGTTGTTGAGGGGTGATCCTGGAAAAAAAATGGGAAAAATCCATCAGGGAAAAGGGATTTTCCTGGATTTTACACCTTGGGATGAAGAGAAAGGTGATCCTGGAAAAAAAATGGGAAAAATCCATCAGGGAAAAGGGATTTTCCAGGGTTTTATCCATTGGGATGAAGTGAAAGGTGATCCCAAAAAAAACCTGGGAAAATTCCATCAGGGAAAAGGGATTTTATCCCTGGAGGAGGTGGAGATGTCGTTGTTGGGTGATCCTGGAAAAAAAAAGGGAAAAATCCAACAGGGAAAAGGGATTTTCCAGGGTTTTATCCATTGGGATGAAGTGCAAGGTGATCCTGAAAAAAAAACGGGAAAAATCCAACAGGGAAAAGGGATTTTCCAGGGTTTTATCCCTTGGGATGAAGTGCAAGGTGATCCTGAAAAAAAATGGGAAAAATCCATCAGGGAAAAGGGATTTTATCCCTGGAGGAGGTGGGGATGAAGAGAAAGGTGATCCCAAAAAAAACCTGGGAAAAATCCATCAGGGAAAAGGGATTTTCCAGGATTTTATCCATTGGGATGAAGTGGAAGGTGATCCTGGAAAAAAAAATGGGAAAAATCCAACAGGGAAAAGGGATTTTATCCCTGGAGGAGGTGGAGATGTTGTTGAGGGATGAAGTGCAAGGTGATCCCAAAAAAACCGGGAAAAATCCATCAGGGAAAAGGGATTTTCCAGGGTTTTATCCATTGGGATGAAGAGAAAGGTGACCCTGGAAAAAAAACGGGAAAAATCCAACAGGGAAAAGGGATTTTCCAGGATTTTATCCATTGGGATGAAGAGAAAGGTGATCCTGGAAAAAAAATGGGAAAAATCCAACAGGGAAAAGGGATTTTATCCCTGGAGGAGGTAGGGATGTTGTTGAGGGGTGATCCTGGAAAAAAAATGGGAAAAATCCTCCAGGGAAAAGGGATTTTCCAGGATTTTATCCATTGGGATGAAGAGAAAGGTGATCCCAAAAAAAACGGGAAAAATCCACGAGGGAAAAGGGATTTTCCAGGATTTTATCCCTGGAGGAGGTGGAGATGAAGTGCAAGGTGATCCCAAAAAAAACCTGGGAAAAATCCAACAGGGAAAAGGGATTTTATCCCTGGAGGAGGTGGGGATGAAGTGCAAGGTGATCCCAAAAAAAAAATGGGAAAAATCCATCAGGGAAAAGGGATTTTCCAGGATTTTACACCTTGGGATGAAGAGAAAGGTGATCCTGGAAAAAAATGGGAAAAATCCATCAGGGAAAAGGGATTTTATCCCTGGAGGAGGTGGAGATGTTGTTGTTGGGTGATCCTGGAAAAAAAATGGGAAAAATCCATCAGGGAAAAGGGATTTTCCAGGATTTTATCCCTGGTGTTGTTGCTGAGGGGTTTGAGGGATGAAGTGCAAGGTGATCCCAAAAAAACCGGGAAAAATCCACCAGGGAAAAGGGATTTTCCTGGATTTTACACCTTGGGATGAAGAGAAAGGTGATCCTGGAAAAAAAATGGGAAAAATCCATCAGGGAAAAGGGATTTTCCTGGGTTTTATCCATTGGGATGAAGAGAAAGGTGATCCCAAAAAAAACCTGGGAAAAATTCTCCAGGGAAAAGGGATTTTCCAGGATTTTACACCTTGGGATGAAGAGAAAGGTGATCCTGGAAAAAAAATGGGAAAAATCCACCAGGGAAAAGGGATTTTCCAGGATTTTACACCTTGGGATGAAGTGGAAGGTGATCCTGGAAAAAAACTGGGAAAAATGCAACAGGGAAAAGGGATTTTCCTGGATTTTATCCCTGGAGGAGGTGGGGATGAAGTGAAAGGTGATCCTGGAAAAAAAACTGGGAAAAATTCTCCAGGGAAAAGGGAATTTCCAGGATTTTACACCTTGGGATGAAGAGAAAGGTGATCCTGGGAAAAAACCGGGAAAAATCCATCAGGGAAAAGGGATTTTATCCCTGGAGGAGGTGGAGATGTTGTTGTTGGGTGATCCTGGAAAAAAAAAAAGGGAAAAATTCTCCAGGGAAAAGGGATTTTCCAGGATTTTATCCCTGGTGTTGTTGCTGAGGGGTTTGAGGGATGAAGAGAAAGGTGATCCCAAAAAAAACTGGGAAAAATCCACCAGGGAAAAGGGATTTTCCAGGATTTTACACCTTGGGATGAAGAGAAAGGTGATCCTGGAAAAAAAACGGGAAAAATCCATCAGGGAAAAGGGATTTTCAACCCTTTATCCAGGGAAAAAATGGAATTATTTGGGAAAATTGGGAAAATTTGGGAAAATTGGGAAAATTCCTTTTCCATCCTCTCTGCCCATCCCAAACTTTTCCTTTGGCTTTTCCTGCTTTTCCTTTGGAATATCCCAATTTTCCCACTTTTCCTTTGGAATACCCCACTTTTCCCACTTTTCCTTTGCCTTTTCCCTCTTTTCCTTTGCCTTTTCCCTCTTTTCCTTTGCCTTTTCCCTCTTTTCCTTTGGCTTTTCCCACTTTTCCTTTGGAATATCCCACTTTTCCCACTTTTCCTTTGCCTTTTCCCACTTTTCCTCTGGCTTTTCCCTCTTTTCCTTTGGCTTTTCCCACTTTTCCTTTGGAATATCCCACTTTTCCCACTTTTCCTTTGCCTTTTCCCACTTTTCCTCTGGCTTTTCCCTCTTTTCCTTTGGCTTTTCCCACTTTTCCTTTGGAATATCCCACTTTTCCCACTTTTCCTTTGCCTTTTCCCACTTTTCCTCTGGCTTTTCCCTCTTTTCCTTTGGCTTTTCCCACTTTTCCTTTGGAATATCCCACTTTTCCCACTTTTCCTTTGGCTTTTCCCACTTTTCCTTTGGCTTTTCCCGCTTTTCCTTTGGAATATCCCATTTTTCCCACTTTTCCTTTGGAATATCCCACTTTTCCCACTCTTCCTTTGGCTTTTCCCTCTTTTCCCACTTTTCCTTTGGAATATCCCATTTTTCCCACTTTTCCTTTGGCTTTTCCCTCTTTTCCCGCTTTTCCTTTGGAATATCCCACTGTTCCCGCTTTTCCTTTGGCTTTTCCTTTGGCTTTTCCCACTTTTCCTTTGGAATATCCCAATTTTCCCGCTTTTCCTTTGGCTTTTCCCACTTTTCCTTTGGAATATCCCAATTTTCCCACTTTTCCTTTGGAATATCCCATTTTTCCCACTTTTCCGTTGGAATATCCCATTTTTCCCACTTTTCCTTTGGAATATCCCATTTTTCCCGCTTTTCCTTTGGCTTTTCCTTTGGCTTTTCCCACTTTTCCCTTGGAATATCCCACTGTTCCCACTTTTCCTTTGGAATATCCCAATTTTCCCACTTTTCCTTTGGCTTTTCCCACTTTTCCTTTGGAATATCCCAATTTTCCCTCTTTTCCTTTGGCTTTTCCCGCTTTTCCTTTGGAATATCCCACTTTTCCCACTTTTCCTTTGGCTTTCCCACTTTTCCCACTTTTCCTTTGGAACATCCCATTTTTCCCGCTTTTCCTTTGGCTTTTCCCACTTTTCCTTTGGCTTTTCCCTCTTTTCCCACTTTTCCTTTGGAATATCCCAATTTTCCCACTTTTCCTTTGGAATATCCCAATTTTCCCACTTTTCCTTTGGCTTTTCCCACTTTTCCTTTGGAATATCCCAATTTTCCCACTTTTCCTTTGGAATATCCCAATTTCCCCTCTTTTCCTTTGGCTTTTCCCACTTTTCCCACTTTTCCTTTGGAATATCCCCCTTTTCCCACTTTTCCTTTGGCTTTTCCCACTTTTCCTTTGGCTTTTCCCTCTTTTCCCACTTTTCCTTTGGAATATCCCATTTTTCCCACTTTTCCTTTGGCTTTTCCCACTTTTCCCACTTTTCCTTTGGAATATCCCATTTTTCCCGCTTTTCCTTTGGCTTTTCCCACTTTTCCTTTGGAATATCCCATTTTTCCCACTTTTCCTTTGGAATATCCCATTTTTCCCACTTTTCCTTTGGCTTTTCCCACTTTTCCTTTGGCTTTTCCCTCTTTTCCCACTTTTCCTTTGGAATATCCCAATTTTCCCTCTTTTCCTTTGGAATATCCCCCTTTTCCCACTTTTCCTTTGGCTTTTCCCACTTTTCCCACTTTTCCCACTTTTCCTTTGGCTTTTCCCACTTTTCCCACTTTTCCTGCTTTTCCTTTGGAATATCCCATTTTTCTCGCTTTTCCTTTGGCTTTTCCCACTTTTCCTTTGGAATATCCCAATTTTCCCAGTTTTCCTTTGGCTTTTCCCACTTTTCCTTTGGCTTTTCCCACTTTTCCTTTGGCTTTTCCCACTTTTCCTTTGGCTTTTCCCACTTTTCCTTTGGCTTTTCCCACTTTTCCCATTTTTCCTTTGGCTTTTCCCACTTTTCCTTTGGAATATCCCAATTTTCCCTCTTTTCCTTTGGAATATCCCATTTTTCCCGCTTTTCCTTTGGCTTTTCCTTTGGCTTTTCCCTCTTTTCCCTCTTTTCCTTTGGAATATCCCAATTTTCCCACTTTTCCTTTGGCTTTTCCCACTTTTCCTTTGGCTTTTCCCACTTTTCCTTTGGCTTTTCCCTCTTTTCCCACTTTTCCTTTGGAATATCCCAATTTTCCCACTTTTCCTTTGGAATATCCCAATTTTCCCACTTTTCCTTTGGAATATCCCAATTTTCCCACTTTTCCTTTGGAATATCCCATTTTTCCCACTTTTCCTTTGCCTTTTCCCACTTTTCCTTTGGCTTTTCCCACTTTTCCCACTTTTCCTTTGGAATATCCCATTTTTCCCAATTTTCCTTTGGAATATCCCATTTTTCCCAATTTTCCTTTGGAATATCCCATTTTTCCCACTTTTCCTTTGGAATATCCCATTTTTCCCACTTTTCCTTTGCCTTTTCCTGCTTTTCCTTTGGAATATCCCATTTTTCCCACTTTTCCTTTGGAATATCCCACTTTTCCCTCTTTTCCTTTGGAATATCCCATTTTTCCCGCTTTTCCTTTGGCTTTTCCCACTTTTCCTTTGGCTTTTCCCTCTTTTCCCACTTTTCCTTTGGAATATCCCATTTTTCCCAATTTTCCTTTGGAATATCCCATTTTTCCCAATTTTCCTTTGGAATATCCCATTTTTCCCACTTTTCCTTTGCCTTTTCCTGCTTTTCCTTTGGAATATCCCATTTTTCCCACTTTTCCTTTGGCTTTTCCCACTTTTCCCACTTTTCCTTTGGCTTTTCCCTCTTTTCCTTTGGCTTTTCCCTCTTTTCCTTTGGAATATCCCATTTTTCCCGCTTTTCCTTTGGCTTTTCCCGCTTTTCCTTTGGCTTTTCCCACTTTTCCTTTGGCTTTTCCTTTGGCTTTTCCCACTTTTCCTTTGGAATATCCCACTTTTCCCGCTTTTCCTTTGGCTTTTCCCACTTTTCCTTTGGCTTTCCCACTTTTCCTTTGGCTTTTCCCACTTTTCCTTTGGAATATCCCATTTTTCCCGCTTTTCCTCTGGCTTTTCCCACTTTTCCTTTGGCTTTTCCCGCTTTTCCTTTGGAATATCCCAATTTTCCCTCTTTTCCTTTGGAATATCCCATTTTTCCCGCTTTTCCTTTGCCTTTTCCCACTTTTCCTTTGGAATATCCCATTTTTCCTTTGGCTTTTCCTTTGGCTTTTCCCACTTTTCCTTTGGCTTTCCCATTTTTCCCACTTTTCCCACTTTTCCTTTGCCTTTACCCGCTTTTCCTTTGGAATATCCCTCTTTTCCTTTGGCTTTTCCCTCTTTTCCCACTTTTCCTTTGGCTTTTCCCACTTTTCCCGCTTTTCCTTTGGCTTTTCCCACTTTTCCTTTGGCTTTTCCCACTTTTCCTTTGGAATATCCCACTGTTCCCACTTTTCCTTTGGCTTTTCCCTCTTTTCCTTTGGCTTTTCCCATTTTTCCTGCTTTTCCTTTGGAATATCCCATTTTTCCCACTTTTCCTTTGACTTTTCCTACTTTTCCTTTGGCTTTTCCCTCTTTTCCTTTGGCTTTTCCCACTTTTCCTTTGGAATATCCCCCTTTTCCCACTTTTCCTTTGGCTTTCCCACTTTTTCCACTTTTCCTTTGGAATATCCCACTTCTCCCACTTTTCCTTTGGAATATCCCATTTTTCCCGCTTTTCCTTTGGCTTTTCCCACTTTTCCTTTGGAATATCCCATTTTTCCCGCTTTTCCGCTGGCTTTTCCCGCTTTTCCCATTTTTCCTCTGGCTTTTCCCACTTTTCCTTTGGAATATCCCATTTTTCCCACTTTTCCTTTGGCTTTTCCCACTTTTCCTTTGGCTTTTCCCACTTTTCCTTTGGCTTTTCCCACTTTTCCCACTTTTCCCGGAATTATTTGGGATGATTTTTCCCGCAGAACCTGGAGCTGAAGGATTTGCTTCCCTACGGATTCGCCATCCACCACGCGGGGATGACGCGCGTCGACCGAACGCTCGTGGAAGATCTTTTCGCCGATAAACACATCCAGGTGGGATCGGAATTCCGGGAGAAAAATTCCAGGGAGAAAAATTCCGGGATAAAAATTCCAGGAGAAAAATTCCAGGAGAAAAATTCCGGGATAAAAATTCCAGGGAGAAAAATTCCGGGAGAAAAATTCCAAAATAAAAATTCCAAAAAAAATTTCCAGGATAAAAATTCCGGGATAAAAATTCCAGGAGAAAAATTCCATGGATAAAAATTCCGGGAGAAAAATTCCAAAATAAAAATTCTGGGATAAAAATTCCGGGATAAAAATTCCGGGAGAAAAATTCCAAAATAAAAATTCTGGGATAAAAATTCCGGGATAAAAATTCCGGGAGAAAAATTCCAAAATAAAAATTCCAGGAGAAAAATTCCAGGAGAAAAATTCCGAAATAAAAATTCCGGGAGAAAAATTCCGGGATAAAAATTCCGGGATAAAAATTCCAGGATAAAAATTCCGGGATAAAAATTCCATGGATAAAAATTCCGGGATAAAAATTCCGGGAGAAAAATTCCAAGATAAAAATTCCATGGATAAAAATTCCGGGATAAAAATTCCGGGATAAAAATTCCATGGATAAAAATTCCGGGATAAAAATTCCAGGAGAAAAATTCCAGGATAAAAATTCCGGGATAAAAATTCCGGGATAAAAATTCCGGGATAAAAATTCTGGAATAAAAATTCCGGGAGAAAAATTCCGGGAGAAAAATTCCAGGAGAAAAATTCCAGGAGAAAAATTCCAAAATAAAAATTCCAGGGATAAAAATTCCGGGATAAAAATTCCGGGATAAAAATTCCGAAATAAAAATTCCAAAATAAAAATTCCAGGGATAAAAATTCCAGGAGAAAAATTCCGGGATAAAAATTCCAGGAGAAAAATTCCATGGATAAAAATTCCGGGATAAAAATTCCAGGAGAAAAATTCCAAAATAAAAATTCCAGGGATAAAAATTCCGGGATAAAAATTCCAGGGATAAAAATTCCGGGATAAAAATTCCAGGATAAAAATTCCAGGGAGAAAAATTCCGGGATAAAAATTCCAGGGATAAAAATTCCGGGATAAAAATTCCAGGAGAAAAATTCCAGGGAGAAAAATTCCGGGAGAAAAATTCTGGGAAAAAATTCCGAAATAAAAATTCCAGGATAAAAATTCCAGGATAAAAATTCCATGGAGAAAAATTCTGAAATAAAAATTCCGGGATAAAAATTCTGGGATAAAAATTCCAGGATAAAAATTCCAGGATAAAAATTTCGAAATAAAAATTCCGGGATAAAAATTCCGGGAGAAAAATTCCAGGAAAAAAATTCCGGAATAAAAATTCCATGGATAAAAATTCCGGGATAAAAATTCCATGGATAAAAATTCCGGGAGAAAAATTCCGGGATAAAAATTCCATGGAGAAAAATTTCGGGATAAAAATTCCATGGATAAAAATTCCATGGATAAAAATTCCGAAATAAAAATTCCGGGATAAAAATTCCGGGATAAAAATTCCATGGATAAAAATTCTGGAATAAAAATTCCGGGATAAAAATTCCGGGAGAAAAATTCCATGGAGAAAAATTTCGGGATAAAAATTCCATGGATAAAAATTCCATGGATAAAAATTCCGAAATAAAAATTCCGGGATAAAAATTCCGGGATAAAAATTCCAGGAAAAAAATTCCGGAATAAAAATTCCATGGATAAAAATTCCGGGATAAAAATTCCGGGAGAAAAATTCCGAAATAAAAATTCCGGGATAAAAATTCCGGGATAAAAATTCCAGGATAAAAATTCCAGGATAAGAATTCCAGGATAAAAATTCCGGGAGAAAAATTCCATGGATAAAAATTCCGAAATAAAAATTCCGGGATAAAAATTCCATGGATAAAAATTCTGGGATAAAAATTCCGGGATAAAAATTCCATGGATAAAAATTCCATGGATAAAAATTCCATGGATAAAAATCAGATTTTTTTGGGAATTTGGGATGAGGAAAATCAGATTTTTTGGGGAATTTGGGATTAAGGAAAATCAGATTTTTTGGGGAATTTGGGATGAGGAAAATCAGATTTTTTGGGGAATTTGGGATGAGGAAAATCAGATTTTTTTGGGAATTTGGGATTAGGGAAAATCAGATTTTTTTGGGAATTTGGGATGAGGAAAATCAGATTTTTTGGGAATTTGGGATTAGGGAAAATCAGATTTTTTTGGGAATTTGGGATGAGGAAAATCAGATTTTTTTGGGAATTTGGCACCAGGAAAATCAGATTTTTTGGGAATTTTGGATGAGGAAAATCAGATTTTTTGGGAATTTTGCACCAGGAAAATCAGATTTTTTGGGAATTTGGCACCAGGAAAATCAGATTTTTTTGGGAATTAGGGATGAGGAAAATCTGATTTTTTTGGGAATTTGGGATGAGGAAAATCAGATTTTTTTGGGAATTTGATACCAGGAAAATCAGATTTTTTGGGAATTTGGGATGAGGAAAATCAGATTTCCTGGGAAATTTGGAATTAGGGAAAAGATCCTGCTGGATCTGATCCCGGTTTTTGGATGGAATTGGAGGTTCCTGGGTGGGTTTGGAGGTTCTTGGGTGGATTTGGAGGTTTTTGGATGGATTTGGAGGTTCCTGGGTGGATTTGGAGGTTCCTGGGTGGATTTGGAGGTTCCTGATGGATTTGATCCCAGTTTTGGATGGATTTGGAGGTTCTTGGGTGAATTTGGAGGTTCTTGGGTGGATTTGGAGGTTCCTGGGTGGATTTGGAGGTTCCTGCTGGATCTGATCCCAGTTTTTGGATGGATTTGGAGGTTCCTGCTGGATCTGATCCTGGTTTTGGATGCATTTGGAGGTTCCTGGGTGGATTTGGAGGTTCCTGATGGATTTGATCCCAGTTTTTGGATGGATTTGGAGGTTCTTGGGTGGATTTGGAGGTTTTTGGATGGATTTGGAGGTTCCTGCTGGATCTGATCCCAGTTTTTGGATGAGTTTGGAGTTCCTGCTGGATCTGATCCCGGTTTTTGGATGCATTTGGAGGTTCTTGGGTGGATTTGGAGGTTTTTGGATGGATTTGGAGGTTCCTGCTGGATCTGATCCCAGTTTTTGGATGAGTTTGGAGTTCCTGCTGGATCTGATCCTGGTTTTCCTGCAGGTCCTGGTGTCCACAGCCACGCTGGCGTGGGGCGTGAACCTTCCGGCGCACACTGTGATCATCAAAGGCACGCAGGTCTACAGCCCGGAAAAGGGACGCTGGACAGAGCTGGGAGCGCTGGACATCCTCCAGGTGGGACCATCCCACATCATCCCTCAGGAATTCCATGCTCAGACCCTCCTGAGATAATTCCTCCAGAATTCCATTCCCAAACCCTCCTGAGATAATTCCTCCAGAATTCCATTCCCAAACCCTCCTGAGATAATTCCTCCAGAATTCCATTCCCAAACCCTCCTGAGATAATTCCTCCAGAATTCCATTCCCAAACCCCCCTGAGATAATTCCTCCAGAATTCCATGCCCAGATCCATCCCAGATAATCCCTCAGGAATTCCATTCCCAAACCCTCCTGAGATAATTCCTCAAGAATTCCATGCCCAGATCCATCCCAGATAATCCCTCAGGAATTCCATTCCCAAACCCTCCTGAGATAATTCCTCAAGAATTCCATGCCCAAACCCATTTGAGATAATTCCTCCAGAATTCCATACCCAAACCCTCCTCAGATAATTCCTCCAGAATTCCATACCCAAACCCCCCTGAGATAATTCCTCAAGAATTCCATGCCCAGATCCATCTCAGACAATTCCATACCCAAACCCTCCTGAGAGAATTCCTCCAGAATTCCTTGGCCAGATTCATCTCAGACAATTCCATACCCAAACCCCCCTGAGATAATTCCTCCAGAATTCCACGCCCAAACCCTCCTGAGATAATTCCTCCAGAATTCCATGCCCAGATCCTCCTAAAATAATTCCTCCAGAATTCCATACCGAGATCCACCTGAGACAGTTCCTTGCCCAAACCCTCCTGAGATAATTCCTCCAGAATTCCATTCCCAAACCCTCCTGAGATAATTCCTCCAGAATTTCTTGCCCAAACCCCCCTGAGATAATTCCTCCAGAATTCCATGCCCAGATCCATCCCAGATCATCCCTCAGGAATTCCATGCCCAGATCCATCTCAGACAATTCCATTCCCAAACCCCCCTGAGATAATTCCTCCAGAATTCCATTCCCAAACCCCCCTGAGATAATTCCTCCAGAATTCCATTCCCAAACCCCCCTGAGATAATTCCTCCAGAATTTCTTGCCCAAACCCTCCTGAGATAATTCCTCAAGAATTCCTTGGCCAGATCCACCTGAGACAATTCCATTCCCAAACCCTCCTGAGAAAATTCCTCCATAATTCCATTCCCAAACCCTCCTGAGATAATTCCTCCAGAATTCTTTGCCCAAACCCATCTGAGATAATTCCTCAGGAATTCCATGCCCAAACCCCCCTGAGATAGTTCCTCCAGAATTCCATGCCCAGATCCTCCTAAAATAATTCCACGCCCAAACCCTCCTGAGATAATTCCTCAAGAATTCCATGCTCAGACCCTCCTGAGATAATTCCTCCAGAATTCCATTCCCAAACCCTCCTGAGATAATTCCTCCAGAATTCCATTCCCAAACCCCCCTGAGATAATTCCTCCAGAATTCCATTCCCAAACCCTCCTGAGATAATTCCTCCATAATTCCATACCCAAACCCTCCTGAGATAATTCCTCCAGAATTCCATTCCCAAACCCTCCTGAGATAATTCCTCCAGAATTCCATTCCCAAACCCATCCTAGATAATCCCTCAAGAATTCCACGCCCAAACCCATCCTAGATAACTCCTCCAGAATTCCATTCCCAAACCCTCCTGAGATAATTCCTGCAGAATTCCATGCCCAGATCCTCCTAAAATAATTCCACGCCCAAACCCTCCTGAGATAATTCCTCCAGAATTTCTTGCCCAAACCCTCCTGAGATAATTCCTCCAGAATTTCTTGCCCAAACCCTCCTGAGATAATTCCTCCAGAATTCCTTGGCCAGATCCACCTGAGACAATTCCATTCCCAAACCCTCCTGAGATAATTCCTCAAGAATTCCTTGGCCAGACCCATCCCAGATAATTCCTCCAGAATTCCATTCCCAAACCCTCCTGAGATAATTCCTCCAGAATTCTTTGCCCAAACCCATCCCAGATAATCCCTCAAGAATTTCATGCCCAGATCCATCTGAGATAATTCCTCCAGAATTCCATTCCCAAACCCTCCTGAGATAATTCCTCCAGAATTTCTTGCCCAAATCCTCCTGAGATAATTCCTCAAGAATTCCCTGCCCAGATTCTCCTTTGCCAATCCCAGAAGATTCCCAGAATTCCGGATTTTTCCCTGTTCCAGATGTTGGGCCGTGCCGGGCGACCTCAGTACGACACCAAAGGAGAAGGAATCCTCATCACCTCCCATGGAGAGCTCCAGTATTACCTGTCCCTGCTCAACCAGCAGCTCCCCATCGAGAGCCAGATGGTGGCCAAGCTCCCGGACATGCTCAACGCCGAGGCCGTGCTGGGAAACGTCCAGAACGCCAAGGTCACCCGCAATTCCCGCTTTTTCCTGGGAATTGTGGCTGTGGTTCCGTCCCCGAGCGGGGATTTGGGGTTTTTAGGGTGTTTTGGGTTTTTAGGGTGTTTTGGGGTTTTTTACGGTGTTTTTTGGGGGTTTTTAGGGTGTTTTGGGGTTTTTAGGGTGTTTTGGGATATTTTAGGGTGTTTTTTAGGGTGTTGTTGGTTTTTTTACAGTGTTTTTTGGGGGTTTTTAGGGTGTTTTGGAGGTTTTTGGGATTTTTTTAGGGTGTTTTTTAGGGTGTTGGGTTTTTTTACGGTGTTTTTGGGGGTTTTTAGGGTGTTTTTTGGGGTTTTTTTAGGGTGTTTTTTGGGGTTTTTTACGGTGTTTTTTGGGGGTTTTTAGGGTGTTGTTGGGGTTTTTAGGGTGTTTGGGGTTTTTTAGGGTGTTTTTTGGGGTTTTTTTTAGGGTGTTTGGGATTTTTTAGGGTGTTTTTTGGGGTTTTTTTAGGGTGTTTGGGGTTTTTTACGGTGTTTTTTGGGGGTTTTTAGGGTGTTTTTGGGGGGTTTTTAGGGTGTTTTTTGGGTTTTTTTTAGGGTGTTTTGGTGGTTTTTAGGGTGTTGTTGGATTTTTTTAGGGTGTTTTTTAGGGTGTTGTTGGTGTTTTTTAGGGTGTTTTTTGGGGTCTTTAGGGTGTTTTGGTGGTTTTTAGGGTGTTTTTTTGGGTTTTTTTTAGGGTGTTTTGGGGGTTTTAGGGTGTTTTTGGGGGTTTTTACAGTGTTTTTTTGGGTTTTTTAGGGTGTTTTGGGGGTTTTTACGGTGTTTTTTGGGGTTTTTAGGGTATTTTTGGGGTGTTTTTACGGTGTTTTTTTGGGTTTTTTAGGGTGTTTTTTGGGGTTTTTCACGGCTTTTTTTGGGGGTTTTTAGGGTGTTTTGGGGGTTTTTAGGGTGTTTTTTGGGGTTTTTTTAGGGTGTTTGGGGTTTTTTAGGGTGTTGTTGGATTTTTTTAGGGTGTTTTTTGGGGTTTTTAGGGTGTTTGGGGTTTTTAGGGTGTTTGGGGTTTTTTAGGGTGTTTTTTGGGTTTTTTTTAGGGTGTTTTTTGGGGTTGTTAGGGTGTTTTTTGGGGTTTTTTAGGGTGTTTTTTGGGGTTTTTACGGTGTATTTTGGGGTTTTTTACGGTGTTTTTTGGTGGTTTTTAGGGTGTTTTTGGGGGGGTTTTAGGGTGTTGGGGGTTTTTAGGGTGTTTTTTGGGGGGTTTTAGGGTGTTTTTTGGGGTTTTTTAGGGTGTTTTGGGGTTTTTTGGGTATTTTTGGGGTTTTTTAGGGTGTTTTTTGGGGTTTTTTAGGGTGTTTTTTGGGGGTTTTTAGAGTGGTTTTTGGTTTTTTTTTAGGGTGTTTTTTGGGGTTTTTAGGGTGTTTTTTGGGTTTTTTTAGGGTGTTTTTTGGGGTTTTTTAGGGTGGTTTTTGGGGTTTTTTACGGGGTTTTTTGGGGTTTTTTACGGGGTTTTTTGGGGTTTTTTACGGTGTTTTTTGGGGTTTTTTAGGGTGTTTTTTGGGGTTTTTAGGGTGTTTTTTGGGGTGTTTTGGGGGGTTTTACGGTGTTTTTTGGGTGTTTTTAGGGTGTTTTTTGGGGTTTTTTTAAGGTGTTTTTTGGGGTTTTTTAGGGTGTTTTGGGATTTTTAGGGGGTTTTTTGGGGTTTTTTAGGGTTTTTTTTAGGGTGTTTTTTGGGGTCTTTTAGGGTGTTTTTTGGGGGGTTTTAGGGTGTTTTTTGAGGGTTTTTAGGGTGTTTTGGGGTTTTTAAGGTATTTTTGGGGTTTTTAGGGTGTTTTGGGGTTTTTTTAGGGTGTTTGGGTTTTTTTACGGGGTTTTTTGGGGGTTTTTAGGGTGTTTTTTGGGGTTTCTTTTAGGGTGTTTGGGGTTTTTTACGGTGTTTTTTGGGGGGTTTTAGGGTGTTTTTTGGGGTTTTTTAGGGTGTTGGGGTTTTTAGGGTGTTTGGCGTTTTTTACGGTGTTTTTTGGGGGTTTTTAGGGTGTTTTTTGGGTTTTTTTTAGGGTGTTTTGGGGGTTTTTAGGGTGTTTTTTGGGGATTTTTAGGGTGTTTTTTGGGGTGTTTTTTTGGGTTTTACGGTGTTTTTTGGGGTTTTTTAGGGTGGTTTTTGGGGTTTTTTACGGTGTTTTTGGGGGTTTTTCGGGTGTTTTTTGGGGTTTTTTACGGTGTTTTTTGGGGTTTTTAGGGTGTTTTTTGGGGTTTTTTGCGGTGTTTTTTGGGGTTTTTTTACGGTGTTTTTTGGGGTTTTTTACCGTGTTTTTTTGGGTTTTTTAGGGTTTTTTTGGGGTTTTTTACGGTATTTTTGGGGGTTTTTAGGGTGTTTTTGGGGGTTTTTTTAGGGTGTTTTGGGGTTTTTATGGTGTTGTTGGGCTTTTTAGGGTGTTTGGGGGTTTTTTAGGGTGTTTTGGGGGGTTTTGGGGTGTTGTTGGAAGGGTTGTGGATGTGGGAGTGGAAAAACTGGGAAAAATCTTGGGGTGTTTTAGGGTTAATTCCGGAATGTTTTCCTGGAGATGTGGGGGGAGGTGAGGGAAGGAAATTGGGAGCCAAGAAAAACAAATTTCCTTGGGAATTCCATTGGGAAAAGTGGATTTCCTTGGGAATTCCATACAGGAAAAACAGATTTCCTTGGGAATTCCCTACAGGAAAAACAGATTTCCTTGGGAATTCCATTGGGAAAAGTGGATTTCCTTGGGAATTCCATACAGGAAAAACAGATTTCCTTGGGAATTCCATACAGGAAAAACAGATTTCCTTGGGAATTCCATTGGGAAAAGTGGATTTCCTTGGGAATTCTATACAGGAAAAACAGATTTCCTTGGGAATTTCATACAGGAAAAGCAGATTTCCTTGGGAATTCCATACAGGAAAAACAGATTTCCTTGGGAATTCCATATGGGAAAAACAGATTTCCTTGGGAATTCCATTGGGAAAAGCAGATTTCCTTGGGAATTCCATTGGGAAAAGTGGATTTGTTGGGAAATCAGGGACAAGGAAAAACAGATTTCCTTGGGAATTCTGCTGGGAAAAGCAGATTTTCTTGGGAATTCTGTTGGGAAAAACAGATTTCCTTGGGAATTCCATTGGGAAAAGCAGATTTCCTTGGGAATTCCATTGGGAAAAGCAGATTTCCTTGGGAATTCCATATGGGAAAACAGATTTCCTTGGGAATTCCATATGGGAAAAACAGATTTCCTTGGGAATTCTGCTGGGAAAAGCAGATTTCCTTGGGAATTCCATACAGGGAAAACAAATTTCCTTGGGAATTCTGCTGGGAAAAACAGATTTCCTTGGGAATTCCATTGGGAAAAGTGGATTTCCTTGGGAATTCCATACAGGAAAAACAGATTTCCTTGGGAATTCCATATGGGAAAACAGATTTCCTTGGGAATTCCATATGGGAAAAACAGATTTCCTTGGGAATTCCATACAGGAAAAGAGATTTCCTTGGGAATTCCATTGGGAAAAGCAGATTTCCTTGGGAATTCTGTTGGGAAAAACAGATTTCCTTGGGAATTCCATATGGGAAAAGTGGATTTGTTGGGAAATCAGGGACAAGGAAAAACAGATTTCCTTGGGAATTCTGCTGGGAAAAGCAGATTTTCTTGGGAATTCTGTACGGGAAAAGAGATTTCCTTGGGAATTCCATACAGGAAAAACAGATTTCCTTGGGAATTCCATACAGGAAAATCAGATTTCCTTGGGAATTCCATTGGGAAAAGCGGATTTGTTGGGAAATCAGGGACGAGGAAAAACAGATTTTCTTGGGAATTCTGCTGGGAAAAGCAGATTTCCTTGGGAATTCCATACAGGGAAAACAAATTTCCTTGGGAATTCTGCTGGGAAAAACAGATTTCCTTGGGAATTCCATTGGGAAAAGTGGATTTCCTTGGGAATTCCATACAGGAAAAACAGATTTCCTTGGGAATTCCATATGGGAAAACAGATTTCCTTGGGAATTCCATATGGGAAAAACAGATTTCCTTGGGAATTCCATACAGGAAAAGAGATTTCCTTGGGAATTCCATTGGGAAAAGCAGATTTCCTTGGGAATTCTGTTGGGAAAAACAGATTTCCTTGGGAATTCCATATGGGAAAAGCGGATTTGTTGGGAAATCAGGGACGAGGAAAAACAGATTTTCTTGGGAATTCTGCTGGGAAAAGCAGATTTCCTTGGGAATTCTGTACGGGAAAAGAGATTTCCTTGGGAATTCCCTACAGGAAAAACAGATTTCCTTGGGAATTCTGCTGGGAAAAGCAGATTTCCTTGGGAATTCCATTGGGAAAAGCAGATTTGTTGGGAAATGAGGGACAAGGAAAAACAGATTTTATGGAAAATCAGGAACCAGGAAAATCAGCTTTTCTGGGAATTTGGAGTGAGGAAAAGCAGCTTTTCTGGGAATTTGGAGTGAGGAAAAGCAGCTTTTCTGGGAATTTGGAGTGAGGAAAATCAGCTTTCCTGGAAAATTGGGAATCAGGAAAATCAGCTTTCCTGGAAAATTTGGGATGAGGAAAAACACAGGGAAATTTGGCGCCAGAAAAATGAAATTTCCCGGTTTTCTGGTTCTGTTTCTCGGGATTGAATTGGGATCAGCTCCACTCTGGAGCTTCCAGGATAATCCAGGATTTGGGAATTCCGTAGGATGCGGTGAATTGGTTGGGATACACGTACCTGTACATCCGGATGCTCCGATCGCCGACGCTTTACGGAATTTCCCACGAGGATCTGAAATCGGATCCGCTCCTGGAGCAGCGACGCCTCGACCTCGTCCACACCGCGGCGCTGATGCTCGATAAGAACAACCTGGTGAAGTACGACAAGAAAACCGGGAATTTCCAGGTGGGATGGAGGAAAAAAATTGGGAATTTGTAGGTGGGATGGAGGAAAAGAATTGGGAATTTTTAGGTGGGATGGAGGAAAAAAATGGGAATTTGTAGGTGGGATGGTGAGAAAATTGGGAATTTGTAGGTGGGATGGAGGAAAAAAATTGGGAATTTGTAGGTGGGATGGAGGAAAAAAATGGGAATTTGTAGGTGGGATGGTGAGAAAATTGGGAATTTGTAGGTGGGATGGAGGAAAAAAATTGGGAATTTTTGGGTGGGAGGGTGAGAAAAAAATTGGGGCTTTCTAGGTGGGATGGTGAGAAAATGGAGAATTTTTAGGTGGGATGGAGGAAAAAAATTGGGAATTTGTAGGTGGGATGGAGGAAAAAAATTGGGAATTTTTTGGTGGGATGGAGGAAAAAAAATGGGAATTTTTAGGTGGGATGGTGAGAAAATCGGGAATTTTTTGGTGGGATGGAGGAAAAGAATTGGGAATTTTTTGGTGGGGTGGAGGAGAAAAATTGGGAATTTGTAGGTGGGGTGGAGGAAAAAAAATGGGAATTTGTAGGTGGGATGGAGGAAAAAAATTGGAAATTTTTAGGTGGGATGGAGGAGAAAAATTGGGAATTTTTTGGTGGGATGGAGGAAAAAAATTGGGAATTTTTAGGTGGGGTGGAGGAAAAGAATTGGGAATTTTTAGGTGGGGTGGAGGAAAAAAAAATGGGAATTTTTAGGTGGGATGGTGAGAAAATTGGGAATTTGTAGGTGGGATGGAGGAAAAAAATTGGGAATTTTTGGGTGGGAGGGTGAGAAAAAAATTGGGGCTTTCTAGGTGGGATGGTGAGAAAATTGGGAATTTGTAGGTGGGATGGAGGAAAAAAAATTGGGAATTTCCGGGTGGGATGGAGGGAAAAAATTGGGAATTTGTAGGTGGGATGGAGGAAAAAAATTGGGGATTTTTGGTGGGATGGAGGAAAAAAATTGGGAATTTTTAGGTGGGATGGAGGAAAAAAATTGGGGATTTGTAGGTGGGATGGTGAGAAAATTGGGAATTTGTAGGTGGGATGGAGGAGAAAAATTGGGAATTTTTTGGTGGGGTGGAGGAAAAAAATTGGGGATTTTTGGGTGGGATGGTGAGAAAATTGGGAATTTTTAGGTGGGATGGAGGAAAAAAAATGGGAATTTCCAGGTGGGATGGAGGAAAAAAATTGGGAATTTTTGGGTGGGAGGGTGAGAAAAAAATTGGGGATTTCTAGGTGGGATGGTGAGAAAATGGAGAATTTTTAGGTGGGATGGAGGAAAAAAAAAGGGAATTTTTAGGTGGGATGGAGGAAAAAAATTGGGAATTTTTGGGTGGGAGGGTGAGAAAAAAATTGGGGATTTCTAGGTGGGATGGTGAGAAAATGGAGAATTTTTAGGTGGGATGGAGGAAAAAAAAAGGGAATTTTTAGGTGGGATGGAGGAAAAAAGTTGGGAATTTTTAGGTGGGATGGAGGAAAAAAATTGGGAATTTCCGGGTGGGATGGAGGAAAAAAAATGGGAATTTTTGGGTGGGAGGGTGAGAAAATCGGGAATTTGTAGGTGGGATGGAGGAAAAAAATCGGGAATTTGTGGGTGGGATGGAGAAAAAAAATTTGGAATTTCCAGGAGGGATGGAGGAAAAAAATTGGGAATTTTTAGGTGGGATGGAGGAAAAAAATTGGGGATTTTTAGGTGGGATGGAGGAAAAAAAAAATGGGAATTTTTGGGTGGGATGGTGAGAAAATCGGGAATTTTTAGGTGGGATGGAGGAAAAAAATTGGGAATTTTTAGGTGGGATGGAGGAAAAGAATTGGGAATTTCTAAGTGTGGTGGAGGAAAAAAAAAAGGGAATTTTTGGGTGGGATGGAGGAAAAAAATTGGGAATTTCCAGGTGGGATGGTGAGAAAATTGGGAATTTGTAGGTGGGATGGAGGAAAAAAATTGGGAATTTTTGGGTGGGAGGGTGAGAAAAAAATTGGGGCTTTCTAGGTGGGATGGTGAGAAAATGGAGAATTTTTAGGTGGGATGGAGGAAAAAAATTGGGAATTTGTAGGTGGGATGGTGAGAAAATTGGGAATTTCCAGGTGGGGTGGAGGAGAAAAATTGGGAATTTGTAGGTGGGATGGAGGAAAAAAATTGGGAATTTCCAGGAGGGATGGAGGAGAAAAATTGGGAATTTCCAGGAAATTCTTGTGGTTTATCCTGGGAATTGCTGTGGTTTATCCTGGGAATTCCTGTGGTTTATTCTGACTGTTCCCGCTGTTATCCCGACTGTTCCCGTTGTTCATTCTGACTGTTCCCGTGGTTTTTTCTGACTGTTCCCGTGGTTTTTTCTGACTGTTCCCGCTGTTAATCCCGACTGTTCCCATGGTTTATTCTGACTGTTCCCATTGATATCCCGACCATTCCCATGATTTATTCTGACTGTTCCCACTGTTTTTCCGACTGTTCCTGTAGTTTATCCCGACTGTTCCCATGGTTTATTCTGACTGTTCCCACCGTTATTCCCGACTGTTCCCATGGTTTATCCCAACCATTCCCATGGTTTATCCCAACCATTCCCATGGTTTATCCTGACTGTTCCCGTTATCCCGACCATTCCCGTGGTTTATTCTGACTGTTCCCGTGGTTCATCCTGACTGTTCCCGTTGTTATCCTGACCATTCCTATGGTTTATTCTGATTGTTCCCACTGTCAATCCCAACCATTCCCATGGTTTATCCCGACTGTTCCTGCTGTTAATCCCGACCATTCCCGTGGTTTATCCCAACTGTTCCCATGGTTTATTCCAACCATTCCCATGGTTTATCCTGACTGTTCCCATGGTTTATTCTGACTGTTCCCATGGTTTATTCTGACTGTTCCTGTGGTTTATTCTGACCAATCCCATGGTTTATCCGGACTGTTCCCATGGTTTATTCTGACTGTTCCTGTGGTTTATCCCGACCATTCCCATGGTTTATTCTGACTGTTCCTGTTATCCCGACTGTTCCCATGGTTTATCCTGACCGTTCCCATGGTTTATTCTGACTGTTCCCACTGTTATTCCCGACCATTCCCGTGGTTTATTCTGATTGTTCTCGCTGTTATCGCGACCATTCCTGTGGTTTATTCCGACTGTTCCCGTGATTTATCCTGACTGTTCCCATGGTTTATTCTGACTGTTCCCATGGTTTATTCCGACTGTTCCCGCTGTTAATCCTGACGAATCCCATGGTTTATCCCAACTGTTCCCATGGTTTATTCTGACTGTTCCTGTGGTTTATTCTGACTGTTCCTGTGGTTTATCCTGATTGTTCCCGCTGTTATCCCGACCATTCCTGTGGTTTATTCTGACTGTTCCCGCTGTTAATCCCGACCATTCCCATGGTTTATCCTGACCATTCCCATGGTTTATCCTGACCATTCCCATGGTTTGTTCTGACTGTTCTCGCTGTTATCCCGACCATTCCCATGGTTTATTCTGACTGTTCCCATGGTTTATCCTGACTGTTCCCATGGTTTGTTCTGACCGTTCCCGTGGTTTATCCCGACCGTTCCTGTGGTTTATCCTGACTGTTCCCACTGTTATCCTGGTCGTTCCCATGGTTTATTCTGACTGTTCTTGCTGTTATCCTGACCATTCCTGTGGTTTATTCCAACCATTCCCGTGGTTTATTCTGACTGTTCCCGTTGTTATCCCGACCATTCCCGTGGTTTATCCCGACTGTTCCCACTGTTTTTCCGACCGTTCCCGTGGTTTATTCTGACTGTTCTCGTTGTTATCCCGACCATTCCTCTAGTTTATTCTGACTGTTCCCGCTGTTAATCCCGACCATTCCCATGGTTTATCCTGACTGTTCCCGTTGTTATCCCGACCGTTCCCGTGGTTTATTCTGACTGTTCCCATGGTTTATCCCGACCATTCCCATGGTTTATCCTGACTGTTCCCATGGTTTATTCTGACTGTTCCCATGGTTTATCCCGACCATTCCCATGGTTTATCCTGACTGTTCCCGTGGTTTATTCTGACTGTTCCCATGGTTTATTCTGACTGTTCCCATGGTTTATTCTGACTGTTCCCATGGTTTATCCTGACTGTTCCCGTTGTTATCCCAACCATTCCTGGGGTTTATCCTGGCTGTTCCCATGGTTTGTCCTGACTGTTCCCACCGTTATTCCCGACCGTTCCGTGGTTTATCCCGACTGTTCCCGCTGTTAATCCTGACTGTTCCTGCTGTTATTCCGACTGTTCCCATGGTTTATCCCGACTGTTTCTGTGGTTTATTCTGACTGTTCCCGCTGTTAATCCCGACCATTCCCATGGTTTATCCTGACCATTCCCATGGTTTATCCTGACTGTTCCCATGGTTTATCCTGACTGTTCCCATGGTTTATTCTGACTGTTCCCATTGTTAATCCTGACCATTCCCATGGTTTATCCTGACTGTTCCTGTGGTTTATCCCGACTTTTCCTGTGGTTTATCCCGACTGTTCCCATGGTTTATTCTGACTGTTCCCATGGTTTATCCTGACTGTTCCCGTGGTTTATTCTGACTGTTCCCATGGTTTATCCTGACTGTTCCCGCTGTTAATCCCGACTGTTCCTGTGGTTTATCCTGACTGTTCCCATGGTTTATTCTGACTGTTCCCGCTGTTAATCCTGACTGTTCCTGCTGTTATCCCGACTGTTCCCATGGTTTATTCTGACTGTTCCCATGGTTTATCCCGACTGTTCCCATGGTTTATCCCGACTGTTCCCATGGTTTATCCCGGCTGTTCCCGTGGTTTATCCCGACTGTTCCCATGGTTTATTCTGACTGTTCCCTGCTGTTATTCTGACCATTCCCATGGTTTATTCTGACTGTTCCCACCGTTATTCCCGACTGTTCCCATGGTTTATCCTGATTGTTCCCGTTGTTATCCCGACTGTTCCCGTGGTTTATCCTGACTGTTCCCGCTGTTAATCCTGACCATTCCCATGGTTTATCCTGACTGTTCCCGTGGTTTATCCTGGCTGTTCCCATGGTTTATCCCAACCATTCCCGTGGTTTATTCTGATTGTTCTCGCTGTTATCCCGACCATTCCTGTGGTTTATTCCGACTGTTCCCGTGATTTATCCTGACTGTTCCTGTTGTTATCCTGACCATTCCCATGGTTTATTCTGACTGTTCCCGTTATCCCGACCATTCCCATGGTTTATCCCGACTGTTCCCATGGTTTATCCCGACTGTTCCCATGGTTTATCCTGACTGTTCCCATGGTTTATCCTGACTGTTCCCATGGTTTATTCTGACTGTTCCCGTTGTTATCCCGACCATTCCCATGGTTTATTCTGACTGTTCCCACTGTTTTTCCGACTGTTCCTGTGGTTTATCCCGACTGTTCCCATGGTTTATTCTGACCGTTCCGACTGTTATCCCGACTGTTCCCGTGGTTTATTCTGACTGTTCCTGTGGTTTATCCTGACTGTTCCCGTGGTTTATTCTGACTGTTCCTGTGGTTTATTCTGACTGTTCCCGCTGTTAATCCCAGCCGTTCCCATGGTTTATCCTGACTGTTCCTGCTGTTTTTCCAGCTGTTCCCATGGTTTATCCCGACCATTCCTGTGGTTTATCCTGACTGTTCCCGCTGTTAATCCCAGCCATTCCCATGGTTTATCCCGACTGTTCCCATGGTTTATCCCAACTGTTCCCGTGGTTTATTCTGACTGTTCCTGTGGTTTATTCTGACTGTTCCTGTGGTTTATTCTGACTGTTCCCGTGGTTTATTCTGACTGTTCCCGTGGTTTATTCTGACTGTTCCTGTGGTTTATTCTGACTGTTCCCATGGTTTATTCTGACTGTTCCTGTGGTTTATTCTGACTGTTCCCATGGTTTATCCTGACTGTTCCCATGGTTTATTCTGACTGTTCCGGCTGTTATCCCGACCATTCCTGTGGTTTATTCTGACTCTTCCCGCTGTTAATCCCGACCGTTCCCATGGTTTATTCTGATTGTTCTCGCTGTTATCCTGACTGTTCCTGTGGTTTATTCTGACTGTTCCCGTTGTTAATCCCGACCATTCCCGTGGTTTATCCCGACTGTTCCCGCTGTTAATCCCGACTGTTCCCATGGTTTATCCCGACCATTCCCATGGTTTATCCTGACTGTTCCCGTTGTTATCCCGACCGTTCCCATGGTTTATTCTGACTGTTCCCATGGTTTATCCTGACTGTTCCCATGGTTTGTTCTGACCGTTTCCGTGGTTTATTCTGACTGTTCCCACTGTCAATCCCGACTATTCCTGTGGTTTATCCTGACTGTTCCCACTGTTAATCCCAGCCATTCCCATGGTTTATCCCGACTGTTCCCGCTGTTTTTCCGGCTGTTCCGGCAGGTGACGGAGCTGGGCCGCATCGCCAGCCATTATTACATCACCAACGAGACGGTGCAGACGTACAACCAGCTCCTGAAACCCACCCTGAGCGAGATCGAGCTGTTCCGCGTCTTCTCCCTGTCCTCGGAATTCCGCAACATCACCGTGCGCGAGGTACGGCAACCGCGGCGGCTGTCACCCAGAAGCACCCAGAAACAACCAGAAACACCCAGAAACACCCAGAAACACCTAGAAACAACCAGAAACACCCAGAAACACCCAGGAACACCCAGGAACACCCAGAAACACCCAACAGCTGTCACCCAGAAACACCTAACAACACCGAGCAACACCTAGTAACACCCAACAACACCCAGAAACACCCAGAAACACCCAGAAACACCCAACAACAACCAGGAACACCCAGGAACACCCAGGAACACCTAGAAACACCCAGGAACACCCAGAAACACCCAACAGCTGTCACCCAATAACACCTAGTAACACCCAGCAACATCCAGAAACACCCAGAAACACCCAGAAACACCCAACAGCTGTCACCCAGCAGCACCCAGCAACACCCAACAGCACCCAGCAACACCCAGCAACACCCAGAAACACCCAACAGCACCCAGCAACACCCAACAACACCCAGAAACAACCAGAAACACCTGGAAACAACCAGAAACAACCAGAAACACCCAACAGCTGTCACCCAGCAGCACCCAGGAACACCCAGAAACAACCAGAAACACCCAGAAACAACCAGAAACACCCAGCAGCACCCAGAAACAACCAGAAACACCCAACAGCTGTCACCCAGCAGCACCCAGAAACACCCAGAAACACCCAGAAACACCCAGAAACACCCAGAAACAACCAGGAACACCCAACAGCACCTAACAACACCCAGCAACACCCAACAACACCCAGCAACACCCAGAAACATGCAGAAACATCCAGGAGCACCCAACAGCACCCAACACCGACACCCGACACCCAACACTCAACGCCCGACACCAACAGCCAACAGCCAGCTCCCAATCAAATTTCAGGATGTGCATCCATAAAATTCCAGGATGTGAATCCATAAATTCAGGACGTGGATCCATAAAATTTCAGGATATGGATCCATAAATTCAGGATATGGATCCATAAATTCAGGATGTGGATCCATAAATCCAGGATGTGAATCCATAAATTCAGGACGTGGATCCATAAAATTTCAGGGTGTGGATCTGTAAATTCAGGGTGTGGATCCATAAATTTGGGATGTGGATCCATAAAATTCCAGGATGTGAATCCATAAAATTCCAGGACGTGCATCCATAAAATTTCAGGATGTTGATCCGTAAATCCAGGACATGGATCCATAAATTCAGGATGTGCATCCATAAGATTTCAGGATATGAATCCATAAAATTTTAGGATGTGGATCCATAAAATTCCAGGACATGGATCCATAATTTCAGGACATGGATCCATAAAATTCCAGGATGTGCATCCATAAAATTCCAGGATGTGCATCCATAAATTCAGGATGTGAATCCATAAATTCAGGACGTGAATCCATAAAATTTCAGGACATGGATCCATAAATTCAGGACATGAATCCATAAATTCCAGGACATGGATCCATAAATTCAGGATGTGGATCCATAAAATTCCAGGATGTCCATCCATAAAATTTCAGGACATGGATCCATAAATTCAGGACGTGCATCCATAAAATTTCAGGATGTGGATCCATAAAATTCCAGGATGTCCATCCATAAAATTTCAGGACATGGATCCATAAATTCAGGATGTGAATCCATAAAATTCCAGGATGTGGATCCATAAATTCAGGACACGGATCCATAAATCCAGGATGTGAATCCGTAAAATTTAAGGATTTGGATCCATAAAATTCCAGGATGTGCATCCATAAAATTCAGGACGTGAATCCATAAATTCAGGACATGGATCCATAAATTCAGGACGTGGATCCATAAAATTTCAGGACGTGAATCCATAAAATTCCAGGACATGGATCCATAAATTCAGGACATGGATCCATAAATTCAGGACATGGATCCATAAGTTCAGGACGTGAATCCATAAATTCAGGACATGGATCCATAAATTCCAGGATGTGGATCCATAAAATTTCAGGATGTGGATCCATAAATCCAGGATGTGAATCCGTAAAATTTAAGGATTTGGATCCATAAAATTCAAGGATTTGGATCCATAAAATTCAGGACGTGGATCCATAAATTCAGGACATGGATCCATAAAATTCCAGGACGTGGATCCATAAAATTTCAGGATGTGGATCCATAAAATTTCAGGATGTGAATCCATAAAATTCCAGGACATGGATCCATAAAATTCCAGGATGTGAATCCATAAAATTTCAGGATGTGAATCCATAAAATTCCAGGATGTGAATCCATAAAATTTCAGGATGTGCATCCATAAAATTCCAGGATGTGAATCCATAAAATTTCAGGATGTGCATCCATAAAATTCCAGGATGTGCATCCATAAATTCAGGACATGGATCCATAAAATTTCAGGATATGGATCCATAAAATTCCAGGACATGGATCTGTAAATTCAGGATGTGGATCCATAAAATTCCAGGACGTGGATCCATAAAATTCCAGGATGTGGATCCATAAATTCAGGATGTGAATCCGTAAAATTTCAGGGTGTGGATCTGTAAATTCAGGACATGGATCCATAAATCCAGGACATGAATCCATAAATTCAGGATGTGAATCGATAAATTCAGGATGTGAATCCATAAATTCAGGACGTGGATCCATAAAATTTCAGGACATGGATCCATAAATTCAGGATATGGATCCATAAATTCAGGATGTGGATCCATAAATCCAGGATGTGAATCCATAAATTCAGGACGTGGATCCATAAAATTTCAGGGTGTGGATCTGTAAATTCAGGGTGTGGATCCATAAATTTGGGATGTGGATCCATAAAATTCCAGGATGTGAATCCATAAAATTCCAGGACGTGCATCCATAAAATTTCAGGATGTTGATCCGTAAATCCAGGACATGGATCCATAAATTCAGGATGTGCATCCATAAGATTTCAGGATATGAATCCATAAAATTTTAGGATGTGGATCCATAAAATTCCAGGACATGGATCCATAATTTCAGGACATGGATCCATAAAATTCCAGGATGTGCATCCATAAAATTCCAGGACGTGAATCCATAAAATTCCAGGATGTGCATCCATAAATTCAGGACGTGAATCCATAAAATTTCAGGACATGGATCCATAAATTCAGGACATGAATCCATAAATTCCAGGACATGGATCCATAAATTCAGGATGTGGATCCATAAAATTCCAGGATGTCCATCCATAAAATTTCAGGACATGGATCCATAAATTCAGGATGTGAATCCATAAAATTCCAGCATGTGGATCCATAAATTCAGGACACGGATCCATAAATCCAGGATGTGAATCCGTAAAATTTAAGGATTTGGATCCATAAAATTCCAGGAGGTGCATCCATAAAATTCAGGACGTGAATCCATAAATTCAGGACATGGATCCATAAATTCAGGACGTGGATCCATAAAATTTCAGGACGTGAATCCATAAAATTCCAGGACGTGGATCCATAAATTCAGGACATGAATCCATAAATTCAGAATGTGCATCCATAAATTCAGGACATGGATCCATAAATTCAGGACGTGAATCCATAAATTCAGGACATGGATCCATAAATTCCAGGATGTGAATCCATAAAATTTCAGGATGTGGATCCATAAATCCAGGATGTGAATCCGTAAAATTTAAGGATTTGGATCCATAAAATTCAAGGATTTGGATCCATAAAATTCAGGACGTGGATCCATAAATTCAGGACATGAATCCATAAATTCAGGACATGGATCCATAAATTCAGGGTGTTCATCCATAAATTCAGGATGTGGATCCATAAATTCAGGATGTGAATCCATAAATTCAGGATGTGAATCCATAAATTCAGGGTGTGAATCCATAAATTCAGGATGTGAATCCATAAATTCCAGGATGTGCATCCATAAAATTCCAGGACGTGGATCCATAAATTCAGGACATGGATCCATAAATTCCAGGATGTGCATCCATAAAATTCCAGGATGTGGATCCATAAATTCAGGATGTGAATCCGTAAAATTTCAGGACATGGATCTGTAATTTCAGGACATGGATCCATAAATTCGGGATGTGGATCCATAAAATTTAAGGATTTGGATCCATAAAATTCCAGGATATGGATCCATAAAATTCCAGGATGTGGATCCATAAATTCAGAATGTGCATCCATAAAATTTCAGGATGTTGATCCGTAAATCCAGGACATGGATCCATAAAATTTCAGGATGTGGATCCATAAATTCAGAATGTGCATCCATAAAATTCAGGATGTGGATCCATAAATCCAGGACATGAATCCATAAATTCAGGACATGAATCCATAAGATTTCAGGACGTGGATCCATAAAATTCCAGGATGTGCACCCATAAAATTTCAGGACATGGATCCATAAATTCAGGATGTGAATCCGTAAAATTTAAGGATTTGGATCCATAAAATTCCAGGATTTGGATCCATAAATTCAGGACGTGAATCCATAAATTCAGGACATGGATCCATAAATTCAGAATGTGCATCCATAAAATTTCAGGATGTTGATCCGTAAATCCAGGACATGGATCCATAAAATTTCAGGACATGGATCCATAAAATTCCAGGACATGGATCCATGAATTCCAGGACGTGAATCCATAAATTCAGGACGTGGATCCATAAAATTCCAGGACATGGATCCATAAATTCCGGATGTGCATCCATAAGATTTCAGGATGTCCATCCATAAAATTTAAGGATTTGGATCCATAAAATTTCAGGACATGAATCCATAAATTCAGGACATGAATCCATAAATTCAGGACATGAATCCATAAAATTTCAGGATGTGGATCCATAAATTCAGGACATGGATCCATAAATTCAGGGTGTGCATCCATAAAATTTCAGGATGTGAATCCATAAAATTCCAGGATGTGCATCCATAAAATTCCAGGACGTGGATCCATAAAATTCCAGGATGTGGATCCATAAAATTCCAGGATGTGCATCCATAAATTCAGGATGTGGATCCATAAAATTTCAGGGTGTGGATCTGTAATTTCAGGACATGGATCCATAAATCCAGGACATGGATCCATAAATTCAGGATGTGAATCCATAAAATTTCAGGGTGCGCATCCATAAAATTCCAGGACATGAATCCATAAATTCAGGACATGAATCCGTAAATTCAGGATGTGCATCCATAAAATTTCAGGACATGGATCCATAATTTCAGGACATGAATCCATAAAATTTCAGGATGTGCATCCATAAATTCAGGACATGAATCCATAAATTCAGGATGTGAATCCATAAAATTTCAGGACGTGAATCCATAAAATTTCAGGACATGGATCCATAAAATTTCAGGACATGAATCCATAAATTCAGGACATGAATCCATAAATTCAGGACATGGATCCATAAATTCAGGACATGGATCCATAAATTCAGGGTGTTCATCCATAAATTCAGGATGTGGATCCATAAATTCAGGATGTGAATCCATAAATTCAGGGTGTGAATCCATAAATTCAGGATGTGAATCCATAAATTCCAGGATGTGCATCCATAAAATTCCAGGATGTCCATCCATAAAATTCCAGGACGTGGATCCATAAATTCAGGACATGGATCCATAAATTCCAGGATGTGCATCCATAAAATTCCAGGATGTGGATCCATAAATTCAGGATGTGAATCCGTAAAATTTCAGGACATGGATCTGTAATTTCAGGACATGGATCCATAAATTCGGGATGTGGATCCATAAAATTTAAGGATTTGGATCCATAAAATTCCAGGATATGGATCCATAAAATTCCAGGATGTGGATCCATAAATTCGGGATGTGGATCCATAAATTCAGAATGTGCATCCATAAAATTTCAGGATGTTGATCCGTAAATCCAGGACATGAATCCATAAAATTTCAGGATGTGGATCCATAAATTCAGAATGTGCATCCATAAAATTCAGGATGTGGATCCATAAATCCAGGACATGAATCCATAAATTCAGGACATGAATCCATAAGATTTCAGGACGTGGATCCATAAAATTCCAGGATGTGCACCCATAAAATTTCAGGACATGGATCCATAAATTCAGGATGTGAATCCGTAAAATTTAAGGATTTGGATCCATAAAATTCCAGGATTTGGATCCATAAATTCAGGACGTGAATCCATAAATTCAGGACATGGATCTATAAATTCAGAATGTGCATCCATAAAATTTCAGGATGTTGATCCGTAAATCCAGGACATGGATCCATAAAATTTCAGGACATGGATCCATAAAATTCCAGGACATGGATCCATGAATTCCAGGACGTGAATCCATAAATTCAGGACGTGGATCCATAAAATTCCAGGACATGGATCCATAAATTCCGGATGTGCATCCATAAGATTTCAGGATGTCCATCCATAAAATTTAAGGATTTGGATCCATAAAATTTCAGGACATGAATCCATAAATTCAGGACATGAATCCATAAATTCAGGACATGAATCCATAAAATTTCAGGATGTGCATCCATAAAATTCCAGGACGTGGATCCATAAAATTCCAGGACATGGATCCAATCTGTTTTTCCTCACGGATATCGGGAACGGGTGGATTTGGTTCCCTCCGGAGTTGGAATTCCCAGACTCAACATTCCAGGAGGGAATTTTTCCTTGGAGAGACCCCAGATCCTTTCCCAGCCAAGAAAAAACATTTGGAAAAATTTTTTTTTTTTTTGGAAAAAATCTGGAAAAACCTGGAATTTTTGGGTGTTCCAGAGTTATTCCAAAGGGATTATCCCTGTTTTTTTTTTCCAGGAAGAGAAGTTGGAGCTGCAGAAACTTCTGGAACGTGTCCCGATCCCGGTGAAGGAGAGCATTGAGGAGCCCAGTGCCAAGGTGGGAATTCCAGCTGGGAATTCCCGCTGGGAATTCTGGGATCTTTTCCCACTCTGGAATGTTCTGGATCCAGGATGGGAAGATGGGAGAGATCCAGGGATTGGGGGAGGGTGGAAAAGGGGATGGAAAAATTCCTGGGATGTTTGGAGGCAGGGAAAGGAAAATTCCTTGGGAATTCCAAGCCAGGGAAAGGAAAATTCCTTGGGAATTCCGAGGCAGGGAAAGGAAAATTCCTTGGGAATTCCAAGCCAGGGAAAGGAGATTTCTGTGGGAATTTGGGAACCAGGAAAAGGAGATTTTTTGGGAATTAGGAAAGAGGAAAAGGAGATTTCCTTGGGAATTCAGAGCCAGGAAAAGGAGATTTTTTTGGGAATTTAGAACCAGGAAAAGGAGATTTTTTTGGGAATTAGGAACCAGGAAAAGGAGATTTCTTTAGGAATTTAGAACCAGGAAAAGGAGATTTTTTGGGAATTAAGAGCCAGGAAAAGCAGATTTCTTTGGGAATTCGGAGCCAGGAAAAGGAGATTTCTTTGGGAATTAGGAAAGCGGGAAAGGAGATTTCTTTAGGAATTCAGAGCCAGGGAAAGGAGATTTTTTGGGAATTTAGAACCAGGAAAAGGAGATTTTTTGGGAATTAGGAGCCAGGAAAAGGAGATTTCCTTGGGAATTAGGAAAGAGGGAAAGGAGATTTCTTTAGGAATTCAGAGCCAGGAAAAGCAGATTTTTTTGGGAATTTAGAACAAGGAAAAGGAGATTTTTTGGGAATTTAGAACCAGGAAAAGGAGATTTTTTTTGGGAATTGGGAACCAGGAAAAGGAGATTTTTTTGGGAATTGGGAACCAGGAAAAGGAGATTTCTTTAGGAATTTGGCACCAGGAAAAGGAGATTTTTTTTGGAATTTGGCACCAGGAAAAGGAGATTTCCTTGGGAATTAAGAGCCAGGAAAAGGAGATTTTTTTGGGAATTTGGGAACCAGGAAAAGGAGATTTCTTTAGGAATTTAGGAATCAGGAAAAGGAGATTTCTTTAGGAATTTAGGAATCAGGAAAAGGAGATTTTTTTGGGAATTTGGCACCAGGGAAAGGAGATTTTTTTTGGGAATTGGGAACCAGGAAAAGCAGATTTTTTTGGGAATTAGGAGCCAGGGAAAGGAGATTTCCTTGGAAATTCAGAGCCAGGAAAAGGAGATTTTTTGGGAATTGGGAACCAGGAAAAGGAGATTTTTTTGGGAATTGGGAATCAGGAAAAGCAGATTTTTTTGGGAATTGGGAACCAGGAAAAGGAGATTTCTTTAGGAATTTAGGAACCAGGAAAAGGAGTTTGGAAACAGGAAAATCAGGTTTTTTTTGGAATTTGGCACCAGGAAAAGCAGATTTTTTTGGGAATTTGGAGCCAGGAAAAGGAGATTTCCTTGGGAATTGGGAATCAGGAAAAGGAGATTTTTTTTGGGAATTAGGAGCAAGGAAAAGGAGAATTCTTTGGGAATTTGGGAACCAGGAAAAGGAGATTTCCTTGGGAATTAGGAAAGAGGGAAAGGAGATTTCTTTAGGATTTCAGAGCCTGGAAAAGGAGATTTTTTTGGGAATTGGGAACCAGGAAAAGGAGATTTCTTTAGGAATTTGGCACCAGGAAAAGGAGATTTCCTTGGGAATTCAGAACCAGGAAAAGGAGATTTTTTTAGGAATTTAGGAATCAGGAAAAGCAGATTTTTTTGGGAATTTAGCATCAGGAAAAGGAGATTTTTTTGGGAATTTAGAACCAGGAAAAGGAGATTTTTTGGGAATTGGGAACCAGGAAAAGGAGATTTCCTTGGGAATTCAGAGCCAGGAAAAGGAGATTTTTTTGGGAATTTAGGAATCAGGAAAAGGAGATTTTTTTGGGAATTTAGCATCAGGAAAAGGAGATTTTTTTGGGAATTGGGAATCAGGAAAAGGAGATTTTTTGGGAATTAGGAGCAAGGAAAAGGAGATTTCTTTGGGAATTTAGAACCAGGAAAAGGAGATTTTTTGGGAATTCAGAGCCAGGAAAAGGAGATTTTTTTGGGAATTGGGAACCAGGAAAAGGAGATTTTTTTGGGAATTTGGCACCAGGAAAAGGAGATTTCCTTGGGAATTTGGCACCAGGAAAAGCAGATTTTTTTGGGAATTGGGAATCAGGAAAAGGAGATTTCCTCGGGAATTTGGCACCAGGAAAAGGAGATTTTTTTGGGAATTGGGAACCAGGAAAAGGAGATTTTTTGGGAATTGGGAACCAGGAAAAGCAGATTTTTTTTGGGAATTAAAGACCTTTCCCAGGATATTCCCTGAGAATTTTCCGTGGCCATTCCCAGATCAATGTCCTGCTCCAGGCCTTCATCTCGCAGCTGAAGCTGGAGGGATTCGCCCTCATGGCCGACATGGTCTACGTCACCCAGGTGAGCCGGAATTCCAGGGAATTCCAGGGAATTCCAGGGAATTCCAGGGGAATTCCGAGTGGGATCCGCCCAGAAAGGCCGGATTTGAAAAATTGGGAATTGGGGAATGGGAGTTTGGGAATGGGAATTTGGGAATGGGAATTGAATTTGGGAATGGGAAATATTTGAGAATGGGAATTATTTGGGAATGGGAATGGGAATTTGGGAATGGGAATTTGGGAATGGGAAATTGGGAATGGGAATTTGGGGATGGGAATTATTTGGGAATGGGAATTATTTGGGAATGGGAATTATTTGGGAATTATTTGGGAATGGGAATTATTTGGGAATAAGAATTTGGGAATGGGAATTATTTGGGAATGGGAATTGAATTTGTGAATGGGAATTTGGGAATGGGAATTATTTGGGAATTATTTGGGAATTATTTGGGAATTGGGAATTATTTGGGAATGGGAAATTGAGAATGGGAATTATTTGGGAATGGGAATTTGGGAATGGGAATTATTTGGGAATTATTTGGGAATTGGGAATGGGAATTTGGGAATGGGAATTTGGGAATGGGAATTGAATTTGGGAATGGGAATTGAATTTGGGAATGGGAATTTGGGAATGGGAATTATTTGGGAATTATTTGGGAATGGGAATTTGGGAATGGGAATTATTTGGGAATGGGAATTATTTGGGAATGGGAATTTGGGAATGGGAATTATTTGGGAATGGGAATTCGGGAATGGGAATTTGGCAATTCAGGAATGGGAATTTGGGAATGGGAATGATTTGGGAATGGGAATTATTTGGGAATTCAGGAATGGGAATTTGGGAATGGCAATTTGGGAATGGCAATTTGGGAATGGGAATTTGGGAATGGGAAGTATTTGGGAATGGGAATTATTTGGGAATAAGAATTATTTGGGAATGGGAATTTGGGAATGGGAATTGAATTTGTGAATGGGAATTTGGGAATGGGAATTTGTGAATTTGGGAATGGGAATTTGGGAATAAAAATTTGGGAATGGGAATTATTTGGGAATGGCAATTTGGGAATGGAAATTTGGGAAAGGAAATTTGGGAATGGGAATTATTTGGGAGTGGGAATTTGGGAGTGGGAATTTGGGAATGGGAATGATTTGGGAATAGGAATTCGGGAATGGGAATTTGGGAATGGGAATTATTTGAGAATGGGAATTTGGGAATGGGAATGATTTGGGAATGGGAATTATTTGGGAATGGGAATTTGGGAATGGGAATTATTTGGGAATAAGAATTTTTTGGGAATTATTTGGGAATGGGAATTATTTGGGAATGGGAATTATTTGGGAATGGCAATTTGGGAATGGGAATTATTTGGGAATGGGAATGATTTGGGAATGGGAATTATTTGGGAATGGGAATGATTTGGGAATTCAGGAGTGGGAATTTGGGAATGGGAATTATTTGAGAATGGGAATTTGGGAATGGCAATTTGTGAATGGGAATTATTTGGGAATGGGAATTTGGGAATGGGAGTTTGGGAATGGGAATGATTTGAGAATGGGAATTATTTGGGAATTCAGGCTCAGGAATGACGTGTGTTTATTCCCGAATTCCCGGCCCGTTCCCGCAGTCGGCCGGGCGCTTGATGCGAGCGATCTTCGAGATCGTCCTGAACCGCGGCTGGGCCCAGCTCACCGACAAAACCCTCAACCTCTGCAAGATGATCGACAAGCGCATGTGAGCCCCCATCCCGCGGGATTCCCGGAATTCCCGGAATTCCTGGAGCTCCCTGACCCTTCTGGAATGTTCTGCAGGTGGCAATCCATGTGTCCCCTGCGCCAGTTCAAGAAGCTCCCCGAGGAGGTGGTGAAGAAAATCGAGAAGAAGAATTTTCCCTTCGAGCGACTCTACGACCTCAACCACAACGAGATCGGTGCTGGAAAGGGGGGGAATCCCAAAAATTTGGGATGAAATCCTATAAATTTGGGATGGGGAGGGGTTGGGAATTGTGGCATGGGAAAATCTCCCAAATCTGGGATGAAATCCCCCAAATCCAAGCTAAAATCCCTCAAATCCAGGCTGCAATCCCTGAAATCCAGGCTGAAATCCCACAAATTTGGGTGAAATTCTCAAAATCCAGGCTGAAATCCCTCAAATTTGGGCTGAAATTCCCAAAATCTGGGCTGAGATCCCCCAAATCTGGGATGAAATCCCACAAATCTGGGTGAAATCCCTGAAATCCGGGATGAAATTCCCCAAATTTGGGTGAAATCCCCAAAATCTGGGTTGAAATCCCCAAAATCCAGGATGAAATTCCCCAAATTTGGGTGAAATCCCAGAAATCTGGGATTAAATCCCACAAATTCGGGTGAAATTTCCAAAATCTGGGCTGAAATCCCCCAAATTTGGGTGAAATCCCCCAAATCTGGGCTGAAATCCCACAAATTCGGGTGAAAATCCCAAAATCTGGGCTGAAATCCCCAAAATCCAGGATGAAATCCCCAAAATCCAGGATGAAATCCCCCAAATTTGGGTGAAATCCCACACATTTGGGCTGAAATCCCAGAAATCTGGGCTGAAATCCCATTATTTTTGAGGGATTCTCCCCCTCAAAATCCCGTTTTTCTGGGAATTCTCCCTGTCAGAATCCATTTTTTTAGGGAATTCTCCCCCTCATAATCTTGTTTTTTCTGGGAATTCTCACCACAGAATCCCATTTTTTTTGAGGAATTCTCCCCTTCAGAATCCCTTTTTTTTAGGGAATTCTTCCTCTCAGAATCCTGGTTTTTCTGGGAATTCTCCCCCTCCGAATCCCATTTTTTTAGGGAATTCTCCCCCTCATAATCCCAATTTTTCTGGGAATTCTTCCTGTCAGAATCCATTTTTTTAGGGAATTCTCTCTGTCAGAATCCCATTTTTTTAGGGAATTTTCCCTCTCAGAATTTTGCTTTTTTCGGGGAATTCTCCCCCTCAGAATCCTGTTTTTTCTGGGAATTCTCCCCCTCATAATCCCATTTTTTTAGGGAATTTTCCCCCTCAGAATTTTGCTTTTTTTGGGGAATTCTCCCCCTCAGAATCCTGTTTTTTCTGGGAATTCTCACCACAGAATCTCATTTTTTTTGAGAAATTCCCCCTGTCATAATCCCATTTTTTAGGGAATTCTCACCCTCATAATCCCATTTTTTAGGGAATTCTCCCCCTCATAATCCCATTTTTTTCTGGGAACTCTTCCCTCAGAATCCCATTCTTTTAGGGAATTCTCCCCCTCAGAATCCCATTTTTTCTGGGAATTCTCCCCCTCTTAATCCCATTTTTTTAGGGAATTGTCCCCCTCATAATCCCATTTTTTTGGGGAATTCTCCCCCTCATAATCCTGTTTTTTCTGGGAATTCTCACCACAGAATCCCATTTTTTTTTTAAGAATTTCCACCTCAGAATCCCATTTTTTTGAGCAATTTTCCCCCTCCAAATCCCATTTTTTTTTTGGGAATTCTGCCCTGATGCCGTTTTTTTTTCCCATTTCCCAGGGGAGCTGATCCGGATGCCGAAAATGGGGAAAACCATCCACAAATACGTTCACCTGTTCCCCAAACTGGAGCTGTCGGTTCACCTGCAGCCCATCACCCGCTCCACGCTCAAGGTGGAGCTCACCATCGCTCCCGACTTCCAGTGGGATGAGAAGGTGGGAAAAATGGGAAAAACAACGGGAAAAATGGGGAAAACATCCAGGAAAAATGGGAAAAACAATGGGAAAAATAATGGGAAAAACAGCGGGGAAAACAATGGGAAAAACAACGGGAAAAATGGGGAAAACATCCAGGAAAAACAACGGGAAAAACAATGGGAAAAATGGGAAAAATGGGAAAAACAACGGGAAAAATAATGGGAAAAATAGGAAAAACAATGGGGAAAACATCCAGGAAAAACGGGAAAAACAATGGGAAAAACAATGGGAAAAACAACGGGAAGAAAAATGGGAAAAACAGGGAAAAACGGGAAAAACAATGGGAAAAATGGGGAAAACAATGGGAAAAACAATGGGAAAAACAATGGGAAAAACAACGGGAAAAGCGGGAAAAATGGGAAAAGCAACGAGAAAAACAACGGGAAAAACAATGGGAAGAACAACGGGAAAAACAACGGGAAAAATAGGAAAAACAACGGGAAAAACAACGGGAAAAACAATGGGAAAAATGGGAAAAAACAGGAAAAACAACGGGAAAAATGGGAAAAACAATGGGAAAAACAATGGGAAAAATAGGAAAAAATGGGAAAAACAGCGGGAAAAACAATGGGAAAAACAACGGGAAAAGCGGGAAAAATGGGAAAAAAACCGGGAAAAACAACGGGAAAAACAATGGGAAAAACAGGAAAAAAGGGGAAAAACAATGGGAAAATAATGGGAAAAACAACGGGAAAAATGGGAAAAACAATGGGAAAAATGGGAAAAACAATGGGAAAAATGGGAAAAACAATGGGAAAAACAACAGGAAAAATGGGGAAAACAACGGGAAAAATGGGAAAAACAACGGGAAAAATAAAGGGAAAAACAATGGGAAAAACAACGGGAAAAACAATGGGAAAAATGGGAAAAACAATGGGAAAAACAACGGGAAAAATAATGGGAAAAATGGGAAAAACAACGGGAAAAACAATGGGGAAAATAGGAAAAAATGGGAAAAACAACGGGAAAAACAATGGGAAAAATGGGAAAAAATGGGAAAAACAATGGGAAAATAATGGGAAAAACAACGGGAAAAACAACGGGAAAAACAGCGGGAAAAATGGGAAAAGCAACGGGAAAAACAACGGGAAAAACAATGGGAAAAACAACGGGAAAAGCGGGAAAAATGGGAAAATAGCCGGGAAAAACACTGGGAAAAACAATGGGAAAAAATGGGAAAAACAATGAGAAAAACAATGGGAAAAACAACGGGAGAAACAACGGGGAAAATGGGAAAAAACGGGAAAAACAACGGGAAAAACAATGGGAAAAATGGGAAAAACATCCAGGGAAAATGGGAAAAACAGTGGGAAAAATGGGGAAAAACATGGGAAAAATAATGGGAAAAACAGCGGGAAAAACAACGGGAAAAATGGGGAAAAAAATGGGAGAAACACCAAGAAAAACAATGGGAAAAAAATGGGAAAAACAATGGGAAAAACAACAGGAAAAATGGGAAAAACAATGGGAAAAACAATGGGAAAAACGGGATAAAAAACGGGAAAAACAATGGGAAAAACAACGGGAAAAACATCCAGGAAAAATGGGAAAAACAACAGGAAAAATGGGAAAAACAGCGGGAAAAACAACGGGAAAAATGGGAAAAACAACGGGAAAAATAATGGGAAAAATAGGAAAAACAATGGGAAAAACAACGGGAAAAATGGGAAAAACAACAGGAAAAACAAGGGGAAAAATGGGAAAAACAACAGGAAAAACAACGGGAAAAATAGGAAAAAATGGGAAAAACAACGGGAAAAACAACGGGAAAAATAGGAAAAAATGGGAAAAACAACGGGAAAAACAACGGGAAAAATGGGAAAAACAACGGGAAAAACAACGGGAAAAATGGGAAAAACAACGGGAAAAACAATGGGAGAAACAACGGGAAAAACAATGGGAAAATAATGGGAAAAACAACGGGAAAAACGGGAAAAACAATGGGAAAAACAATGGGAAAAACAACGGGAAAAATGGGAAAAACAGCAGGAAAAATAGGAAAAACAACGGGAAAAACAATGGGAAAAGCGGGAAAAATGGGAAAAACAATGGGAAAAAATGGGAAAAACAATGGGAAAAACAACGGGAAAAACAACGGGAAAAATGGGGAAAACATCCAGGAAAAATGGGAAAAACAACAGGAAAAATGGGAAAAACAACAGGAAAAACAACGGGAAAAACAATGGGAAAAATGGGAAAAACAATGGGAAAAACAACGGGAAAAACAGGAAAAAACAGGAAAAACAATGGAAAAAGCAATGGGAAAATAATGGGAAAAACAATGGGAAAAACAACGGGAAAAATGGGAAAAGCAACGGGAAAAACAACGGGAAAAACAACGGGAAAAATGGGAAAAACAATGGGAAAAACAACGGGAAAAATGGGAAAAACAGCGGGAAAAACAGGAAAAACAACGGGAAAAACATCCAGGAAAAACGGGATAAAAACCGGGAAAAACAACGGAAAAATGGGAAAAACAACAGGAAAAATGGGAAATTTGGGAAAGAATTGGGAGGGGGATTTTGGGAATGGGAGGTGGAAAATGTGGAATTTTGGGAATTGGGGCTGAAAATCGTGAGGGGAAAATGGGGAATTTTGGAAATGGGATGGGAAAATGTGGAATTTTGGGAATTGGGATTGGAAATTTTGAGGGGAAAATGGGGAATTTTGGGAATGGGAGTGGGAATTGTGAGGGGAAAATGGGGAATTTTGGAAATGGGAGTGGAAATTTTGAGGGGAAAATGGGGAATTTTGAGAATGGGATGGGAAAATGGGGAATTTTGGGAATGGGGGCTGGAAATTGTGAGGGGAAAATGCGGAATTTTGGGAATGGGCTGGTGGAAAAATGCAGGATAAACGGTCTGGGTGAGGATTTACAGGGTTGGAGCATGGAAATCATGAGGGGAAAATCCCATTTTGGAAGGAAAAGTTGGAATTTTGATGCTGGATTGTAAAAATCATGTGGGAAAACCAGGAAATTTTGGGACCAGGATATGAAAACAAAAAGGAAAAATCCCCTGATTTATGGAAAAACCAGAAAACCTCAACTCCAGCATAAAAACCACGAGGAAAAACCCAATTTTGGGATGAAAATGAGCCAGAAAATCTGGAATTTTGAAGGTTGGGATGGAAAATTGAGAATTCCATCATTTTTTTTTCCAGGTTCACGGCTCTTCCGAAGCTTTTTGGATCCTGGTGGAGGATGTGGACAGCGAGGTGATTCTGCACCATGAATATTTCCTGCTCAAAGCTAAATATGCCCAGGATGAGCATTTGGTGACGTTCTTCGTCCCCGTCTTCGAGCCGCTGCCGCCGCAATATTTCATCCGCGTGGTGTCCGACCGCTGGCTCTGTGAGTGCCCCTTCCTGGGATTTATTCCGGGTTTTTTTCTGGGATTTATTCCTGGTTTTATTGGGATTTATTCCTGGTTTTATTGGGTTTTATTCCTGTTTTTTTTTGGTTTTTATTCCTGTTTTTTCCTGGGATTTATTCCTGGTTTTATTGGGATTTATTCCTGTTTTTCTTGGGTTTTTTTCTGGGTTTTTTCTTGGTTTTATTCAGGGTTTTTCTTGGTTTTATTCTGCGTTTATTCTGGGTTTTATTCTGGGTTTTTTCAGGGTTTTATTCCGGGTTTTTATTGGTTTTTATTCCAGGTTTTTCTTGGGTTTTTTCCTGATTTTTCCTGGGTTTTGTTGCTCTGTGAGTGCCCCTTCCTAGGGGTTATTCCTGCTTTTTCTTGGGATTTATTCCTGGTTTTTTTTTGGCTTTATTCCTGGTTTTATTGGTTTTTATTCCTGGTTTTTATTGGTTTTTATTCCTGGTTTTTTTAGGCTTTATTCCTGGTTTTTCTTGGGTTTTATTCTGGGTTTTTTTAGGCTTTATTCCTGGTTTTTCCTGGGCTTTATTCCTGGTTTTTCTTGTTTTTTATTCTGGGTTTTTTTGGACTTTTTTCCTGGTTTTTCTTGGATTTTATTCCTGATTTTTCTTGGTCTTTATTTCTGGTTTATCTTGGGCTTTATTCCCTGTTTTTCTTGGTTTTTATTCCGGGTTTTTTCTGGGCTTTGTTCCTGGTTTTTCCTGGGTTTTATTCTGGATTTTATGGCTCTGTGAGTGCCCCTTCCTGGGATTTATTCTGGGTTTTTCTTGGATTTTATTCCCTGGTTTTATTGGATTTTATTCCCTGTTTTTTGGGTTTTATTCCTGGGTTTTTTTGGATTTTTTTCCTGATTTTTTAGGTTTTATTCTGGGTTTTTCTTGGGTTTTTTTCCGGGTTTTTCTTGGGTTTTATTCCGGGTTTTTCTTGGGTTTTATTCCAGATTTTTCCTGGGTTTTATTCCTTTTTTTTCCAGGGCTTTATTCCTGGTTTTTCCTGGGCTTTATTCCTGGTTTTTCCTGGGCTTTATTCCTGGTTTTTCCTGGGCTTTTTTCCCTGTTTTTCTTGGGTTTTATTCCTGGTTTTTTTTTGTTTTTATTCTGGGTTTTTCTTGGGTTTTATTCTGGGGTTTTTCTGGGTTTTTATTCCGGGTTTTTCTCTGTTTTTATTCTGGGTTTTTCCTGGGTTTTATTCTGGATTTTATGGCTCTGTGAGTGCCCCTTCCCGGGATTTATTCCTGCTTTTTCTTGGGATTTATTCCTGGTTTTTTTAGGCTTTATTCTGGGTTTTTTCTGGGTTTTATTCTGGGTTTTTTCAGGGTTTTATTCCTGGTTTTTTTGGTTTTTATTCCTGTTTTTTTTTTTTATTTTTTTCCTGATTTTTCTTGGGTTTTATTCCTGTGGTTTTTTTAGGTTTTATTCTGGGTTTTTCTCTGTTTTTATTCCCGGTTTTTTCTAGGCTTTATTCCAGATTTTTCCTGGGCTTTATTCCTGGTTTTTCCTGGGCTTTATTCCTGGTTTTTCCTGGGTTTTATTCCCGGTTTTATGACTCTGTGAGTGCCCCTTTTGGCACTCACAGAGCCATAAAATGTGGTTTATTCCACATTTTTTTGGGGAAATGTGGTTTATAACCCCTCTTTTCCCACGGGAAAAAACCCTGGAATCCAGGGAAAAATTCCAGGAATCCAAGTGACAATTGGGATTTGGGATCCTGGGTTTATCCCCCTTTTTTTGAGGAAAAATCCTCAGGAATCCAGGGAAAAATTCCAGGAATCCAAGTGACCTCTGGGATTTGGGATCCTGGGTTTATCCCCCTTTTCCTGGTGGAAAATCCTCTGGAATCCAGGGAAAAATTCCAGGAATCCAAGTGACAATTAGGATTTGGGATCCTGGGTTCATCCCCCTTTTCCTGGTGGAAAATCCTCTGGAATCCAGGGAAAAATTCCAGGAATCCAAGTGACCATTGGGATTTGGGATTCCGAGTTTATCCCCCAGTTTTGGGGGGAAAATCCTCTGGAATCCAGGGAAAAATTCCAGGAATCCAAGGGGCAATTGGGATTTGGGATCCCTGTTCTCTCCCCTATTTCCAGAGCTTTGGGATCCTGGGTTTATCCCCCTTTTCTTTGGGGAAAAATCCTCTGGAATCCAAGTGGCAGTTGGGATTTGGGATCCTGGGTTCATCCCCCTTTTCCTGGTGGAAAATCCTCTGGAATCCAGGGAAAAATTCCAGGAATCCAAGTGGAAGTAGAAATTTGGGATCCCTGCTCTCTCCTCTATTTCCAGAGCTTTGGGATTCTGGGTTTATCCCCCTTTTCCTGAGGGAAAATTCTCTGGAATCCAGGGAAAAATTCCAGGAATCCAAGTGGCAGCAGAAATTTGGAATTCTGGGTTTATCCCCCTTTTCTTGAGGGAAATCCTCAGGAATCCAGGGAAAAATTCCAGGAATCCAAGTGGCAATTGGGATTTGGGATTCTGAGTTTATCCCCCAGTTTTGGGGGGAAAATCCTCTGGAATCCAAGGAAAAATTCCAGGAATCCAAGGGGCAATTGGGATTTGGGATCCTGGGTTCATCCCCCTTTTCCTGGTGGAAAATCCTCAGGAATCCAGGGAAAAATTCCAGGAATCCAAGTGGAAGTAGAAATTTGGGATCCCTGCTCTCTCCTCTATTTCCAGAGCTTTGGGATTCTGGGTTTATCCCCCTTTTCTTGAGGGAAATCCTCTGGAATCCAGGGAAAAATTCCAGGAATCCAAGGGGCAATTGGGATTTGGGGTTCTGGGTTTATCCCCCTTTTTTTGAGGAAAAATCCTCAGGAATCCAGGGAAAAATTCCAGGAATCCAAGTGACAATTAGGATTTGGGATTCTGGGTTTATCCCCCTTTTTTTGAGGAAAAATCCTCAGGAATCCAGGGAAAAATTCCAGGAATCCAAGTGACAATTGGGATTTGGGATTCCGAGTTTATCCCCCAGTTTTTGGGGGAAAATCCTCTGGAATCCAAGGAAAAATTCCAGGAATCCAAGGGGCAATTGGGATTTGGGATTCTGGGTTTATCCCCCTTTTCTTGGGGAAAATCCTCAGGAATCCAGGGAAAAATTCCAGGAATCCAAGTGGCAATTGGGATTTGGGATCCCTGTTCTCTCCCCTATTTCCAGAGCTTTGGGATCCTGGGTTTATCCCCCTTTTCTTTGGGGAAAAATCCTCTGGAATCCAAGTGGCAGCTGGGATTTGGGATCCTGGGTTCATCCCCCTTTTCCTGGTGGAAAATCCTCAGGAATCCAGGGAAAAATTCCAGGAATCCAAGTGGAAGTAGAAATTTGGGATCCCTGCTCTCTCCCCTATTTCCAGAGATTTGGGATTCTGGGTTTATCCCCCTTTTCCTGGGGAAAATCCTCTGGAATCCAGGGAAAAATTCCAGGAATCCAAGTGGCAGCAGAAATTTGGGATTCTGGATTTATCCCCCTTTTTTGGAGGAAAATTCCTCTGGAATCCAGGGAAAAATTCCAGGAATCCAAGTGACAGTTGGGATTTGGGATCCTGGGTTTATCCCCCTTTTCCTGGTGGAAAATTCTCTGGAATCCAGGGAAAAATTCTAGGAATCCAAGTGGCAGTTGGGATTTGGAATTCTGGGTTTATCCCCCTTTTTTTGATAAAAAATCCTCAGGAATCCAGGGAAAAATTCCAGGAATCCAAGTGGCAATTGGGATTTGGGATTCCGAGTTTATCCCCCAGTTTTGGGGGGAAAATCCTCTGGAATCCAAGGAAAAATTCCAGGAATCCAAGTGACAATTGGGATTTGGGATCCTGGGTTTATCCCCCTTTTTTTGAGGAAAAATCCTCTGGAATCCAGGGAAAAATTCCAGGAATCCAAGTGGAAGTAGAAATTTGGGATCCCTGCTCTCTCCTCTATTTCCAGAGCTTTGAGATTCTGGGTTTATCCCCCTTTTCTTGAGGAAAATCCTCTGGAATCCAAGGAAAAATTCCAGGAATCCAAGTGGCAGCAGAAATTTGGGATTCTGGGTTTATCCCCCTTTTTTTGAGGAAAAATCCTCAGGAATCCAGGGAAAAATTCCAGGAATCCAAGTGGCAGCAGAAATTTGGGATTCTGGGTTTATCCCCCTTTTCCTGGTGGAAAATTCTCTGGAATCCAGGGAAAAATTCTAGGAATCCAAGTGGCAGTTGGGATTTGGAATTCTGGGTTTATCCCCCTTTTTTTGATAAAAAATCCTCAGGAATCCAGGGAAAAATTCCAGGAATCCAAGTGGCAGTTGGGATTTGGGATTCTGGGTTTATCCCCCTTTTTTTGAGGAAAAATCCTCAGGAATCCAGGGAAAAATTCCAGGAATCCAAGTGGAAGTAGAAATTTGGGATTCTGTGTTTATCCCCCTTTTCTTGAGGGAAATCCTCTGGAATCCAGGGAAAAACCTCCAGGAATCCAAGTGACAATTGGGATTTGGGATCCTGGGTTTATCCCCCTTTTCCTGGGGAAATCCTCTGGAATCCAGGGAAAAATTCTAGGAATCCAAGTGGCAGTTGGGATTTGGGATCCTGGGTTCATCCCCCTTTTCCTGGTGGAAAATCCTCTGGAATCCAGGGAAAAATTCCAGGAATCCAAGTGACAATTGGGATTTGGGATCCTGGGTTTATCCCCCTTTTTTTGAGGAAAAATCCTCTGGAATCCAGGGAAAAATTCCAGGAATCCAAGTGGCAGTTGGGATTTGGGATCCTGGGTTTATCCCCCTTTTCCTGGTGGAAAATCCTCTGGAATCCAAGGAAAAATTTCCAGGAATCCAAGTGACAGTTGGGATTTGGGATCCCTGTTCTCTCCTCTATTTCCAGAGGTTTGGGATTCCGAGTTTATCCCCCTTTTCTTGGGGAAAATCCTCTGGAATCCAGGGAAAAATTCCAGGAATCCAAGTGGCAATTGGGATTTGGGATCCTGGGTTCATCCCCCTTTTCCTGGTGGAAAATTCTCTGGAATCCAGGGAAAAATTCCAGGAATCCAAGTGGAAGTAGAAATTTGGGATCCCTGCTCTCTCCTCTATTTCCAGAGCTTTGGGATTCTGGGTTTATCCCCCTTTTCTTGGGGAAAATCCTCTGGAATCCAGGGAAAAATTCCAGGAATCCAAGTGGCAGCAGAAATTTGGAATTCTGGGTTTATCCCCCTTTTCTTGAGGGAAATCCTCAGGAATCCAGGGAAAAATTCCAGGAATCCAAGTGGCAATTGGGATTTGGGATTCCGAGTTTATCCCCCAGTTTTGGGGGGAAAATCCTCTGGAATCCAAGGAAAAATTCCAGGAATCCAAGTGACAATTGGGATTTGGGATTCTGGGTTTATCCCCCTTTTTTTGAGGAAAAATCCTCAGGAATCCAGGGAAAAATTCCAGGAATCCAAGTGGAAGTAGAAATTTGGGATCCCTGCTCTCTCCTCTATTTCCAGAGCTTTGGGATTCTGGGTTTATCCCCCTTTTTTTGAGGAAAAATCCTCAGGAATCCAGGGAAAAATTCCAGGAATCCAAGGGGCAATTGGGAATTGGGATTCTGGGTTTATCCCCCTTTTCCTGGTGGAAAATCCTCTGGAATCCAGGGAAAAATTCCAGGAATCCAAGTGACAGTTGGGATTTGGGATTCTGGGTTTATCCCCCTTTTCCTGGTGGAAAATTCTCTGGAATCCAGGGAAAAATTCTAGGAATCCAAGTGGCAGTTGGGATTTGGAATTCTGGGTTTATCCCCCTTTTTTTGATAAAAAATCCTCAGGAATCCAGGGAAAAATTCCAGGAATCCATGGGGCAGTTGGGATTTGGGATCCCTGCTCTCTCCCCTATTTCCAGAGTTTTGTGATTCCCGGTTTTTCCCTCTCCCAAACATTTGAATCCCATTTTCCATCCCTTTTCCCCCCTTCCAACCCCACCTCTCTTCACCTCCCCCTCATCCCATATCCACCAATCCCTAAAATCCTGGAATTCTTTCCCTCCTTCAGCCTGTGAGACCCAACTTCCCGTCTCGTTCCGACACTTGATCCTTCCGGAAAAATATCCTCCTCCCACGGAGCTGCTGGATCTGCAGCCGCTGCCGGTGTCGGCTCTTCGGAACAGCTCCTTCGAGAGCCTCTACCAGGACAAATTCCCCTTCTTCAACCCCATCCAGACTCAAGGTGGGCGTTTTCCCGGGATTTGGCTGGATTCCCAAGGATTTTTTTTGGGATGGGGGATGATGGAGAGGTTTGGAGGTTTGGTGTTGGGGTGGGGTGGGGGTTATTCCCTATTCCCAGAGTTTTGGGATCCGTGGGTTATTCCCTATTCCCAGAGTTTTGGGATACCAAATTAATCCCCTTTCCCAGAATTTTGGGATCTGTGGTTTATCCCCCTGTTCCCAGAGTTTTGGGATCTGTGGTTTATTCCCTATTCCCAGAATTTTGGGATCTGTGGTTTATCCCTTCTCCCAGAGATTTGGGATCTGTGGGTTATCCCGTTCCCAGAGTTTTGGGATCTGTGGGTTATTTCCTATTCCCAGAATTTTGGGATCTGTGGGTTATCCCTCATTCCCAGAGTTTTGGGATCTGTGGTTTATTCCCTATTCCCAGAATTTTGGGATCTGTGGTTTATCCACTCTTCCAGAGTTTTGGGATTCCAAGTTAATCCCCTTTCCCAGAATTTTGGGATCTGTAGATTATCCCTTATTCCAGAATTTTGGGATCTGTGGATTATCCCTTATTCCAGAATTTTGGGATCTGTGGGTTATTCCTTATCCCAGAATTTTGGGATCCATGGGTTATCCCTTCTCCCAGAATTTTGGGATCTGTGGGTTATTCCTTATTCCCAGAGTTTTGGGATTCCAAATTAATCCCCTTTCCCAGAATTTTGGGATCTGTGGTTTATCCCTTCTCCCAGAGATTTGGGATCTATGGATTATCCCTTCTCCCAGAGTTTTGGGATCTGTGGGTTATTCCCTATTCCCAGAGTTTTGGGATCTGTGGTTTATTCCCTATTCCCAGAATTTTGGGATCTGTGGGTTATCCCCTCTCCCAGAGATTTGGGATCTGTGGGTTATCCTGTATTCCCAGAGATTTGGGATCTGTGGTTTATCCACTCTTCCAGAGTTCTGGGATTCCAAGTTAATTCCCTTTCCCAGAGATTTGGGATCTGTGGTTTATTCTGTATTCCCAGAGATTTGGGATCCGTGCTTTATTCCCTATTCCCAGAATTTTGGGATTTGTGGTTTATCCCCTTTTCCCAGAGATTTGGGATCTGTGGTTTATCCCCTTTCCCAGAGTTTTGGGATCTGTTGTTTATCCCCTATTCCCAGAGTTTTGAAATTCCAAGTTAATCCCTTTTCCCAGAATTTTGGGATCTGTGGATTATCCCTTCTCCCAGAGATTTGGGATCTGTGGATTATCCCCTATTCCCAGAATTTTGGGATCTGTGGTTTATCCCTTCTCCCAGAGTTTTGGGATCTATGGATTATCCCTTCTCCCAGAGATTTGGGATCTGTGGTTTATTCCCTATTCCCAGAATTTTGGGATCTGTGGTTTATCCCTTCTCCCAGAGTTTGGGATCCGTGGATTATCCTCTATTCCCAGAATTTTGGGATCTGTGGTTTATCCCTTCTCCCAGAGTTTGGGATCCGTGGATTATCCTCTATTCCCAGAGTTTTGGGATCTGTGGTTTATCCCTTCTCCCTTCTCCCAGAGCTTTGGGATCTGTGGGTTATTCCTTATTCCCAGAGTTTTGGGATCCATGGTTTATCCCTTCTCCCAGAGTTTTGGGATCTGTGGATTATCCCTTCTCCCAGAGTTCTGGGATCTATGGATTATCCTTTCTCCCAGAGATTTGGGATCTGTGGATTATCCCCTATTCCCAAAATTTTGGGATCCATGGATTATCCCTTCTTCCAGAGATTTGGGATCTGTGGTTTATCCCTTATTCCCAGAGTTTTGGGATCTGTGGTTTATTCCCTATTCCCAGAATTTTGGGATCTGTGGGTTATTCCCTATTCCCAGAGATTTGGGATCTGTGGATTATCCCGTATTCCCAGAATTTTGGGATCTGTGGATTATCCCTTCTTCCAGAGATTTGGGATCTGTGGATTATCCCGTATTCCCAGAATTTTGGGATCTGTGGTTTTCAGTCAGAGTTCTGGGATTCCAAGTCAATCCCCTTTCCCAGAGATTTGGGATCTCTGGGTTATCCCTTCTCCCAGAGATTTGGGATCTGTGGGTTATTCCTTATTCCCAGAATTTTGGGATTCCAAGTTAATCCCCTTTCCCAGAATTTTGGGATCCATGGTTTATTCCCTATTCCCTATTCCCAGAGTTTTGGGATCTGGTTTATCGACTCTTCCAGAGTTTTGGGATTCCGAGTTAATCCCGTATTCCCAGAGTTTTGGGATCTGTGGTTTATCCCCTATTCCCAGAATTTTGGGATTCCAAATTAATCCCCTTTCCCAGAATTTTGGGATCTGTGGTTTATCCCTTCTCCCAGAGATTTGGGATCTGTGGATTATCCCTTATTCCCAGAATTTTGGGATCTGTAGTTTATTCCCTATTCCCAGAGTTTTGGGATCTGTGGATTATCCTCTCTCCCAGAGATTTGGGATCCATGGATTATTCTCTGTTCCCAGAATTTTGTGATCCATGGTTTATTCCCTATTCCCACAATTTTGGGATCCGTGGATTATCCTTTCTCCCAGAATTTTGGGATCCCTGGTTTATCCCCTATTCCCAGAGATTTTTCCCTGGAATTGGGAATTTGGGAATCTCCAACAATTCCCTTTCCTCATGAATTCCACCCCGAAATTCCCTAAAAATCCTTCCCTTGATCTCCCTGGGGAATTTTCCCCAGGATTTTTCCTTGGGGAGTTTTCCCTGGGAAATTTTCCCTGAGATTTTCCCTGGGAATTTTCCCCTGGGAATTTTCCCCTGGGAATTTTCCCCGGGAATTTTTCCTGGGGAATTTTCCCTGAGAATTTTCCCTGAGAATTTTCCCTGGGATTTTCCCTGGGATTTTCCCTGGGAATTTTTTTCCCTGGGATTTTTCCCTGGGAATTTTCCCCTGGGAATTTTCCTTGGGGAATTTTCCCCTGGGAATTTTCCCCTGGGAATTTTCCCTGGGAAATTTTCCCTGGGAAATTTTCCCCAGGATTTTTCCCCAGGAATTTTCCCTGGGGAATTTTCCTTGGGGAATTTTCCCCTGGGGAATTTTCCCCGGGAATTTTCCCTGGGAATTTTCCCTGGGGAATTTTCCCTGGGAATTTTCCCTGGGGAATTTTCCCCTGGGATTTTCCCTGGGGAATTTTCCCCAGGATTTTTCCCCGGGAATTTTCCCTGGGGAATTTTCCTTGGGAAATTTTCCCTGGGGAATTTTCCCTGGGAATTTTCCCTGGGGAATTTTCCCCTGGGATTTTCCCTGGGAATTTTTTTCCCTGGGAATTTTCCCCTGGGAATTTTCCCCTGGGAATTTTCCCTGGGAATTTTTTTCCCTGGGAATTTTCCCTGGGGATTTTTCCCTGGGAATTTTCCCTGGGAAGTTTTCCCTGAGATTTTCCCTGGGAATTTTCCCCTGGGGAATTTTCCTTGGGGATTTTTCCCTCCGGAATTTCCCCCAGGAATTTTCCCTGGGAATTTTCCCTGGGGAATTTTCCCTGGGAATTTTCCCTGGGAATTTTCCCTGGGGAATTTTCCCTGGGAATTTTCCTTGGGGAATTTTCCCTGGGATTTTTCCCTGGGGAATTTTCCCTGGGAGTTTTCCTTGGGGAATTTTTCCTGGGGATTTTTCCCCGGGAATTTTCCCCGGGAATTTTCCCTGGGAATTTTCCCCTGGGATTTTCCCTGGGGAATTTTCCCTGGGAATTTTCCCTGGGATTTTTCCCTGGGGAATTTTCCCTGAGAATTTTCCCTGAGAATTTTCCCTGGGAATTTTCCTTGGGGAATTTTCCCCTGGGGAATTTTCCCCGGGATTTTTCCCTGGGGAATTTTCCCTGGGGAATTTTCCCTGGGGAATTTTCCCTGGGAATTTTCCCTGGGAATTTTTTTTCCCTGGGAATTTTCCCTGGGGAATTTTCCTTGGGGAATTTTCCCTGGGGAATTTTCCCCGGGAATTTTCCCTGGGGAATTTTCCCTGGGAAATTTTCCCTGGGGAATTTTCCCTGGGAAATTTTCCCTGGGAATTTTCCCTGGGGATTTTTCCCCGGGATTTTTTCCTGGGAATTTTCCCCGGGATTTTTTCCTGGGATTTTTCCCCGGGATTTTTTCCTGGGATTTTTCCCCGGGATTTTTCCCCGGGAATTTTCCCCAGGAATTTTTCCCAGGATTTTTCCCTGACAATTCCCAATTTTTCCCAGTGTTCAACACGGTGTACAACAGCGACGACAACGTTTTCGTGGGAGCGCCCACGGGCAGCGGGAAAACGATTTGCGCGGAATTCGCCATCCTCCGGATGCTCCTCCAGAATTCCGAGGGTCGCTGCGTCTACATCACCCCCATGGAGGCTCTGGCCGAGCAGGTGAATCCCGGGAATTCCCCTGGATGTGGAAATTCCCGGGAATTCCCTCGGGATAATCTCGGAGTTCGCCCGTTCCGGGTGATTCCGGGCTTGGATGAGGCTGGAATTGGGTGGGAATCGCAGGCGGATTTGAGAGGGATTGGATTGGGGTTGAAGGAATTTGGTGGAAATTGCCCCAATTTAAGATGAATTTTGTGGGAATTCCCTCAATTTGAGAGGAATTTTGTGGGAATTCCCTCAATTTGAGAGGAATTTTGTGGGAATTGCCCCAATTTGAGAGGAATTTTGTGGGAATTGCCCCAATTTGAGAGGAATTTGTCACAATTTAAGGGAATTTTTTGGGAATTCCCCCAACCTGAGAGGAATTTTGTGGGAATTGCCCCAATTTAAGGGAATTTTTTGGGAATTCCCCCGATCTGAGAGGAATTTTGTGGGAATTGCCTGAATTCGAGAGAAATTTTGTGGGAATTGCCCCAATTTGAGAGGAATTTTGTGGGAATTGCCCCAATTTGAGAGGAATTTGTCACAATTTAAGGGAAATTTTTGGGAATTCCCCCAATTTGAGAGGAATTTGTTGAGAATTGCCCCAATTTAAGGGAATTTTGTGGGAATTGCCCCAATCTGAGAGGAATTTAGTGGGAATTGTCTCAATCTGAGAGGAATTTAGTGGGAATTGCCCCAGTTTGAGGGAATTTTGTGGTAATTCCCTCAATTTGAGAGGAATTTTGTGGGAATTCCCTCAATTTGAGAGGAATTTTGTGGGAATTGCTCCAGTCTGAGAGGAATTTGTTGGGAATTGCCCCAATTTGAGAGGAATTTGTCACAATTTAAGGGAATTTTTTGGGAATTCCCCCAACCTGAGAGGAATTTTGTGGGAATTGCCCCAATTTAAGGGAATTTTGTGGGAACTGCCTCAATTTGAGAGGAATTTTGTGAGAATTGCCCCAATTTAAGGGAATTTTTCGGGAATTCCCCCGATCTGAGAGGAATTTTGTGGGAATTGCCTGAATTCGAGAGAAATTTTGTGGGAATTGCCCCAGTTTGAGGGAATTTTGTGGTAATTCCCCCAATTTGAGAGGAATTTGTTGAGAATTGCCCCAATTTAAGGGAATTTTGTGGGAATTGCCCCAATCTGAGAGGAATTTGTTGGGAATTCCCCCAATTTGAGGGGAATTTGGTGATAATTGCCCCAATTTAGGGGAATTTTATGGGAATTCCCTCAATTTGAGAGGAATTTGTTCAGAATTGCCTGAATTTGAGAGGAATTTCTCCCAATTTAAGGGAATTCTTTGGGAATTGCCCCATCTCAGAGGAATTTTGTGGGAATTCCCTCAATTTGAGAGGAATTTGATGGGAATTGCTCCATTTTGAGAGGGATTTGGTGGGAATTGCCCCAATTTAAGGGAATTTTGTGGGAATTGCCTGAATTTGAGAGGAATTTTCTGGGAATTGCTCCAGTCTGAGAGGAATTTGTTGGGAATTGCCCCAATTTGAGAGGAATTTGTCACAATTTAAGGGAATTTTTTGGGAATTCCCCCAATCTGAGAGGAATTTGTTGAGAATTGCCCCAATTTGAGGGGAATTTGGTGAGAATTGCCCCAATTTAGGGGAATTTTGTGGGAATTCCCTCAATTTGAGAGGAATTTGATGGGAATTGCTCCATTTTGAGAGGGATTTGTTGGGAATTGCCCCAATTTAAGGGAATTTTGTGGGAATTGCCTGAATTTGAGAGGAATTTTCTGGGAATTTCCCCAATTTGAGAGGAATTTGGAGGGAATTGTCCCAATTTCAGGGATTTTGGTGAGAATTGCTCCAATTTGAGAAGAATTCAGTGGGAATTGCCCCAATTTAAGGGAATTTTGTGAAAATTGCTCCGTTTTGAGAGGAATCTTGTGGGAATTGCCCCAAACTGAAAGGAATTTGTTGGGAATTCCTCAATTTTGAGAGGAATTCTGTGGGAATTGCCCCATTTTGTTGTGAATTTCCTCAATTTCCGATGAATTTAATGGAAATCCCCCCAATTTGAGCCCTAACACCGCCTCTCCCATGCGAATTCCCAACAAATCCATCCGGAACCGCCCCGATTCCGGACCAATCCCCTTTTTCCCACCTCAGGTTTTCATGGATTGGTACGAGAAATTCCAGGAACGCCTGAACAAGAAGGTTGTGCTCCTCACCGGGGAGACCAGCACGGACCTGAAGCTGCTGGGAAAAGGGAACATCATCATCAGCACCCCGGAAAAGTGGGATATCCTTTCCCGCCGCTGGAAACAACGGAAGAACGTCCAGAACGTCAACCTGTTCATCGTGGATGAAGTGCACCTGATCGGGGGCGAGAACGGGGTGAGAATGCCGGGAATGGGATGGGAACGGAGCCGGAACCGGAATGGGAGATGCCCAGTGGGATTTCAGATGGTTTGGGAGGGTTTTCCTGGTGGGAATTGTCCTGGTGGGATGGGGTGGGATCCATGGGATGGGATCCATGGGATGGGATCCATGGGATGGGGTCCATGGGATGGGATCCATGGGATGGGATCCATGGGATGGGATCCATGGGATGGGATGGGATGGGATGGAATCCATGGGATGGGGTGGGATCCATGGGATTGATGGGATGGGATGGGGTGGGGTGGGATCCATGGGATTGATGGGATGGGATCCATGGGTGGGATGGGATCCATGGGATGGGATGGGATCCATGGGATGGGATGGGATTGATGGGATGGGATTGATGGGATGGGATGGGATGGGATGGGATGGGATGGGATGGGATGGGATGGGATCCATGGGATGGGATCAATGGGATGGGGTCCATGGGATGGGATCCATGGGATGGGATCCATGGGATGGGATCCATGGGATGGGGTCCATGGGATGGGATCCATGGGATGGGATGGGATGGGATGGAATCCATGGGATGGGGTGGGATCCATGGGATTGATGGGATGGGATGGGGTGGGGTGGGATCCATGGGATTGATGGGATGGGATCCATGGGTGGGATGGGATCCATGGGATGGGATGGGATCCATGGGATGGGATGGGATTGATGGGATGGGATTGATGGGATGGGATGGGATGGGATGGGATGGGATGGGATGGGATGGGATGGGATCCATGGGATGGGAGGTGTCCACGCCTTGGGAAGGTCAGAAGGGATTTTCCTGGGGTGCCATGGATGGATCTCAGGCAGGAGTGGTCCTGATCGCGCTCCTGATCCCATTCCTGATCCCATCCCTGATCAGATTCCTGATCCCATTTCTGATCCTTCTCCTTTTCTCATTCCTGATCCTGGTCCTGATCCCATTTCTGATCCTGCCTCTGATCCCATTCCCAATCCCATTCAGGAGGGGTTTCCATGGGATCTCCTGCCCAGATCCCATTCCCAATCCCATTCAGGAGGGGTTTCCATGGGATCTCCTGCCCAGATCCCATTCCCAATCCCATTCCCAATCCCATTCCCAATCCCATTTTCCCCCACAGCCGGTTCTGGTGGTGATCTGCTCGCGGATGCGCTACATCAGGAGGGGTTTCCATGGGATCCCATTCCCAATCCCATTCAGGAGGGGTTTCCATGGGATCCCATTCCCAGATCCCATTCCCAGTCCCATTCAGGAGGGGTTTCCATGGGATCTCCTGACCGGATCTCCTGCCCAGATCCCATTCCAGATCCCATTCCCAATCCCGTTTTTCCCCCACAGCCGGTTCTGGAGGTGATCTGCTCGCGCATGCGCTACATCAGGAGGGGTTTCCATGGGATCCCATTCCCAATCCCATTCAGGAGGGGTTTCCATGGGATCTCCTGACCGGATCTCCTGCCCAGATCCCATTCCCGATCCCGTTTTTCCCCCACAGCCGGTTCTGGAGGTGATCTGCTCGCGGATGCGCTACATCAGGAGGGGTTTCCATGGGATCTCCTGACCGGATCCCATTCCCAATCCCATTCCTGATCCCATTCCCAATCCCATTCAGGAGGGGTTCCCATGGGATCCCATTCCCAGATCCCATTCCCAATCCCATTCAGGAGGGGTTTCCATGGGATCCCATTCCCAATCCCATTCAGGAGGGGTTTCCATGGGATCTCCTGACCGGATCTCCTGCCCAGATCCCATTCCCGATCCCGTTTTTCCCCCACAGCCGGTTCTGGAGGTGATCTGCTCGCGCATGCGCTACATCAGGAGGGGTTTCCATGGGATCCCATTCCCAATCCCATTCAGGAGGGGTTTCCATGGGATCTCCTGACCGGATCCCATTCCCGATCCCATTCCCGATCCCATTCAGGAGATGTTTCCATGGGATCTCCTGACCGGATCCCATTCCTGATCCCATTCCCAATCCCGTTTTTCCCCCACAGCCGGTTCTGGAGGTGATCTGCTCGCGCATGCGCTACATCAGGAGGGGTTTCCATGGGATCTCCTGACCGGATCCCATTCCTGATCCCATTCCTGATCCCATTCCCAGTCCCATTCAGGAGGGGTTTCCATGGGATCCCATTCCCAGATCCCATTCAGGAGGGGTTTCCATGGGATCCCATTCCCAATCCCATTCAGGAGGGGTTTCCATGGGATCTCCTGACCGGATCCCATTCCCGATCCCATTCCCGATCCCATTCAGGAGATGTTTCCATGGGATCTCCTGACCGGATCCCATTCCTGATCCCATTCCCAATCCCGTTTTTCCCCCACAGCCGGTTCTGGAGGTGATCTGCTCGCGCATGCGCTACATCAGGAGGGGTTTCCATGGGATCCCATTCCCAATCCCATTCAGGAGGGGTTTCCATGGGATCCCATTCCCAATCCCATTCAGGAGGGGTTTCCATGGGATCCCATTCCTGATCCCATTCAGGAGGGGTTTCCATGGGATCTCCTGACCGGATCTCCTGCCCAGATCCCATTCCCGATCCCGTTTTTCCCCCACAGCCAGTTCTGGAGGTGATCTGCTCGCGCATGCGCTACATCAGGAGGGGTTTCCATGGGATCCCATTCCCAATCCCATTCAGGAGGGGTTTCCATGGGATCTCCTGACTGGATCCTATTCCTGATCCCATTCAGGAGGGGTTTCCATGGGATCTCCTGCCCAGATCCCATTCCTGATCCCATTCCCGATCCCGTTTTTCCCCCACAGCCGGTTCTGGAGGTGATCTGCTCGCGGATGCGCTACATCTCGTCGCAGATCGAGCGGCCGATCCGCATCGTGGCGCTGAGCTCGTCGCTGTCCAACGCCAAGGACGTGGCGCATTGGCTGGGCTGCAGCGCCACCGCCACCTTCAACTTCCACCCCAACGTGCGCCCCGTGCCCCTGGAGCTGCACATCCAGGTAGGATCCTGGGAAAATCCCGTGGGATCGCTGGAAATTCTTGGGAAAATCCCGTGGGATCGTTGGAAAATCTTGGGAAAATCCCGTGGGATCGTTGGAAATTCTTGGGAAAATCCCGTGGGATCGTTGGAAATTCTTGGGAAAATCCCGTGGGATCGTTGATAACGCTCGGGAAAATCCCGTGGGATCGTTGGTAACTCGTGGAAAAATCCCTTGGGATCCTTGGTAATTCTTGGCTGATTAATCCTTGGAAAAATCCATTGGGATTGTTGGTAACTCGTGGAAAAATCCCTTGGGAACGTTGGTAACTCTTGGAAGAATCCCTTGGGATCATTGGAAATTCTTGGAAAAATCTCTTGGGATCGTTGGAAATTCTTGGGAAAATCCCTTGGGAACATTAGTAATTCTTGGCTGATTAATCCTTGGGAAAATCCCTTGGGAATGTTGGTAATTCTTGGCTGATTAATCCTTGGGAAAATCCCTTGGGATTGTTGGTAACTCTTGGGAAAATCCCTTGGGATCATTGGGAACTCTTGGAAAAATCTTTTGGGATCGTTGGTAACTCTTGGAAGAATCCCTTGGGATCGTTGGAAATTCTTGGAAAAATCCCTTGGGAACGTTGGCTGATTAATCCTTGGAAAGATCCCTTGGGATCATTGGAAATTCTTGGAAAAATCCTTTGGGATCATTCAAAATTCTTGGAAAAATCCCATGGGATCGTTGGTAACTCGTGGAAAAATCCTGTAGGAACATCAGTAATTCTTGGCCGATGAATCCTTGGAAAAATCCCTTGGGATTGCTGGAAATTCTTGGAAAAATCCCTTGGGAACGTTGGCTGATTAATCCTTGGAAAGATCCCTTGGGATCATTGGAAATTCTTGGGAAAATCCCTTGGGAACGTTGGTAATTCTTGGTTGATTAATCCTTGGAAAAATCCATTGGGATTGTTGGTAACTCGTGGAAAAATCCCTTGGGAACGTTGGTAACTCTTGGAAGAATCCCTTGGGATCGTTGGAAATTCTTGGGAAAATCCCTTGGGATCATTGGAAATTCTTGGGAAAATCCCTTGGGATCGTTGGTAATTCTTGGAAAAATCCCTTGGGATCGTTGGTAATTCTTGTCTGATTAATCCTTGGAAAAATCCCTTGGGAATGTTGGTAATTCTTGTCTGATTAATCCTTGGAAAAATCCCTTGGGATCAGTGGTAGCTCTTGGAAAAATCCTGTGGGATCACTGGTAATTCTTGGGAAAATCCCTTGGGATCGTTGGTAATTCTTGGAAAAATCCCTTGGGATCGTTGGTAATTCTTGGAAAAATCCCTTGGGATCGTTGGTAACTCTTGACTGATTAATCCTTGGGAAAATCCCTTGGGATTGCTGGAAATTCTTGGAAAAATCCCTTGGGATCGTTGGCTGATTAATCCTAGGAAAAATCCTTTGGAATTGTTGGAAATTCTTGGGAAAATCCCTTGGGATCATTGGCTGATTAATCCTTGGGAAAATCCTTTGGGATCGTTGGTAACTCTTGGAAGAATCCTGTGGGATCACTGGTAATTCTTGGGAAAATCCCTTGGGATCGTTGGAAATTCTTGGGAAAATCCCTTGGGAACATTAGTAATTCTTGGCTGATTAATCCTTGGAAAAATCCCTTGGGATCCTTGGTAATTCTTGGTTGATTAATCCTTGGAAAAATCCCTTGGGATCATTGGTAGCTCTTGGAAAAATCCTGTGGGATCACTGGTAATTCTTGGGAAAATCCCTTGGGATCGTTGGAAATTCTTGGGAAAATCTCTTGGGATCACTGCTAATTCTTGGAAAAATCCCTTGGGATCATTGGTAACTCTTGACTGATTAATCCTTGGACAAATCCCTTGGGATTGGTGGAAATTCTTGGAAAAATCCCGTGGGATCGTTGGCTGATTAATCCTAGGAAAAATCCTTTGGAATTGTTGGAAATTCTTGGGAAAATCCCTTGGGATCGTTGGTAATTCTTGGTTGATGAATCCTTGGAAAAATCCCTTGGGATCGCTGGTAACGCTCGGGAAAATCCCGTGGGATCATTGGTAATTCTTGGAAAAATTCCTTGGGATCATTGGCTGATTAATCCTAGGAAAAATCCTTTGGAATTGTTGGAAATTCTTGGGAAAATCCCTTGGGATCATTGGCTGATTAATCCTTGGGAAAATCCTTTGGGATCGTTGGTAACTCTTGGAAGAATCCTGTGGGATCACTGGTAATTCTTGGGAAAATCCCTTGGGATCGTTGGAAATTCTTGGGAAAATCCCTTGGGAACATTAGTAATTCTTGGCTGATTAATCCTTGGAAAAATCCCTTGGGAATGTTGGTAATTCTTGGCTGATTAATCCTTGGAAAAATCCCTTGGGAATGTTGGTAACTCTTGGGAAAATCCCTTGGGATCATTGGGAACTCTTGGAAAAATCTTTTGGGATCGTTGGTAACTCTTGGAAGAATCCCTTGGGATCGTTGGAAATTCTTGGAAAAATCCCTTGGGAACGTTGGCTGATTAATCCTTGGAAAGATCCCTTGGGATCATTGGAAATTCTTGGAAAAATCCTTTGGGATCATTCAAAATTCTTGGAAAAATCCCATGGGATCGTTGGTAACTCGTGGAAAAATCCTGTAGGAACATCAGTAATTCTTGGCCGATGAATCCTTGGAAAAATCCCTTGGGATTGCTGGAAATTCTTGGAAAAATCCCTTGGGAACGTTGGCTGATTAATCCTTGGAAAGATCCCTTGGGATCATTGGAAATTCTTGGGAAAATCCCTTGGGATCATTGGAAATTCTTGGAAAAATCCCTTGGGATCACTGCTAATTCTTGGAAAAATCTCTTGGGATCGTTGGTAACTCTTGGCTGATTAATCCTTGGGAAAATCCCTTGGGATTGCTGGAAATTCTTGGAAAAATCCCTTGGGATCGTTGGCTGATTAATCCTAGGAAAAATCCTTTGGAATTGTTGGAAATTCTTGGGAAAATCCCTTGGGATTGTTGGTAATTCTTGGCTGATTAGTCCTTGGAAAAATCCCTTGGGATCGCCGGTAACGCTCGGGAAAATCCCGTGGGATCATTGGTAATTCTTGGAAAAATCCCTTGGGATCATTGGCTGATTAATCCTTGGAAAGATCCCTTGGGATCGTTGGAAATTCTTGGAAAAATCCCTTGGGATCGCTGGAAATTCTTGGAAAAATCCCTTGGGATCGTTGGTAACGCTCGGGAAAATCCCTTGGGATCGTTGATAACTCTTGGAATTGGGATGGGATAGGATTGAGGTTGGGATTGGCCATCAATAATCAATACAAAGATCAATCATCACCTGTCAGAATCAAGTGAATTTTCCAGCATTTCCCACGGATTTGGCTGGAAACCCTTTGGAATTCAACGGGATTGGGATGGATGGGATTGGGATTGGGATTGAAATTGGGATTGGGATTGGAATTGGAATTGGAATTGGGATAGGATTGAGGTTGGGATTGGCCATCGATGACCAATACAAGGATCAATCATCACCCTGCCGGAATTAAGAGTTTCCCACAACTTTGGCAGGGAATTCTTTGGAATTCAGCAGGATTGGGATGGATGGGATTGGGATTGGAATTGGGATTGGAATTGGGATTGGAATTGGGGTAAGATTGGGATTTGCCAGCAATGATCAATACAAAGACCCATCATCGCTCTGCCGGAATTAAGTGAATTTTCCAACATTTCCCATGGATTTGGCTGGAAACCCTTTGGAATTCAGCGGGATTTGGGATTGGGATGGATGGAATTGGAATTGGAATTGGGATAGGATTGAGGTTGGGATTGGCCATCGATGACCAATACAAGGATCAATCATCACCTGCTGGAATTAAAAGCTTCCCACAACTTTGGCAGGGAATCCTTTGGAATTCAGCGGGATTGGGATGGATGGGATTGGGATTGGGATTGGGATGATTGGGATTGGAATTGGGATTGGAATTGGGATTGGAATTGGGGTAAGATTGGGATTTGCCATCAATGATCAATACAAAGACCCATCATCGCCCTGCCGGAATTAAGCGAATTTTCCAACATTTCCCATGGATTTGGCTGGAAACCCTTTGGAATTCAGCGGGATTTGGGATTGGGATTGGGATTGGAATTGAAATTGGAATTGGGATAAGGTTGAGATTGGGATTGGGATTGGCCATCAATGATCAATACAAAGATCAATCATCACCTGTCAGAATCAAGTGAATTTTCCAACATTTCCCACGGATTTGGCTGGAAACCCTTTGGAATTCATCAGGATTTGGATTGGGATGGAATTGGGATTGGGATTTGAATTGGAATTGGAATTGGAATTGGAATTGGGATGGGATAAAATTGAGGTTGGGATTGGCCATCAATGACCAATACAAGGATCAATCATTACTCTGCCAGAATTAAGTGAATTTTCCAGCGTTTCCCACGGATTTGGCTGGAAACCCTTTGGAATTCAGCAGGATTTGGGATGGATTGGGATTGGGATTGGGATTGGGATTGGCCATCAATGACCAATACAAAGATCAATCATCACCTGCCAGAATCAAGCGAATTTTCCAGCATTTCCCATGGATTTGGCAGAGAATCCTTTGGAATTCAGCAGGATTGGGATGGATGGATGGGATTGGGATTGGGATTGAAATTGGGATTGGGATTGGAATTGGAATTGGGATAGGATTGAGGTTGGGATTGGCCATCGATGACCAATACAAGGATCAATCATCACCCTACTGGAATTAAGAGTTTCCCACAACTTTGGCAGGGAATCCTTTGGAATTCAGCGGGATTGGGATGGATGGGATTGGGATTGGGATGGATTGGGATTGGGATTGGGATTGGGATTGGGATTGGGATTGGAATTGGGATTGGAATTGAAATTGGATTTGGGATAAGATTGAGATTGGGATTGGGATTGGCCATCAATGATCAATACAAAGATCAATCATCACCTGCCAGAATTAAGCGAATTTTCCAACATTTCCCACGGATTTGGCTGGAAACCCTTTGGAATTCAACGGGATTGGGATGGATGGGATTGGGATTGGGATTGAAATTGGGATTGGGATTGGAATTGGAATTGGAATAGGATTGAGGTTGGGATTGGCCATCAATGACCAATACAAGGATCAATCATCACCCTGCCGGAATTGAGAGTTTCCCACAACTTTGGCAGGGAATCCTTTGGAATTCAGCGGGATTGGGATGGATGGGATTGGGATTGGGATTGGGATTGGGATTGGGATTGGAATTGAAATTGGAATTGGGATAAGGTTGAGATTGGGATTGGGATTGGCCATCAATGACCAATACAAAGATCAATCATCATCTGCCAGAATTAAGTGAATTTTCCAACATTTCCCACGGATTTGGCTGGAAACCCTTTGGAATTCAGCGGGATTTGGGATTGGGATGGATGGAATTGGAATTGGAATTGGGATAGGATTGAGGTTGGGATTGGCCATCAATGACCAATACAAAAACCAATCATCACCCTGCCGGAATTAAGAGTTTCCCACAACTTTGGCAGGGAATCCTTTGGAATTCAGCGGGATTGGGATGGATGGGATTGGGATTGGGATTGGGATTGAAATTGGGATTGGAATTGAAATTGGAATTGGAATTGGGATAGGATTGAGGGTGGGATTGGCCATCGATGACCAATACAAGGATCAATCATCACCTGCCAGAATTAAGAGTTTCCCACAACTTTGGCAGGGAATCCTTTGGAATTCAGCGGGATTGGGATGGATGGGATTGGGATTGGGATGATTGGAATTGGGATTGGAATTGGGATTGGAATTGGGGTAAGATTGGGATTTGCCAGCAATGATCAATACAAAGACCCATCATCGCCCTGCCGGAATTAAGCGAATTTTCCAACATTTCCCACGGATTTGGCTGGAAACCCTTTGGAATTCAGCGGGATTTGGGATGGATTGGGATTGGGATTGGGATTGGGATTGGAATTGAAATTGGAATTGGGATAAGGTTGAGATTGGGATTGGGATTGGCCATCAATGACCAATACAAAGATCGATCATCATCTGCCGGAATTAAGCGAATTTTCCAACATTTCCCATGGATTTGGCTGGAAACCCTTTGGAATTCAGCGGGATTTGGGATTGGGATGGATGGAATTGGAATAGGAATTGGGATAGGATTGAGGTTGGGATTGGCCATCGATGACCAATACAAGGATCAATCATCACCTGCCGAAATTAAAAGCTTCCCACAACTTTGGCAGGGAATCCTTTGGAATTCAGCGGGATTGGGATGGATTGGGATTGAGATTTGGATTGGGATTGGAATTGGGAATTGGAATTGAAATTGGATTTGGGATAAGATTGAGATTGGGATTGGGATTGGCCATCAATGATCAATACAAAGACCCATCATCGCCCTGCCGGAATTAAGCGAATTTTCCAACATTTCCCACGGATTTGGCTGGAAACCCTTTGGAATTCATCAGGATTTGGATTGGGATGGAATTGGGATTGGGATTTGAATTGGAATTGGAATTGGAATTGGGATGGGATAAAATTGAGGTTGGGATTGGCCATCAATGACCAATACAAGGATCAATCATTACTCTGCCAGAATTAAGCGAATTTTCCAGCGTTTCCCATGGCTTTGGCTGGAAATCCTTTGGAATTCAGCAGGATTGGGATGGATGGGATTGGGATTGGGATGATTGGAATTGGAATTGGAATTGGAATTGGAATAGGATTGAGGTTGGGATTGGCCATCAATGACCAATACAAGGATCAATCATCATCTGCCAGAATTAAGCGAATTTTCCAACATTTCCCACGGATTTGGCTGGAAACCCTTTGGAATTCAGCGGGATTGGGATTGGGATTTGGATTGGGATTGGAATTGGAATTGAAATTGAAATTGGATTTGGGATAAGATTGAGATTGGGATTGGGATTTGCCAGCAATGATCAATACAAAGATCAATCATCACCCTGCCGGAATTAAGCGAATTTTCCAGCGTTTCCCACGGCTTTGGCTGGAAACCCTTTGGAATTCAGCAGGATTGGGATGGATTGGGATTGGGATTGGGATTGGGATTGGAATTGAAATTGGAATTGGGATAAGATTGAGATTGGGATTGGGATTGGCCATCAATGATCAATACAAAGATCAATCATCACCTGTCAGAATTAAGCGAATTTTCCAACATTTCCCACGGATTTGGCTGGAAACCCTTTGGAATTCAGCGGGATTTGGGATTTTCGGCAGGGTTTCAACATCAGCCACACTCAGACGCGGCTGCTGTCCATGGCCAAGCCCGTTTACCACGCCGTGATGAAGCACTCGCCCAAAAAACCCGTCCTGGTCTTCGTCCCCTCCCGGAAACAGACGCGGCTCACGGCCATCAACATCCTCACCACCTGCGCCTCCGACGTCCAGCGGCACAGGTGACACCCGGGGGACACCATGGGGACAACCGGACACCACCGGGTGGCTTTGGGGTGGGAGAAGGTGCTGGGATGGGTTTGGGGTTGGAGAACATTCAGGAGTGGGTTTGGGGTTGGAGAACCTGCTGGGATGAGTTTGGGGTTGGAGAAGGTTCAGGGATGGGTTTGGGGTTGGAGAAGGTGCTGGGATGGGTTTGGGGTTGGAGAAGGTGCTGGGATGGGTTTGGGGCTGGAGAACATTCAGGGGTGGGTTTGGGGTTGGAGAATGTCCAGGGATGGGTTTGGGGTTGGAGAAGGTCCAGGGATGGGTTTGGGGTTGGAGAAGGTGCTGGGATGGGTTTGGGGTTGGAGAACATTCCGGGATGGGTTTGGGGTTGGAGAAGGTGCTGGGATGGGTTTGGGGTTGGAGAAGGTCCAGGGATGGGTTTGGGGTTGGAGAATGTCCAGGGATGGGTTTGGGGTTGGAGAAGGTCCAGGGATGGGTTTGGGGTTGGAGAACATTCAGGGATGGGTTTGGGGTTAGAGAAGGTCCAGGGATGGGTTTGGGGTGGGAGAAGGTCCAGGGATGGGTTTGGGGTTGGAGAAGGTGCTGGGATGGGTTTGGGGTTGGAGAAGGTGCTGGGATGGGTTTGGGGTTGGAGAATGTCCAGAGATGGGTTTGGGGTTGGAGAAGGTGCTGGGATGGGTTTGGGGTTGGAGAATGTCCAGAGATGGGTTTGGGGTTGGAGAACATTCAGGGATGGGTTTGGGGTTGGAGAAGGTGCTGGGATGGGTTTGGGGTTGGAGAACATCCAGAGATGGGTTTGGGGTTGGAGAACATTCATGGATGGGTTTGGGGTTGGAGAAGGTGCTGGGATGGGTTTGGGGTTAGAGAAGGTCCAGGGATGGGTTTGGGGTTAGAGAAGGTCCAGGGATGGGTTTGGGGTTGGAGAAGGTCCAGGGATGGGTTTGGGGTTGGAGAATGTTCAGGGATGGGTTTGGGGTTGGAGAAGGTGCTGGGATGGGTTTGGGGTTGGAGAAGGTCCAGGGATGGGTTTGGTGTTGGAGAACATTCCGGGATGCGTTTGGGGTTGGAGAACATCCAGGGATGGGTTTGGGGTTGGAGAACATTCAGGGGTGGGTTTGGGGTTGGAGAACATTCAGGGGTGGGTTTGGGGTTGGAGAACCTGCTGGGATGAGTTTGGGGTTGGGGAATGTCCAGGGGTGGGTTTGGGGTTGGAGAAGGTGCTGGGATGGGTTTGGGGTTGGAGAACATCCAGAGATGGGTTTGGGGTTGGAGAACATCCAGAGATGGGTTTGGGGTTGGAGAACATTCAGGGGTGGGTTTGGGGTTGGAGAAGGTCCAGAGATGGGTTTGGGGTTGGAGAAGGTCTAGGGATGGGTTTGGGGTTGGAGAATGTCCGGGGATGGGTTTGGGGTTGGAGAACATTCCGGGATGGGTTTGGGGTTGGAGAACATTCAGGGGTGGGTTTGGGGTTGGAGAACCTGCTGGGATGAGTTTGGGGTTGGAGAAGGTCCAGGGATGGGTTTGGGGTTGGAGAACCTGCTGGGATGAGTTTGGGGTTGGAGAAGGTGCTGGGATGGGTTTGGGGTTGGAGAAGGTGCTGGGATGGGTTTGGGGTTGGAGAACATCCAGGGATGGGTTTGGGGTTGGAGAAGGTGCTGGGATGGGTTTGGGGTTGGAGAACATTCCGGGATGGGTTTGGGGTTGGAGAAGGTGCTGGGATGGGTTTGGGGTTGGAGAACATCCAGGGATGGGTTTGGGGTTGGAGAAGGTGCTGGGATGGGTTTGGGGTTGGAGAACATTCCGGGATGGGTTTGGGGTTGGAGAAGGTCCAGGGATGGGTTTGGGGTTGGAGAAGGTGCTGGGATGGGTTTGGGGTTGGAGAAGGTGCTGGGATGGGTTTGGGGTTGGAGAACCTGCTGGGATGAGTTTGGGGTTGGAGAAGGTTCAGGGATGGGTTTGGGGTTGGAGAAGGTCCAGGGATGAGTTTGGGGTTGGAGAACATCCAGAGATGGGTTTGGGGTTGGAGAATGTCCAGGGATGGGTTTGGGGTTGGAGAACATTCTGGGATGAGTTTGGGGTTGGAGAAGGTCCAGGGGTGGCTTTGGGGTTGGAGAACATCCAGAGATGGGTTTGGGGTTGGAGAACATTCAGGGATGGGTTTGGGGTTGGAGAAGGTGCTGGGATGGGTTTGGGGTTGGAGAAGGTGCTGGGATGGGTTTGGGGTTGGAGAACATTCATGGATGGGTTTGGGGTTGGAGAACATCCAGGGATGGGTTTGGGGTTGGAGAAGGTCCAGGGATGGGTTTGGGGTTGGAGAAGGTCCAGGGATGGGTTTGGGGTTGGAGGTGGAGATGGGGAGTTCCTAAGGGAGCTGAGGGGACTTGGCCTGGAGGAGGATGATGGGGTGGGATTGGGATTGGGATTGATGGGATGGGATTGGGATTGATGGGATGGGATTGGGATTGGGATTGATGGGATGGGGTGGGATTTGGATTTGGATTGGGATGGGATTGATGGGATGGGATTGGGACTGGGATGGGATTGATGGGATTGATGGGATGGGATTAATGGGATGGGATTGGGATTGATGGGATGGGTGGGATTGGGATTAGGATGGGATGGGATTGATGGGATGGGATTGGGATTGATGGGATGGGATTGATGGGATGGGATTGGGATTGATGGGATGGGGTGGGATTTGGATTTGGATTGGGATGGGATTGATGGGATGGGATTGGGATTGGGATGGGATTGATGGGATTGATGGGATGGGATTGGGATGGGGTGGGATTGATGTGATGGGGTAGGATTTGGATTGGGATTTGGATTTGGATCGGGATGGGATTGATGGGATGGGATGGGATTGATGGGATGGGTGGGATTGATGGGATGGGATTGGGATTGATGGGATGGGGTGGGATTTGGATTTGGATTGGGATGGGATTGGGATTGATGGGATGGGATTGGGACTGGGATGGGATTGATGGGATTGATGGGATGGGATTGATGGGATGGGATTGGGATTGATGGGATGGGGTGGGATTTGGATTTGGATTGGGATGGGATTGATGGGATGGGATTGGGACTGGGATGGGATTGATGGGATTGATGAGATGGGATTGATGGTATGGGATTGGGATGGGGTGGGATTGATGTGATGGGGTAGGATTTGGATTGGGATTGGGATTGGGATTGGGATGGGATTGATGGGATGGGATTGATGAGATGGGATTGATGGGATGGGATTTGGATTGGGATGGGATTAATGGGATTGGGATTGGGATTGGGATTTGGATTGGGATTGGGATGGGCGATCCCAAAGGCCTTTCCCAAGCCCAGCAATTCCCGGATTTCCCTCAGGTTCCTGCACTGTGCCGAGAAGGACCTGGTGCCGTACCTGGAGAAGCTGAGTGACCCCACCCTGAAGGAGACGCTGGTGAACGGCGTCGGGTACCTGCACGAGGGGCTGACGGCCATGGAGCGACGCGTGGTGGAGCAGCTCTTCAGCTCCGGTCAGCGCCCCGCCGGAGCGGGAGCGGGAGCGGGATCGGGATCGGGATTGGGATTGGGATGATGGGATGGGATTGGGATCGGGATCGGGATGATGGGATGGGATCGGGATCGGGATCGGGATGATGGGATCGGGATGATGGGATCGGGATTGGGATCAGGATTGGGATCAGGATTGGGATCGGGATCGGGATGATGGGATGGGATTGGGATCGGGATCAGGATGATGGGATCGGGATCAGGATCGGGATCAGGATCGGGATTGGGATCAGGATCGGGATCGGGATGATGGGATCGGGATCAGGATCGGGATTGGGATCAGGATTGGGATCAGGATCGGGATTGGGATCAGGATCGGGACCAGGATCAGGATCGGGATAATGGGATGGGATCGGGATTGGGATCAGGATCGGGATGATGGGATGGGATCGGGATTGGGATCAGGATCGGGATTGGGATTGGGATTGGGATCGGGATCGGGATTGGGAGCGGGATGATGGGATGGGATCGGGATTGGGATCGGGATTGGGATCAGGATCGGGATCAGGATCGGGATTGGGATCAGGATCGGGATTGGGATCGGGATCGGGATTGGGATTGGGATCAGGATCAGGATTGGGATCGGGATCAGGATTGGGATCGGGATCAGGATTGGGATCGGGATCAGGATTGGGATCAGGATCGGGATTGGGATCAGGATCGGGATTGGGATCAGGATCGGGATAATGGGATGGGATCGGGATTGGGATCGGGATCGGGATTGGGATGATGGGATGGGATCGGGATTGGGATCGGGATCAGGATCGGGATTGGGATCGGGATTGGGATCGGGATCAGGACCGGGATCAGGATCGGGATGATGGGATGGGATCGGGATCGGGATCGGGATTGGGATTGGGATCGGGATTGGGATGATGGGATGGGATCCAGAGCCCAGCACTTCCCGCTCCTGGGATTTGGGATAACGTCCAAGCTCTGGGGACACCTCAGAGCTCCTTCCAGACCTGGAGGAGCTCCAGGAGAGCTGGAGAGGAACTGGGGAGAAGGGATGGAGGAACAGGACACAGGGAATGGGGAGATTTTGGTGGGATTTTGGGAAGGAACGAGGGTGAGGAGAGGTTGGGATGGAATTCCCAGAGCAGCTGTGGATCCCTGGGAGTCCCCAAGGCCAGGCTGGAGCCACCTGGGATAGAGAAGGTGTCCCATGGTGGCACCTCAGAACCTCTCCCAACCCAAGGCGCTCCGTGAATCTCCACCTCCCGCCCCCAAAATCCCGGGATCTTCCCCCTCGGGAATTCCGGGATCGCTGACGCCGGCTGTCCTCGGTGTCCCCAGGAGCCGTGCAGGTGATGGTGGCCTCGCGCAGCCTCTGCTGGGGCATGAACATCTCGGCCCACCTGGTGATCATCATGGACACGCAGTACTACAACGGCAAAATCCACGCGTGAGCCCAGCCCCGAGCCCGCGGGACGGGGGGGGTTGGTGGGGATGGGGTGGGATTGGGATTGATGGGATTGGGGTGGGATTGGGATTGGGAGTGGTGGGATGGGATTGGGGTGGGATTGGGATTGGGATTGATGGGATTGGTGGGATTGGGGTGGGATTGGGATTGGGAGTGGTGGGATGGGATTGGGGTGGGATTGGTGGGATGGGATGGGATGGGATGGGATGGGATGGGATGGGATGGGATGGGATGGACAGGTGGGATGGGATCCATGGAAAGGATGAAATGGGATCCATGGGATCCATGGGCTGGGATCCATGGGATGGGATGGGATCCATGGGATGGGATCCATGGGCTGGGATCCATGGGATTGATGGGATCCATGGGATTGATGGGATCCATGGGATTGATGGGATCCATGGGATGGGATCCATGGGATGGGATGGGATCCATGGGCTGGGATCCATGGGATTGATGGGATCCATGGGATGGGCTGGGATCCATGGGATGGGATCCATGGGCTGGAGCTGTGGGATCCATGGGCTGGGATCCATGGGCTGGGATCCATGGGATGGGCTGGGATCCATGGGATGGGATGGGATCCATGGGCTGGGATCCATGGGCTGGGATCCATGGGCTGGAGCTGTGGGATCCATGGGCTGGGATCCATGGGATGGGATGGGATCCATGGGATGGGATGGGATCCATGGGATGGGATCCATGGGCTGGGATCCATGGGATCCATGGGCTGGAGCGGTGGGATCCATGGGCTGGAGCTGTGGGATCCATGGGCTGGAGCTGTGGGATCCATGGGCTGGAGCGGTGGGATCCATGGGCTGGGATCCATGGGCTGGGATCCATGGGATCCATGGGCTGGGATCCATGGGATCCATGGGCTGGAGCTGTGGGATCCATGGGATCCATGGGCTGGGATCCATGGGCTGGAGCTCTGGGATCCACCGCGGCGCCGCTGACGCCGTGGCCGTGGCAGGTACGTGGATTACCCCATCTACGACGTGCTGCAGATGGTCGGCCACGCCAACCGCCCGCTGCAGGATGACGAAGGTCGCTGCGTCATCATGTGCCAGGGCTCCAAGAAGGTGGGAGAGGCAACCATGGAAATTCCCGGCATTTCAGCCGCGATTCTCCTCCTCCAGCTGCCGGAGGAGCCTCACACGGGGCTGGGGTGGGATCACCGGGATCCATGGGATCACCGGGATGGGATCCAAATGGGGACAACCCAAACCCTCCCGGAGCGCCACGCCGGGAATTCCCACAGGATCTCTGGGATGAATCCCTGAGTTCTCTCCCTCTTCCCGCCCGTCCTGCTGCAGGATTTCTTCAAGAAGTTCCTGTACGAGCCGCTGCCGGTGGAGTCGCACCTGGACCACTGCATGCACGACCACTTCAACGCCGAGATCGTCACCAAGACCATCGAGAACAAGCAGGACGCCGTGGACTACCTGACCTGGACCTTCCTGTACCGCAGGATGACCCAGAACCCCAACTACTACAACCTGCAAGGTGGGAATGGGAGCTGTGGGGAGATTGGGAATGGTCTGGGGGGATTGTGGTGGTGGCTGTCCTGTCCTGTCTCATCCTGTCCCTGTTCTCATGGATCTGATCCCATCCCATGGATCCCATCCCATGGATCCCATGGATCCCATGGGTCCCATCCCGCCCCTGTTCCTGTCCTTGTTCCCATCCTATTGATCCCATCCCTGTTCTCATGGATCCCATCCCACGGATCCCATCCCATGGATCCCATCCCATCCCACTGATCCCATGGATCCTATTTCATCCTATTGATCCCATCCCTGTTCCCATGGATCCCATCCCGTTCCATGGATCCCATCCAATGGATCCCATCCCATGGGTCCCATCCCACCCCTGTTCCTGTCCTTGTTCCCATCCCACCCCATGGATCCCATCCCTGTTCCCATGGATCCCATCCCATGGATCCCATCTCATGGATCCCATCCCATGGATCCCATCCCATGGATCCCATGGATCCCATCCCATGGATCCCATCCCATTGATGTCATCCCTGTTCCCATGGATCCCATCCCATGGATCCCATCTCATGGATCCCATCCCTGTTCCCATGGATCCCATCTCATGGATCCCATCCCATGGATCCCATCCCATAGATCCCATCCCATCCCATGGATCCCATCCCATCCCATGGATCCCACCCCCCAAATCCCATTCATCCCATGGATCCCATCCCATCCCATGGATCCCATCCCATCCCATCCCATCCCATCCCATGGATCCCATGGATCCCATCCCATGGATCCCATCCCATCCCTGTTCCCATGGATCCCATCCCATGGATCCCACCCCCCGAATGCCATTCATCCCATGGATCCCATCCCATGGATCCCATCCCATGGATCCCATCCCATTGATGTCATCCCTGTTCCCATGGATCCCATCCCATCCCATGGATCCCATCCCATCCCATCCCATGGATCCCATCCCATCCCATCCCATGGATCCCATCCCATCCCATCCCATGGATCCCATCCCATGGATCCCATCCCATCCCATCCCATCCCATCCCATCCCATGGATCCCACGGACCCCATGGATCCCATCCCATGGATCCCATCCCACCCCTGTTCGTGTCCTTGTTCCCGTCCTGTCCTATTGATCCCATCTCTTTTCCCATGGACCCCACGGATCCCATCCCATGGATCCCATCCCACCCCTCCCATCCCATCCCATCCCATCCCATCCCATCCCATCCCATGGATCCCATCCCATCCCATCCCATCCCATCCCATCCCATCCCATCCCATCCCATCCCATCCCATCCCATCCCATCCCATCCCATCCCATCCCATCCCATCCCATCCCATCCCATCCCATCCCATCCCATCCCATCCCATGGATCCCATCCCACCCCTGTTAATGTCCTTGTTCCCATCCTCTCCTATTGATCCCATCTCTTTTCCCATGGATCCCATCCCATCCCATGGATCCCATTCATCCCACGGACCCCACGGATCCCATCCCACGGATCCCACAGATCCCATCCCATCCCATGGATCCCATCCCATTGATGTCATCCCTCTTCCCATGGATCCCATCCCATCCCATCCCATCCCATCCCATGGATCCCATGGATCCCATGGATCCCATCCCATCCCATCCCATCCCATCCCATCCCATCCCATGGATCCCATCCCACCCATCCCATCCCATGGATCCCATCCCATCCCATGGATCCCACGGACCCCATGGATCCCATCCCATGGATCCCATCCCACCCCTGTTAATGTCCTTGTTCCCATCCTGTCCTGTTGATCCCATCTCTTTTCCCATGGATCCCATCCCATCCCATGGATCCCATTCATCCCATGGACCCCACGGATCCCATCCCATGGATCCCACGGATCCCATCACATGGATCCCATGGATCCCATCCCATCCCATGGATCCCATCCCATTGATGTCATCCCTGTTCCCATGGATCCCATCTCTTTTCCCATGGATCCCATCCCATCCCATGGATCCCATTCATCCCACGGACCCCACGGATCCCATCCCATGGATCCCACAGATCCCACAGATCCCACGGATCCCGTTACCCCGCTGTTCCCCGCGCAGGCGTGTCCCACCGTCACCTGTCGGATCACCTGTCGGAGCTGGTGGAGCAGACCCTCAGTGACCTGGAGCAGTCCAAGTGCATCAGCATCGAGGACGAGATGGACGTGGCCCCGCTCAACCTGGGCATGATCGCCGCCTACTACTACATCAACTACACCACCATAGGTGCTCAAAATCCCTGGATTTGGGGGTTTTCCCAAAAAAAAATCACTGGGTTTGGGGTTTTCCACAAAAAAAATCGCTGGGTTTGGGGTTTTCCACAAAAAAATCGCTGGGTTTGGGGATTTCCATAAAAGAAATCGGTGGGTTTGGGGATTTCCACAGAAAAAATCACTGGGTTTGGGGATTTCTCCTCAAAAAAAATCCCTGGATTTGGGAGTTTCCCCAAAAAAAAATCACTGGGTTTGGGGTTTTCCATAAAAAAAATTACTGGGTTTGGGGATTTCCATAGAAAAAATTGCTGGGTTTGGGGATTTCTCCTCAAAAAAAATCCCTGGATTTGGGAGTTTCCCCAAAAAAAATCACTGGGTTTGGGGTTTTCCGTAAAAAAATTGCTGGGTTTGGGGTTTTGCACAAAAAAAATCGCTGGGTTTGGGGTTTTCCATAAAAAAATTGCTGGGTTTGGGGATTTCCATAAAAGAAATCGGTGGGTTTGGGGATTTCCACAGAAAAAATTGCTGGGTTTGGGTGTTTTTCCCAAAAAAAAATCATTGGATTTGGGGGTTTCCCCAAAAAAAAATCACTGGGTTTGGGGTTTTCCATAAAAAAATTGCTGGGTTTGGGGTTTTGCACAAAAAAAAATCCCTGGGATTGGGGTTTTCCATAAAAAAATTGCTGGGTTTGGGTGTTTCTCCTCCAAAAAAAATCCCTGGATTTGGGGATTTCTCCTCAAAAAAAATCGCTGGGTTTGGGGTTTTCCACAAAAAAAATCACTGGGTTTGGGGTTTTCCATAAAAAAATTGCTGGGTTTGGGGTTTTCCACAAAAAAAAATCACTGGGTTTGGGTCTTTTTTCCCCTAAATATTCCTGGTTTTGGGTGTTTTCTCCTCAAAAAAATATCCCTGGATTTGGGGGTTTCTCCATAAAAAATCCCCGGATTTGGGGGTTTCTCCCAGAAAAAATCACTGCTTTTGGGGATTTCCACAAAAAAAATTGCTGGGCTTGGGGTTTTCCATGAAAAAAATCCACGGATTTGGGGATTTCCACAAAAAGATCACTGGGTTTGGGGATTTCTCCCAAAAAAAATCACTGGGTTTGGGGTTTTCCACAAAAAAAATTATTGGGTTTGGGTGTTTTCCAAAAAAATCCCTGGTTTTGTTTATTTTCCTTCCAGAAAATCCCTGGTTTGGGGTTTTCTCCCCCAAAATTCCGGATTTTTGTGTGTGTTTCCCCCAAAATTCCCGATTTTTGTGTGTGTTTCCCCCCAAATTCCCAATTTTTGAGTGTTTCTCCCCCCAAATTCCTGATTTTGGTGTGTTTTCCCCCAAAATTCCTGATTTGGGTGTGTTTCTCCCCCAAAATTCCCAATTTTGGTGTGTTTTTCCCCAAAATTCCCTATTTTTGTGTGTTTCTCTCCCCAAATTCCCGATTTTTACGCATTTCTCTCCCCAAATTCCCAATTTTTGCATGTTTCTCTCCCAAAATTTCTGATTTTTGCGTGTTTCTCTCCCAAAATTCCTGATTTTTGCGTGTTTCTCTCCCAAAATTCCTGATTTTTGTGTGTTTCTCCCCCAGAATTCCCGATTTTGGTGTGTTTTTGTGAATTTTGGTGTGTTTTCCCCCAGAACTGTTCAGCATGTCCCTCAATGCCAAGACCAAGGTGCGGGGGCTGCTGGAGATCATCTCCAACGCCGCCGAGTACGAGAACATCCCCATCCGGCACCACGAGGACAACCTGCTGCGACAGGTACGGGATCCAGGGGATCCAGGGGATCTGGGATCCATGGGATCCATGGGATGGGATCAATGGGATCCATGGGATGGGATCTGTGGGATCCATGGGATGGGATCTGTGGGTTGGGATCAATGGGAACATCCCCATCCGGCACCACGAGGACAACCTGCTGCGACAGGTACGGGATCTGGGATCTGTGGGATCTGTGGGATCTGGGATCCATGGGATCCATGGGATGGGATCCATGGGATGGGATCCATGGGATGGGATCCATGGGATGGGATCCATGGGATGGGATCTGTGGGATGGGATCAATGGGAACATCCCCATCCGGCACCACGAGGACAACCTGCTGCGACAGGTACGGGATCCCTGGGATCCAGGGGATCTGTGGGATCTGTGGGATCTGGGATCCATGGGATCCATGGGATGGGATCCATGGGATGGGATCCATGGGATGGGATCCATGGGATGGGATCCATGGGATGGGATCTGTGGGATGGGATCAATGGGAACATCCCCATCCGGCACCACGAGGACAACCTGCTGCGACAGGTACGGGATCCAGGGGATCTGGGATCTGTGGGATCTGTGGGATCTGGGATCCATGGGATGGGATCAATGGGATGGGATCCATGGGATCCATGGGATGGGATCTGTGGGATGGGGTCAAGGGGATGAGATCAATGAGAACATCCCCATCCGGCACCACGAGGACAACCTGCTCCGACAGGTACGGGATCCAGGGGATCTGTGGGATCTGTGGGATCTGGGATCCATAGGATCCATGGGATGGGATCCATGGGATGGGATCCATGGGATCCATGGGATGGGATCCATGGGATGGGATCAATGGGAACATCCCCATCCGGCACCACGAGGACAACCTGCTCCGACAGGTAGGGGATCCAGGGGATATGGAATCCATGGGATCCATGGGATCTGGGATCTGTGGGATCCAGGGGATGGGATCTGTGGGTTGGGATCAATGGGAACATCCCCATCCGGCACCACGAGGACAACCTGCTCCGACAGGTACGGGATCCAGGGGATCTGTGGGATCTGGGATCCGTGGGATCTGTGGGATCTGGGATCCATGGGATCTGTGGGATGGGATCAATGGGATGGGATCTGTGGGATCCATGGGATGGGATCTGTGGGATGGGATCCGTGGGATGGGATCAATGGGATCCATGGGATGGGATCAATGGGAACATCCCCATCCGGCACCACGAGGACAACCTGCTCCGACAGGTACGGGATCCAGGGGATCTGGGATCCATGGGATCCATGGGATGGGATCTGTGGGATCTGGGACATGGGATCCATGGGATCCATGGGATGGGATCCATGGGATGGGATGGGATGGGATCCATGGGAATGATGGGATGGGATCCATGGGACGGGATCAGTGTGATCAATGGGATGTGATCAGTGGGAATGATGGGATGGGATCAGTGGGATCAATGGGATGGGATCCATGGGATGGGATCCATGGGATGGGATCAATGGAGGATCCATTGGATGAAATCCATGGGATCAATGGGAATGATGGGATCAATGGGAATGACAGGACAGGATCAATGGGAATGATGGGATGGGATCAATGGGATCAATGGGATGGGATCATTTGGATTCATGGGATGGGATCAATGGGAATGACAGGACGGGATCAATGGGAATGATGGGATGGGATCAGTGGGATCAATAGGAATGATGGGATGGGATCCATGGGATCAATGGGAATGATGGGATGGGATCAATGGGAATGATGGGATGGGATCAATGGGATTAATGGGACAGGATCAATGGGAATGATGGGATGGGATCAATGGGAATGATGGGATGGGATCAATGGGATCAATGGGATCAATGGGAATGATGGGATGGGATCAATGGGATTAATGGGACAGGATCAATGGGAATGATGGGATGGGATCAATGGGAATGATGGGATGGGATCAATGGGATCAATGGGATCAATGGGAATGATGGGATGGGATCAATGGGATCAATGGGATCAATGGGAATGATGGGATGGGATCAATGGGATCAATGGGATGGGATCATTTGGATTCATGGGATGGGATCAATGGGATTAATGGGACGGGATCAATGGGGTCAATGGGAATGATGGGATGGGATCAGTGGGATCAATGGGAATGATGGGATGGGATCAATGTGATTAATGGGACGGGATCAATGGGAATGACGGGATGGGATCCATGGGATCAATGGGATCCATAGGATGGGATCAGCACTCAGCAATCCCAATCCCGTTCATTCCCAAACCCGTTGATGGAGCCGCTCCGGGCTCTGACCGCTCCCCTCCGTCCCTCTGTCCCTCCCCAGCTGTCCCAGAAGGTTCCCCACAAACTGACCAACCCCAAATTCAACGACCCCCACGTCAAGACCAACCTGCTGCTCCAGGCCCACCTGTCCCGCATGCAGCTGAGCGCGGAGCTACAGTCGGACACCGAGGAGATCCTCAGCAAGGTGGGATCCCAAAACCCTGCTGGGGGCTCGGGGGATGCACCAAGGCTTCCTGGGATGGGAAATCCAAGGGTTCCTGGGATGGGAAATCCAAGGGTTCCTGGGATGGGAAATCCAAGGGTTCTTGGGATGGGAAATCCAAGGGTTCTTGGAAGGGGAAATCCAAGGGTTCCTGGGATGGGAAATCCAAGGGTTCCTGGGATGGGAAATCCAAGGGTCCTTGGGATGGGAAATCCAAGGGTTCTTGGAAGGGGAAATCCAAGGGTTCCTGGGATGGGAAATCCAAGGGTTCCTGGTCACGGGAAATCCAAGGGTTCCTGGGATGGGAAATCCAAGGGTTCCTGGGATGGGAAATCCAAGGGTTCCTGGGATGGGAAATCCAAGGGTTCCTGGTCACGGGAAATCCAAGGGTTCCTGGGATGGGAAATCCAAGGGTTCTTGGGATGGGAAAACGGGATGGAGTTGGGGATGGGGTGGGATTTGTGGCCAAGGAAAGTGGAGCGGGATAATGAGGTTCTCCAGGAATTCCATCCCCTGGGATCAGTTCTGCAGGAATTCCATCCCATGGGGTCAGTTCTGCAGGAATTCCATCCCCTGGGGTCAGTTCTCCAGGATTGTTCCATGTGGTCACTCTTCCCTGGGGTCTGCTCCAGCCTGGGTCCATCCCATGGGGTCCCCATCCCTGTCCATCCCTGACCACCCCTGACCATCCCTGACCATCCCTGACCACCCCTGTCCACCCCTGACCACCCCTGTCCACCCCTGACCACCCCTGTCCACCCCTGACCATCCCTGACCACCCCTGACCACCCCTGACCATCCCTGTCCATCCCTGACCACCCCTGACCATCCCTGACCACCCCTGACCACCCCTGACCACCCCTGTCCACCCCTGTCCATCCCTGACCACCCCTGTCCACCCCTGTCCACCCTGACCATGTCCATGTGTCCATCCTGTCCGTGTGTCCAGGCGATCCGGCTGATCCAGGCCTGTGTGGACGTGCTGTCCAGCAATGGGTGGCTGAGCCTGACCACCCCTGACCACCCCTGTCCATCCTGTCCGTGTGTCCACCCTGACCATGTCCATGTGTCCATCCTGTCCGTGTGTCCAGGCGATCCGGCTGATCCAGGCCTGTGTGGACGTTCTGTCCAGCAATGGGTGGCTGAGCCTGACCCTCCCTGACCACCCCTGTCCATCCTGTCTGTGTGTCCATCCTGACCACCCTGTCCGTGTGTCCATCCTGTCCATCCTGTCCATGTGTCCATCCTGACCACCCTGTCCGTGTGTCCAGGCGATCCGGCTGATCCAGGCCTGTGTGGACGTGCTGTCCAGCAATGGGTGGCTGAGCCCGGCGCTGGCCGCCATGGAGCTGGCCCAGATGGTCACTCAGGCCATGTGGTCCAAGGACTCGTACCTGAAACAGCTGCCCCACTTCACCTCCGAGCACATCAAACGCTGCACGGACAAGGTACGGACACAGGGACACCTGGGGACACCTGGGGACACCTGGGGACAGCTGGGGACAGCTGGGGACAGCTGGGGACACACCTGGGGACAGCTGGGGACACCTGGGGACACCTGGGGATACCTGGGGACACATGGGGACACCTGGGGACACCTGGGGACACATGGGGACACACCTGGGGACACCTGGGGACAGCTGGGGACAGCTGGGGACACACCTGGGGACACCTGGGGACACACCTGGGGACACCTGGGGACACCTGGGGACAGCTGGGGACACCTGAGATACACCTGGGGACACAGGGACACCTGGGGACACCTGGGGACAGCTGGGGACACCTGGGGACACCTGGGGACACCTGGGGATACACCTGGGGACAGCTGGGGACACCTGGGGACAGCTGGGGACACCTGGGGACACACCTGGGGACACCTGGGGACACCTGGGGATACCTGGGGACACCTGGGGACACCTGGGCACACCTGAGATACACCTGGGGACACTGGGGACACCTGGGGACACCTGGGGACACACCTGGGGACACCTGGGGACACACCTGGGGACACACCTGGGGACACCTGGGGACACTGGGGACACACCTGGGGACACCTGGGGACAGCTGGGGACACACCTGGGGACACCTGGGGACAGCTGGGGACACCTGGGGACACCCAGGGGACATCCAGGGACAGGATATGCTGAGTCATGCCCCAATTAACGAGGTCCCAATTAACGAGATCCCTGGAGGGGGCGTGGCTCTGGGGGCGGGGAGGAGGTGACAATTCCCGGTGTTCCAGGGCGTGGAGAGCGGGTTGGACATCATGGAGATGGAGGATGAGGATGTGGGATCAGGATGGGATGGGGATGGGATCAGATGGGATCAGGATGGTTTTGGGATGGTTTTGGGATCAGGATGAGGAGATGACAATTCCCGGTGTTCCAGGGCATGGAGAGCGGGTTGGACATCATGGAGATGGAGGATGAGGACATGGGATGGAGATGGGATCAGGATGGGTTTGGGATGGGATCAGGATGGTTTTGGGATGGTTTTGGGATGGGATCAGATGGGATCAGGATGGGATCAGGATGAGGAGATGACAATTCCCGGTGTTCCAGGGCGTGGAGAGCGGGTTGGACATCATGGAGATGGAGGATGAGGATGTGGGATGGGGATGGGGTTTGGGATGGGATCAGGTGGGATCAGGATGGTTTTGGGATGGGATCAGGATGAGGAGATGACAATTCCCGGTGTTCCAGGGCGTGGAGAGCGTGTTTGACATCATGGAGATGGAGGATGAGGATGTGGGATGGGGATGGGGTTTGGGATGATTTTGGGATGGTTTTGGGATGGGATCAGATGGGATCAGGTGGGATCAGGATGGGTTTGGGATGGGATCAGGATGAGGATCAGGGTGGGATCAGGATGAGGAGATGACAATTCCCACCATTCCAGGGCGTGGAGAGCGTGTTTGACATCATGGAGATGGAGGATGAGGAGCGCACGGCGCTGCTGCAGCTGCCCGAGGCGCAGATCGCTGACGTGGCGCGGTTCTGCAACCGCTACCCCAACATCGAACTGTCCTACGAGGTGGGGGACAGGGACAGCATCCGCAGGTGTGTGGGGATCCATGGGATCCATGGGATCACTGGGATCACTGGGATCATTGGGATCGTGGGGATCACGGGGATGGTTCTGCAACCGCTACCCCAACATGGAACTGTCCTACGAGGTGGGGGACAGGGACAGCATCCGCAGGTGTGTGGGGATCCATGGGATCCATGGGATCATTGGGATGGGATCATTGGGATCATGGGGATCCTTGGGATGGGATCATTGGGATCATGGGGATCATTGGGATCGTGGGGATCATTGGGATCATTGGGATCACGGGGATGGTTCTGCGAGCGCTGCCCCAACATGGAACTGTCCTACGAGGTGGGGGACAGGGACAGCATCCGCAGGTATGTGGGGATCCACGGGATCACTGGGATCATTGGGATCATCAGGATCCTTGGGATGGGATCATTGGGATCACTGGGATCCATGGGATGGGATCCTTGGGATCATGGGGATCCTTGGGATGGGATCATTGGGATCATGGGGATCCTTGGGATGAGATCATTGGGATCCTTGGGATCATTGGGATGAGATCATTGGGATCCTTGGGATCATTGGGATCGTTGAGATGGGATCCTTGGGATCATTGGGATCATGGGGATCCTTGGGATGGGATCATTGGGATCATGGGGATCATTGGGATCGTGGGGATCATTGGGATCACGGGGATGGTTCTGCAACCGCTACCCCAACATGGAACTGTCCTACGAGGTGGGGGACAGGGACAGCATCCGCAGGTGTGTGGGGATCCATGGGATCATTGGGATCACTGGGATGGGATCCTTGGGATCCTTGGGATGGGATCATTGGGATCACTGGGATCATTGGGATGGGATCATTGGGATCGTGGGGATCACGGGGATGGTTCTGCAACCGCTACCCCAACATCGAACTGTCCTACGAGGTGGGGGACAGGGACAGCATCCGCAGGTGTGTGGGGATCCACGGGATCCATGGGGATCATGGGGATCCTTGGGATGGGATCATTGGGATCATCAGGATCCTTGGGATGGGATTGTTGGGATCATTGGGATGGGATCATTGGGATCATGGGGATCATTGGGATCCTTGGGATGGGATCACTGGGATCTTTGGGATCATTGGGATCCTGGGGATGGGATCATTGGGATCATTGGGATCCTTGGGATGGGATCATTGGGATCATTGGGATCGTTTGGATCATTGGGATTGTTTGGATTGGGATCATTGGGGTGGTTGGGATCGTCAGGGATGGGATCGGGATCAGGATCAGGATCAGGATCGGGATCGTGCTGTTCCTGATCCTGTGCTCCGTCCAGCAGTGACCCTGTGGTGGTGCTGGGATCGGGATGGGATCAGGATGGGATCTGATGGGATTGGGATGGGATCAGGCTGGGATCTGATGGGATCTGATGGGATCTGATGGGATCTGATCCTGTTCCATGTCCCCAGTGGTGGCCCCGTGGTGGTGCTGGGATCAGGATGGGATTCAGGATGGGATTGGGATCAGGATGGGATCAGGATGGGATCTGATGGGATCAGGATGGGATCTGATGGGATCTGATCCTGTTCCATGTCCCCAGTGGTGGCCCCGTGGTGGTGCTGGGATCAGGATGGGATCAGGATGGGATCTGATGGGATCAGGATGGGATCTGATGGGATCTGATCCCATTCCATGTCCCCAGTGGTGGCCCCGTGGTGGTGCTGGGATCAGGATGGGTTTGGGATGGGATCTGATGGGATCAGGATGGGGTTTGGGATGGGATCTGATCCTGTTCCATGTCCCCAGTGGTGGCCCCGTGGTGGTGCTGGTGCAGCTGGAGCGTGAGGAGGAGGTCACCGGGCCGGTCATCGCCCCCCTGTTTCCACAGGTACCGCCGGATCCACCGGATCCAGGGGATCAATGGGATTGGGATCCATGGGATCAATGGAATCCATTTGATCAGGATCCATGAGATCCATGGCATTGGTATCTATGGGATCCATGGGATTGGGATCCATAGGATCCCTGGGATCCCTGGGATTGCTGGGTGGGATGGGACAGGGCTGTCCCCAGGTCCCAGAGTCCCCGTGTCTCCATCTCAGTGGGTGACACGGGCTGGGTGACACAGGGTGGGTGGCACTGAGGTGGCAGCGTCCCTGGTGTCCCCAATGATGTCCCCAATGGTGTCCCTGATGTCCCCAATGGTGTCCCTGATGTCCCCAATGGTGTCCCGATGATGTCCCCAATGTCCCCACAGAAGCGAGAGGAGGGCTGGTGGGTGGTGATGGTGGCACTGAGGTTGCAGTGTCCCCAATGATGTCCCCAATGTCCCCAATGTCCCCAATGTCCCCACAGAAGCGAGAGGAGGGCTGGTGGGTGGTGATGGTGACACTGAGGTGGCACTGAGGTGGCAGTGTCCCTGATGATGTCCCCAATGTCCCCAATGTCCCCACAGAAGCGAGAGGAGGGCTGGTGGGTGGTGATGGTGACACTGAGGTGTCCCTGAGGTGACACTGAGGTGGCACTGATGTCCCCAATGTCCCCAATGTCCCCACAGAAGCGAGAGGGGGGCTGGTGGGTGGTGATGGTGGCACTGAGGTGTCCCTGAGGTGGCAGTGTCCCTGATGATGTCCCCAATGTCCCCAATGTCCCCACAGAAGCGAGAGGAGGGCTGGTGGGTGGTGATGGTGACACTGAGGTGGCAGTGAGGTGGCAGTGTCCCCAGTGATGTCCCCAATGTCCCCACAGAAGCGAGAGGAGGGCTGGTGGGTGGTGATGGTGGCACTGAGGTGGCACTGATGTCCCCAATGGTGTCCCAGATGATGTCCCCAATGTCCCCACAGAAGCGAGAGGAGGGCTGGGGGGTGGTGATGATGTCCCTGAGGTGGCACTGATGTCCCCAATGTCCCCAATGTCCCCACAGAAGCGAGAGGAGGGCTGGTGGGTGGTGATGGTGACACTGAGGTGGCAGTGAGGTGGCAGTGTCCCTGATGATGTCCCCAATGTCCCCAATGTCCCCACAGAAGCGAGAGGAGGGCTGGTGGGTGGTGATGGTGACACTGAGGTGGCACTGAGGTGTCCCTGAGGTGGCAGTGAGGTGGCACTGATGTCCCCAATGTCCCCAATGTCCCCACAGAAGCGAGAGGAGGGCTGGTGGGTGGTGATGGTGACACTGAGGTGTCCCTGAGGTGGCAGTGAGGTGGCGCTGATGTCCCCAATGATGTCCCCAATGTCCCCAATGTCCCCACAGAAGCGAGAGGAGGGCTGGTGGGTGGTGATCGGGGACTCCAAGTCCAACAGCCTCATCTCCATCAAACGCCTGACGCTGCAGCAGAAGGCCAAGGTGGGACAGGGGGACACGGGGGGGACACTGGGGGTGGCAAAGGTGACACTGGGGGGTGACACTGGGGTGACAGGGGGTGACACTGATGGGACACTGAGGGGACATGGGGGGGGACAGTGGGGGTGACACTGAGGGGACACTGGGGGGGGACACTGGGGGGACATTGGGGGTGACACTGAGGGTGGCAAAGGTGACACTGGGGTGACAGGGGGTGACACTGATGGGACACTGAGGGGACATGGGGGGGACACTGGGGGGACACTGAGGGTGACACAGGGGGGACATTGGGGGGGACACGGGGGGGTGACGAAGGTGACACTGGGGTGACAGGGGGTGACACTGAGGGGACACTGAGGGGACATGGGGGGGGACACTGGGGTGACACTGAGGGGACACTGGGGGGGGACACTGGGGGGGACACGGGGGGGGTGACGAAGGTGACACTGGGGTGACGGGGTGACACTGAGGGGACACTGGGGGGGACACGGGGGGGTGACAAAGGTGACGTGGGTGTGACACAGGCTGGGTGGCAGGGGCTGGCTGCCACCATGGGCTGGGTGACCCTGGGTGACTCCAGGTGTCCCCTGGGTGTCCCCGGCTGTCCCTGGGTGTCCCCAGGTGAAGCTGGGTGTCCCTGGTGTCCCCTGGGTGTCCCTGGTGACCCCTGGGTGACCCTGCTGTCCCCGTGTCCCCAGGTGAAGCTGGGTGACCCTGGGTGACTCTGGGTGTCCCTGGTGTCCCCTGGGTGTCCCCAGCTGTCCCCAGCTGACCCCGTTGTCCCCTGGCTGTCCCCAGGTGAAGCTGGGTGACCCTGGGTGTCCCTGCTGTCCCCTGGGTGTCCCTGCTGTCCCCTGGGTGACCCCGTTGTCCCCTGGCTGTCCCCAGGTGAAGCTGGGTGACCCTGGGTGACCCCTGGGTGACCCTGGGTGTCCCCTGGGTGTCCCCTGGGTGTCCCTGGTGACCCCTGGGTGACCCTGCTGTCCCCGTGTCCCCAGGTGAAGCTGGGTGTCCCTGGGTGACTCTGGGTGTCCCCAGCTGTCCCCAGCTGTCCCCTGGTGACCCCGTTGTCCCCTGGGTGTCCCCAGGTGAAGCTGGGTGACCCTGGGTGACCCCTGGGTGTCCCCTGGGTGACCCTGCTGTCCCCGTGTCCCCAGGTGAAGCTGGGTGACTCTGGGTGACTCTGGGTGTCCCTGGTGTCCCCTGGGTGTCCCTGGGTGACCCTGGGTGACCCCTGGTGACCCCGTTGTCCCCTGGGTGTCCCCAGGTGAAGCTGGGTGTCCCTGGGTGACTCTGGCTGTCCCCAGCTGACCCTGCTGTCCCCTGGTGACCCCGTTGTCCCCTGGCTGTCCCCAGGTGAAGCTGGGTGACCCTGGGTGACCCCTGGGTGACCCTGCTGTCCCCTGGTGACCCTGCTGTCCCCGTGTCCCCAGGTGAAGCTGGGTGACCCTGGGTGACTCTGGGTGTCCCCAGCTGTCCCCATCTGACCCTGCTGTCCCCTGGGTGTCCCCAGGTGAAGCTGGATTTCGTGGCGCCGGCGCCGGGTGCTCAGCACTACACCCTTTACTTCATGAGCGACGCCTACATGGGCTGTGACCAGGAGTACAAATTCAGCGTGGACGTCAAGGAGGCCGAGAGCGACTCCGACTCCGACTGACACCCAGATCCTGATGAATAATCCCAAAAAACCCCAAAAAACCCCCCGGAATCCCAAAAAACCCCCCCCGAACCCCAAAAAACCCCACAGAACCCCAAAAAACCCCCCAGAATCCTCCAGAATCCCAAAAAAAACCCCCAGAATCCTCTAGAATCCCCAAAAAAAACCCCAGAACCCCAAAAAACCCCCCCAGAATCCTCCAGAATCCCAAAAAATCCCAAAACAACCCACAGAATCCCAAAAATGCCCCCAGAACCCCCAAAAAACCCCCAGAATCCTCCAGAATCCCAAAAAAAACCCCCAGAATCCTCCAGAATCCCAAAAAATCCCAAAACAACCCACAGAATCCCACAGAATCCCAAAAACCCCATAGAATCCCAAAAAAACCCTACAGAATCCCAAAAAACCCACAGAATAATCCCAAAAAAACCCCACAGAACCCCCCAAAACACCACAGAATCCAAAAAAAAAATCCCACAGAACCCAAAGAAACCCCACAGAATCCTCCAGAATCCCAAAAAATCCCACAGAATCCTCCAGAATCCCAAAAAATCCCAGAGAACCCCAAAAAACCCCTACAGAATCCCAAAAAATCCCACAGAATCCTCCAGAATCCCAAAAAATCCCACAGAATCCCAAAAAATCCCACAGAATCCTCCAGAATCCCAAAAAATCCCACAGAATCCTCCAGAATCCCAAAAAATCCCACAGAATCCTCCAGAATCCCAAAAAATCCCACAGAATCCTCCAGAATCCCAAAAATTCCTACAGAATCCCAAAAAAATCCCAAAAAAATCCCACAGACTCAAAAAAAATCCCACAGAATAATCCCAGAGAATCCCAAAAAACCCCACAGAATCCCCAAAAATCCCAAAAACCCCCCAGAGTCTCGGCAAAATCGCACCAAAAATGGGAAAAACCCCACCCAGATGTTGTGAAATCCCACAAGATCCCATCAGATCCCATAAAATCCCCTTGGATCCCATCCGATTCCTTCGGATCCCATAAAATCCCATCAGATCCCTTCAGATCCCATCAGATCCCGTAAAAATCCCATAAAATCCCATCAGATCCCACAAAATCCCCTCGGATCCCATAAAAATCTCCCTCAGATCCCCCTGGATCCCCCTCCCGCGTTCCCGTTGTGTTTTAGGGTTCGGATGTTTTTGTACAGAGATTTTTTTAGGTTGGAATAAACTTCGAGATCCGACTCGGCCTCGGTGCTGGATCCCAAATTCCCAGATCCCAAATTCCCAGATCCCGAATTCCCAGACTCCTGGATCCCAAATTCCTGGATCCCAAACTCCCAGATCCCAAATTCCCGGATCCCAAACTCTTGGAATCCCAAATTCCCAGATCCCAAATTCTGATCCCAAACTCTGATCCCAAACTCCCAGATCCCAAATTCCCGGATCCCAAATTCCCAGATCCCAAATTCCCAGATCCCAAATTCCCAAATTCCTGGATCCCAAATTCCCAGACTCCTGGATCCCAAATTCCTGGATCCCAAACTCTTTGATCCCAAATTCCTGGATCCCAAACTCTCAGATCCCAAACTCCCGGATCCCAGATTCCCAGATCCCAAACTCCCAGATCCCAAATTCCCGGATCCCAAACTCTTGGAATCCCAAATTCCCTGATCCCAAATTCCCTGATCCCAAATTCCCGGATCCCAAATTCCTGGATCCCAAACTCTTGGAATCCCAAACTCCCAGATCCCAAATTCCCGGATCCCAAATTCTCCCAAACTCTGATCCCAGACTCCTGGATCCCAAATTCCCGGATCCCAAATTCCCGGATCCCAAATTCCCAGATCCCAAATTCCCGATCCCAAATTCCCAAATCCCAAACTCCCAAATCCCAAATTCCTGGATCCCAAACCCCCAGATCCCAAACTCCCGGATCCCAAACTCCCGGATCCCAAATTCCCAGATCCCAAATTCCCTGGTCCCAGTATCTTGGAATCCCAAATTCCCAAATCCCAAATTCCCAGATCCCAAACTCCCAGATCCCAAATTCCCGATCCCAAATTCCCGGATCCCAAATTCCCGGATCCCAAATTCCCGATCCCAAATTCCCGGATCCCAAATTCCTGATCCCAAACTCCCGGATCCCAAATTCCCGGATCCCAAATTCCCGATCCCAAATTCCTGATCCCAAATTCCCGATCCCAAACTCTTTGATCCCAAACTCTTTGATCCCAAACTCTTTGATCCCAAATTCCCGATCCCAATCTCTTTGATCCCAAATTCCCGGATCCCAAATTCTCGATCCCAAACTCCCGATCCCAAACTCTTTGATCCCAAGCTCCTCCCGGGTCCCCGAGGGTTCCGCCCCCCCCGATCCCTCGGGAAGATCCCTTGGGAAGATTTTTCCAGGAAATCTTTGGGATTTATTGGCTCTGGGGTGGGAAATCCTGAACGGATCCCGGGATCCCAAACCCCGATCCCACAAATCCAGCCAGGGAGGGAGAGGAGGACGGGGAACGGTCCTGGGGGATCCCAGGAGGTTCTGGAGGACATCAGGAGGTCCTGGAGGATCCCAGGAGGTTCTGGAGGATCCCAGCAGGTTCTGGGGGACATGGGGAGGTTCTGGAGGATCCCAGGAGGTTCTGGAGAACATCAGGAGGTTCTGGAGGATCCCAGGAGGTTCTGGAGAATATCAGGAGGTCCTGGAGGATCCCAGCAGGTTCTGGGGGACATGGGAAGGTTCTGGAGGATCACAGGAGGTCCAGGAGAACACCAGGAGGTTCTGGAGAACATGGGGAGGTCCTGGAGGACCCCAGGAGGTTCTGGAGGATCCCAGGAGGTCCTGGAGGATCACAGGAGGTCCTGGAGGACACCAGGAGGTCCTGGAGGATCCCAGCAGGTCCTGGGGGACATGGGGAGGTTCTGGAGGATCCCAGGAGGTTCTGGAGAACATCAGGAGGTCCTGGAGAACATGGGAAAGTTCTGGAGGACACCAGGAGGTTCTGAAGGACACCAGGAGGTCCTGGAGGATCCCAGCAGGTTCTGGAGAACATGGGGAGGTCCTGGAGGATCCCAGGAGGTCCTGGAGAACACTGGGGGACCCTGGAGGCCGTGGAAAGTTCTGGAGAACATCAAGGAGCTCTGGAAACTTCTGGAGAACAGGGGGGAGGCCATGGAAAGTTCTGGAGAACATTGGGGAGGCCCTGAAGGCCATGGAAAGTTCTGGAGAACATGGGGGAGGCCATGGGAGGTTCTGGAGAACATCGAGGAGCCCTGGAAGGTTCTAGAGAACACGGGGGAGCCATGGGAGGTTCTGGAAGGTTCTGGAGAACACGGGGGAGCCATGGGAGGTTCTGGAAGGTTCTGGAGAACACGGGGGAGCCATGGGAGGTTCTGGAGAACATTGAGGAGCCCTGGAAGGTTCTGGAGAACACAGGGGAGCCATGGGAGGTTCTGGAAAGTTCTGGAGAACATCAAGGAGCCCTGGAGGCTGTGGGAGGTTCTGGAGAACACTGGGGAGCCATGGAAGGTTCTGGAAGGTTCTGGAGAACACAGGGGAGCCATGGGAGGTTCTGGAAGGTTCTGGAGAACACGGGGGAGCCATGGGAGGTTCTGGAGAACACCGGGGAGCCCTGGAAGGTTCTGGAAGGTTCTGGAGAACACGGAGGAGCCCTGGAGGTCCCCGGAGGCGGCAGGCTGGTGGCCGCGGTGGCTCAGAGGCCGTCGGGGCGCTGGTAGCTCCAGAAGGCGATGTCACCGTCGTCACCGCAGGTGGCCAGCAGCCCCGGCTCCCGCGGGTGCCACGCCACGCCGTTGACGTCCTGCGCGTGCGCCCGCGCCACGTGCGCCGCCAGCACGAAGGTGACCGGGGACACCGGGGACACCGGGGACACCTCCTCGAACACCCGCACCGCGTCGTCACCGCACGCCGTGGCCACCGCGCCCGTCAGGTGACACCTGGGGTGTCACAGGGGGATGGTGTCACCCAGGGGACAGGGGTGACCAGGGAGGGGACACTGGGAGATGAAGGTGACCGGGGACACCGGGGACACCTCCTCGAACACCCGCACCGCGTCGTCACCGCACGCCGTGGCCACCGCGCCCGTCAGGTGACACCTGGGGTGTCACCAAGGGGATGGGGTCACCCAGGGGGGACAGGGAGGGGACAGGGAGGGGACAGGGAGATGAAGGTGACCGGGGACACCGGGGACACCTCCTCGAACACCCGCACAGCATCGTCACCGCACGCCGTGGCCACCGCGCCCGTCAGGTGACACCTGGGGTGTCACCAAGGGGATGGTGTCACCCAGGGGGGACAGGGAGGGGACAGGGAGGGGACACTGGGAGGGGACACCGGGAGGGGACAGGGGAGGGGACAGGGGTGACCAGGGAGGGGACACCAGAGGGGACAGGGGTGACCAAGGAGGGGACACTGGGAGGGGACAGGAGTGACCAGGGAGGGGACACCAGAGGGGACACAGGGAGGGGACACCAGGAGGGGACAGAGGTGGGGACAGGGGTGACCAGGGAGGGGACACCAGAGAGGACAGGGGTGACCCTGGAGGGGACAGGGGTGGGGACAGGGGTGACCAAGGAGGGGACACTGGGAGGGGACAGGGAGGGGACAGGAGTGACCAGGGAGGGGACACCAGAGGGGACACCAGGAGGGGACACCAGGAGGGGACAGGGGTGGGGACAGGGGTGACCAAGGAGGGGACATTGGGAGGGGACAGCGGGAGGGGACACCAGAGGGGACAGGAGTGACCAATGAGGGGACAGGGGAGGGGACAGGGGTGACCAGGGAGGGGACACTGGAGGGGACAGGGAGGGGACACCAGGACGGGACAGGGAGGGGACACAGGGTGACCAGGGAGGGGACAGAGGTGACCCTGGAGGAGACATGGGGTGGGGACAGGAGTGACCAGGGAGGGGACATTGGGAGGGGACAGGAGTGACCCTGGAGGGGACACGGGGTGGGGACAGGGGTGGGGACAGGGGAGGGGACAGGGGAGGGGACCAGACCCCAGGGTGGGGACACTGGGAGGGGACGAGGGGACAGGCGTGGGGACAGGAGTGACCAGGGTGGGGACACGGGGTGGGGACAGGACCCCGGGGAGGTGGCACCTGGAGGGTCACAGGGCGCCAGTGAGGTGTCCCCAACGTCCCCAGTGAAGTGTCCTTGGTGTCCCCATGTCCCCAGCGTCCCCAGTGTCCCTCTGTCACCCCAATGTCACCCCAATGTCACCCCAGTGTCCCCCTGTCACCCCAGTGTCCCCAATGTCCCCAATGTCCCTGTCACCCCAATGTCCCGCTGTCACCCCAGTGTCACCCCAGTGTCCCCAGCGTCCCCAGCGTCCCCAGTGTCCCCAGTGTCCCCAGTGTCCCACTGTCACCCCAGTGTCCCCAGTGTCACCCCGATGTCCCTGCAGTGTCCCCAGAGCTCACCAGTGTCACCCCAGTGTCCCCAGTGTCCCCAGTGTCCCCAGTGTCCCACTGTCACCCCTGTCACCCCAGTGTCCCTAGTGTCCCTGATGTCCCGCTGTCACCCTGATGTCACCCCAGTGTCCCCAGTGTCCCCCCGATGTCCCCGCAGTGTCCCCAGAGCTCACCAGTGTCACCGCAGTGTCCCCAGTGTCCCCAGTGTCCCCCCACTGTCACCCCAGTGTCTCCACTGTCCCCAGTGTCCCCAGTGTCCCACTGTCACCCCAGTGTCCCCAGTGTCCCCCTGATGTCCCCGCAGTGTCCCCAGTGTCCCCCCGATGTCCCCGCAGTGTCCCCAGAGCTCACCAGTGTCACCGCAGTGTCCCCAGTGTCCCCGGCGTCCCCACTGTCCCCAGTGTCCCCCCACTGTCCCCAGTGTCCCCCCAGTGTCCCCAGTGTCCCCAGTGTCCCCAGTGTCCCCGCAGTGTCCCCAGTGTCCCCAGTGTCCCCAGTGTCCCCAGTGTCCCCCCGATGTCCCCGCAGTGTCCCCAGAGCTCACCAGGCCACGTCGTAGATGCTGCGCCCGTGGTACCCGGACAGGGTGCAGACACACTGCCAGCTGGGCTCCGAGCCACCGCCTGGGGACACCGTGGGGACACCGTGGGGACATGGGGACATCATGGGGACATCATCAGGGACATGGGGACACCATGGGGACATTGGGACATCATGGGGACATCATCAGGGACATTGGGACACCATGGGGACATCATGGGGACATGGGGACATCGTGGGGACATCGTGGGGACAGCAGGGACATCATGGGGACATCATGGGGACATCATGGGGACATCATTGGGGACATGGGGACATCATGGGGACATCATGGGGACACCATGGGGACACCGTGGGGACATTGGGACATCATGGGGACACCATGGGGACATCATGGGGACATCATGGGGACAGCAGGGACATCACTGGGGACATCATTGGGGACATCATTGGGGGCATCATGGGGGCATCATTGGGGACATTGGGGACATCACTGGGGACATCACTGGGGACATTGGGACATCATTGGGGACATTGGGGACATTGGGACATTGGGGACATCACTGGGGACATTGGGACATCATTGGGGACATTGGGGACATTGGGACATTGGGGACATCACTGGGGACATTGGGACATCATTGGGGACATCATTGGGGACATTGGGGACATCATGGGGACATCACTGGGGACATCATGGGGACAGCAGGGACATCACTGGGGACATCATTGGGGACATCATTGGGGGCATCATGGGGGCATCATTGGGGACATCATTGGGGACATCACTGGGGACATCACTGGGGACATTGGGACATCATTGGGGACATCATTGGGGACATTGGGGACATCATTGGGGACATTGGGGACATGGGGACATCACTGGGGACATTGGGACATCATGGGGACATCATTGGGGACATCACTGGGGACATTGGGGCACTTCCCTCTCCCCCCAGCCTCTCCCAGTCCCTTTCCCTCTCCCTTCTTTCACCTGTCCCTGTCCCCATGTCCCTGTCCCCATGTCCCTGTCCCCATGTCCCCATGGTGTCCCCATGTCCCTGTCCCCATGTCCCCATGGTGTCCCCATGTCCCCATGTCCCCATGTCACTCACCGTGTCCCTGCGGTGGCTCTGAGCGCTGCCACACGCGCAGGGTGCGGTCATCGCTGCAGGACACCAGGCGGTGGCCCTGTCCCCATGGTGTCCCCATGGTGTCCCCATGTCCCCATGGTGTCCCCATGGTGTCCCCATGTCACTCACCATGTCCTGGTGGTGGCTCCGAGCGCTGCCACACGCGCAGGGTGCGGTCATCGCTGCAGGACACCAGGCGGTGGCCCTGTCCCCGTGTCCCCATGGTGTCCCCATGGTGTCCCCATGGTGTCCCCATGTCCCCATGTCCCCATGGTGTCCCCATGTCCCCATGGTGTCCCCATGGTGTCCCCATGGTGTCCCCATGTCACTCACCCTGTCCCCATGTCCCTGTCCCCATGGTGTCCCCATGGTGTCCCCATGTCACTCACCATGTCCTGGTGGTGGCTCCGAGCGCTGCCACACGCGCAGGGTGCGGTCATCGCTGCAGGACACCAGGCAGTGGCCCTGTCCCCATGGTGTCCCCATGGTGTCCCCATGGTGTCCCCATGTCCCCATGGTGTCCCCATGTCCCCATGTCCCCATGGTGTCCCCATGGTGTCCCCATGGTGTCACTCACCGTGTCCCTGCGGTGGCTCTGAGCGCTGCCACACGCGCAGGGTGCGGTCATCGCTGCAGGACACCAGGCGGTGGCCCTGTCCCCATGGTGTCCCCATGGTGTCCCCATGGTGTCCCCATGTCCCCATGGTGTCCCCATGGTGTCCCCATGTCCCCATGGTGTCCCCATGGTGTCCCTGTGTCACTCACAATGTCCCCATGTCACTCACCATGTCCCTGTGGTGGCTCCGAGCGCTGCCACACGCGCAGGGTGCGGTCATCGCTGCAGGACACCAGGTGGTGGCCCTGTCACCATGTCCCTGTCCCCATGGTGTCCCCATGGTGTCCCCATGGTGTCCCCATGGTGTCCCCATGTCCCCATGGTGTCCCCATGTCCCCATGGTGTCCCCATGTCGTCCCCATGGTGTCACTCACCGTGTCCCTGCGGTGGCTCCGAGCGCTGCCACACGCGCAGGGTGCGGTCATCGCTGCAGGACACCAGGCGGTGGCCCTGTCCCCATGTCCCCATGGTGTCCCCGTGGTGTCCCCATGGTGTCACTCACCATGTCCTGGTGGTGGCTCCGAGCGCTGCCACACGCGCAGGGTGCGGTCATCGCTGCAGGACACCAGGCGGTGGCCCTGTCCCCATGTCCCCATGGTGTCCCCATGGTGTCCCCATGGTGTCCCCATGTCCCCATGGTGTCCCCACGGTGTCCCCATGTCCCCATGGTGTCCCCATGGTGTCCCCATGTCCCCATGGTGTCCCCATGGTGTCACTCACCGTGTCCTGGTGGTGGCTCCGAGCGCTGCCACACGCGCAGGGTGCGGTCATCGCTGCAGGACACCAGGTGGTGGCCCTGTCCCCGTGGTGTCCCCATGGTGTCCCCATGTCCCCATGGTGTCCCCATGGTGTCACTCACCGTGTCCCTGCGGTGGCTCCGAGCGCTGCCACACGCGCAGGGTGCGGTCATCGCTGCAGGACACCAGGCGGTGGCCGGAGCGCTCCCAGGCCACCCCCCAGACGGTGGAGGTGTGACCCTCCAGGGTGGCACAGCACAGCCAATCGTCATCGTCCTCGCGGTACAGACGCACCGTGTCATCGTAGCTCGCGCTGGCCAGCAGCTGCCACCATGAGGGGACATTGTGAGGGGACATTGGGGACATGGGGACACCACGGGGACATGGGGACACCGTGTCATCGTAGCTCGCGCTGGCCAGCAGCTGCCACCGGGAGAGGGGACATTGGGGACATGGGGACATTGTGAGGGGACATTGGGGACATTGGGGACATGGGGACATTGGGGACATTGGGGACATGGGGACATTGGGGACATGGGGACACTGTGAGGGGACACTGGGGACATTGTGAGGGGACATTGGGGACATTGGGGACATGGGGACATTGGGGACATTGGGGACATGGGGACACTGTGAGGGGACACTGGGGACATTGTGAGGGGACATTGGGGACATTGGGGACATGGGGACACCGTGTCATCGTAGCTCGTGCTGGCCAGCAGCTGCCACCACAGGGGACATTGTGAGGGGACATTGGGGACATGGGGACACCATGAGGGGACATTGGGGACATTGGGGACACCATGAGGGGACATGGGGACACCGTGTCATCGTAGCTCGCACTGGCCAGCAGCTGCCACCATGAGAGGGGACATTGTGAGGGGACATTGGGGACATTGGGGACACTGTGAGGGGACACTGGGGACACCGTGTCATCGTAGCTCACGCTGGCCAGCAGCTGCCACCGGGAGAGGGGACATTGGGGACACCGTGAGGGGACATTGGGGACATTGTGAGGGGACATTGGGGACATTGGGGACACCATGAGGGTGACATGGGGACACAGGGACATGGGGGGACACCATGGGGGGGACACGGTGGGACATGAGGGGGACATGGGGACACGGTGGGGGACACAGAGACAGGAGGACACATTGGGGACACAGGGACACGGTGGGGACACGGTGGGGACACGGTGGGGACACAGGGACACGGGGACATGGGGACATGGGGACACGGTGGGGACACAGGGACATGGGGACACGGGGACAGGGGTGACCTGGGGACAGGGAAGGGACCCTGGCTGGGTTTGGGGGTGTCCGGGCAGGTGGCACCTGAGGGTCTCTGGGTGTCCCCAGCTGTCCCCAGGTGTGTCCCCAGTGTCCCCAGCTGTCCCCAGGTGTGTCCCCAGTGTCCCCAGGTATCCCCAGGTGTCCCCAGGTGTGTCCCCAGCTGTCCCCAGCTGTCCCCAGGGGTGTCCCCAGGTGTGTCCCCAGGTGTCCCCAGGTATCCCCAGCTGTCCCCAGCTGTCCCCAGTGTCCCCAGGTGTGTCCCCAGGTGTGTCCCCAGTGTCCCCAGTGTCCCCAGGTGTGTCCCCAGCTGTCCCCAGCTGTCCCCAGGTGTCCCCAGGTGTCCCCAGGTGTGTCCCCAGTGTCCCCAGGTGTCCCCAGGTGTGTCCCCAGGTGTGTCCCCAGTGTCCCCAGTGTCCCCAGGTGTGTCCCCAGCTGTCCCCAGCTGTCCCCAGCTGTCCCCAGCTGTGTCCCCAGCTGTCCCCAGGTGTGTCCCCAGCTGTCCCCAGCTGTCCCCAGGTGTATCTCAGGTGTCCCCAGCTGTCCCCAGGTGTGTCCCCAGTGTCCCCAGCTGTCCCCAGTGTCCCCAGCTGTGTCCCCAGCTGTCCCCAGGTGTGTCCCCAGTGTCCCCAGTGTCCCCAGGTGTGTCCCCAGTGTCCCCAGGTGTGTCCCCAGTGTCCCCAGTGTCCCCAGTGTCCCCAGCTGTCCCCAGGTGTGTCCCCAGTGTCCCCAGCTGTCCCCAGGTGTGTCCCCAGCTGTCCCCAGCTGTGTCCCCAGTGTCCCCAGTGTCCCCAGGTGTGTCCCCAGTGTCCCCAGGTGTGTCCCCAGTGTCCCCAGGTGTCCCCATGTCCCCATGTCCCCTCACCTGCAGGCTGGGGTGCCACACCACGTGTTTGACGTCCTGGCTGTGCGCGCTCAGCACGCTGACACACTCGAACTCCTCCTCCTCATCGTCCACTGCGGGGACAGCGGGGGGACAGCGGGGGACAATGGGGACAGAGGGGACAACAGGGGACAGAGGGGACAATGGGGACAGGAGGGGACAATGGGGACAGAGGGGACAGCAGGGGACAGCGGGGACAATGGGGACAGGAGGGGACAGAGGGGACAGGAGGGACAGGAGGGGACAGTGGGGACAGGAGGGGACAGAGGGGACAGGAGGGGACAGGAGGGGACAGTGGGGACAGGAGGGGACAGAGGGGACAGTGGGGACAGGAGGGGACAGAGGGGACAGAGGGGACAGGAGGGGACAACGGGGACAGGAGGGGACAGGAGGGGACAGCAGGGACAGAGGGGACAGAGGGGACAGAGGGACAGAGGGGACAGAGGGGACAGAGGGGACAGGAGGGGACAGAGGGGACAGGAGGGGACAGGAGGGGACAGAGGGGACAGAGGGGGACAGGAGGGGACAGTGGGGACAGAGGGGACAGAGGGGACAGAGGGGACAGCGGGGAACAATGGGGACAGAGGGGACAACAGGGGACAACAGGGGACAGAGGGGACAGAGGGGACAGGAGGGGACAGGAGGGGACAGAGGGGACAGAGGGGACAGAGGGGACAGCGGGGACAATGGGGACAGGAGGGGACAGGAGGGGACAGGGGGTCAGGGGGTGTCAGGGATTTTTGGGGGGCTCAGGGATTTTTTTGGGGTGTCAGGTATTTTTTGGGGGGGATTTTTGGGGGAGATTTTTTTGGGGGTGTCAGGGATTTTTTTGGGATCAGGATTTTTTGGGATCAGGATTTTTGGGATCAGGGATTTTTTGGGGGGGGATTTTTTAGATCAGGGATTTTTGGGGGTGTCAGGTATTTTTGGGGGGGGATTTTTTGGGGTTGTCAGGGATTTTTTTGGGATCAGGATTTTTTGGGATCAGGATTTTTTTGGGGGGATTTTTGGGGGTGGGATTTTTTTTGGGGTGTCAGGTATTTTTGGGGTGTCAGGGATTTTGGGGGGGGGATTTTTAGGGGCTCAGGGATTTTTGGGGGGGGATTTTTTGGATCAGGGATTTTGGGGTGTCAGGGATTTTTGGGGGGCATTTTTTGGGGGGTGTCAGGGATTTTTGGGGGGGATTTTTTTGGAATCAGGGATTTTTGGGGGGCTCTGGGATTTTTTTGGGGTGTCAGGGATTTTTTTGGGGATCAGGATTTTTTTGGGGGGGATATTTTGGGGGGGATTTTTTGGGGTGTCAGGTATTTTTGGGGTGTCAGGGATTTTTGGGGGGATTTTTTTGGGATCAGGTATTTTTGGGGTGTCAGGGATTTTTGGGGGGTGTCAGGTATTTTGGGGGGGGATTTTTGGGGTGTCAGGTATTTTTGGGGTGTCAGGTATTTTTGGGGGGGGATTTTTGGGGGTCCCAGGTATTTTTGGGGGGGGATTTTTTGGGCTGTCAGGTATTTTTGGGGTGTCAGGGATTTTTGGGGGGTGTCAGGTATTTTTGGGGGGGGATTTTTTGGGCTGTCAGGTATTTTTGGGGTGTCAGGGATTTTTGGGGGGTGTCAGGTATTTTTGGGGGGGGATTTTTTGGGCTGTCAGGTATTTTTTGGGCTGTCAGGTATTTTTGGGGTGTCAGGGATTTTTGGGGGGTGTCAGGTATTTTGGGGGGGGATTTTTTGGGGTTGTCAGGGATTTTTTTGGGATCAGGATTTTTTGGGATCAGGATTTTTTTGGGGGGATTTTTGGGGGTGGGATTTTTTTTGGGGTGTCAGGTATTTTTGGGGTGTCAGAGATTTTGGGGGTGGGGATTTTTTTGGGATCAGGTATTTTTTGGGCTGTCAGGTATTTTGGGGGGGGGATTTTTTGGGGTGCCAGGTATTTTTTGGGGTCCCAGGTATTTTTTGGGCTGTCAGGTATTTTTTGGGGTGTCAGGTATTTTTGGGGTGTCAGGGATTTTTGGGGTGTCAGGTATTTTTTGGGGGGGGATTTTTTTGGATCAGGGATTTTGGGGGGGATTTTTGGGGTCCCAGGTATTTTTTGGGGTGTCAGGGATTTTTGGGCTGTCAGGTATTTTTGGGGGTGTCAGGTATTTTTTGGGGGGGATTTTTTTGGGATCAGGTATTTTTTGGGGTGTGTCAGGTATTTTTTGGGGTGTGTCAGGTATTTTTTGGGGTGTCAGGGATTTTTGGGGTGTCAGGTATTTTTGGGGTGTCAGGGATTTTTGGGCTGTCAGGTATTTTTGGGCTGTCAGGTATTTTTGGGGGTGTCAGGGATTTTTTGGGGGGGATTTTTTTGGATCAGGGATTTTTGGGGGGGATTTTTTGGGCTGTCAGGTATTTTTGGGGGGGGATTTTTTTGGGGGGTGTCAGGTATTTTTTGGGGTGTCAGGTATTTTTGGGGTGTCAGGTATTTTTGGGGTGTCAGGGATGTTTTGGGGGGCTCACCCTCCCAGACCCAGACGCTCTTGTCCCGGCTGCAGGTGGCCAACAGCGTCCCCGAGGGTGCCCAGGCCACCGACTTCACCTCGTTCTCGTGGCCCTCCAGGGTGGCCACCACCTGCGGGGAGGGGGCAAGCGCTGGCCACGGGGCTGGGGGGGGAAAAGGGGGGGCTGGGGGGGATTTGGGGGGTTTGGGGGCGGTTTGGGGGGGATTTGGGGGGGATTTGGGGGTGACTGGGGGGGGTTTGGGGGGGATTTGGGGGGATCAGGGGGGGTGGGAAAGGGCATGGGGGGGTCTGAGGGGGATTTGGGGGGATCTGGGGGGGTGGGAAAGGGTCTGGGGGGGATTTGGGGGGGTCTAGAGGGGGGATTTGGTGGGTCTGGGGGGGTTTGGGGGGTTCTGGGGGGGTCTGGGGGGGATTTCAGGGATCAGGGGGACCCCAAAAGGCTCCCGGGGTGTCACCGGGTGTCCCGGGGTGTCACCAGGTGTTCCCAGGATGTCACTGACGGTTCCCGGGTGACACTGACGGATCCCAGGGTGTCACCAGGGGTTCCCAGGGGGTTCCCAGGTGTCACCCAGTGTCCCCAGGGTGTCACCAATGGTTCCCGGGGTGTCACCAGGTGTCCCCAGGTATCACCGGGGGTGTTCCCAAGGTATCACCAGGTGTTCCCAGGTGTCACCGATGGTTCCCAGGTATCACCGGGTGTTCCCAGGGTGTCACCGGGGGGGATTTGGGGTGTCACCAGGGGGTTCCCAGGTGTCACCAGGGGGTTCCTGGGGTGTCACCAGGTGTTCCCAGGGTGTCACCGATGGTTCCCAGGTGTCACCGGGTGTCCCCAGGTATCACCGGGTGTTCCCAGGTGTCACCAGGGGGGATTTGGGGTGTCACCAGGGGTGTTCCCGGGGTGTCACCAGGGGGTTCCCGGGTGTCACTGATGGTTCCCAGGGTGTCCCCGGCTGTCCCCGGTGTCACCGGGTGTCCCCAGGGTGTCACCAGGGGGGATTTGGGCTGTCCCAGGTGTCACCGGGTGTTCCCAGGGTGTCACCAGGGGGTATTTGGGGTGTCACCGGGTGTCCCCAGGTGTTCCCAGCTGTCCCCAGGTGTCCCCGGCTGTTCCCGGGGTGTCCCCGGTGTCAGTCGCACCTGGAAGCCGTCCTGGTGCCGTTTCCACACGCAGGTGGTGCCATCGAAGCTGGCCGAGGCCAGGTAGAGCCCGCACGGGGACCACGACACCCTGCGGACGGTGCGCTGGTGACCCTCGGACAGCACCGCGCGGCACGACCACACCGAGCCTGACACACGGACACGGGGACAGGGGGACACGGGGACATGGGGACAGACACACGGACACACGGACACGGGGACAGACAGGGGGACACGGGGACAGACGGACATGGGGACACACGGACACACGGACACACGGACACAGGGACAGGGGGACACGGGGACGGACAGACGGACACGGGGACACACGGACATGGGGACGGACGGACACACGGACACGGGGACAGACGGACATGGGGACACGGGGACACAGGGACACACGGACACACGGACACATGGACATGGGGACGGACACACGGACACACGGACACGGGGACAGACACACGGACACAGGGACGGACACACGGACACGGGGACAGGGACAGACAGGGGGACAGACAGACACGGGGACACGGGGACAGACATACGGACACGGGGACAGACAGACGGACACGGGGACGGACACACGGACACGGGGACAGGGACAGACAGGGGGACAGACGGGGACACGGGGACAGCCGGACAGACGGGGGGACAGAGGACAGAGATCTCTCTCAGCCCCGTGTCCAGCCCGGTCCCCGAGCACCCTCCAGCCCCGATCCCAGACCCGGTCCCGGTCCCGGTTCCCCGATCCCGATCCCGGTCCCGGTCCCGGTTCCCCAGTCCCGGTTCCCCAGTCCCGGTTCCCCAGTCCCGGTCCCGGTTCCCCGGTTCCCCCGGTCCCGGTCCCGGTTCCCCACTCACCGTCCCGGCCCCAGATCCGCACGCTGCGGTCCCGGTTCCCCAGCCCCAGCCCCAGTCCCGGTCCCGGTCCCGGTTCCCCGTTCCCCGCTCACCTTCCCGGGCCCAGATCCGCACGCTGCGGTCCCGGTTCCCCCGGTTCCCCCGTTCCCCAGTCCCGGTTCCGATCCCGGTCCCCGTTCCCCGTTCTCACCGTCCCGGGCCCAGATCCGCACGCTGCGGTCCCGGTTCCCCAATCCCGGTTCCCCAGTCCCGGTCCCGGTTCCCCCGGTCCCGGTTCCGATCCCGGTCCCGGTTCCCCGCTCACCTTCCCGGGCCCAGATCCGCACGCTCCGGTCGCCGCCGCAGGACGCGAGCAGGGCCCCGCTGGGGCTCCAGGCCAGGGCCCAGCACCGGGACTCGGGGTGTGCGGACACCCGGTACAGCAGCGACAGCGCCTCGGGCATGGCGGCACCGGAACCGGAACCGGGACCGAACCGGAACCGGAACAGGACCGGAACAGAACCGGAACCGGAACAGGACCGAGACCGGAACCGGAACAGGACCGAGACAGGAACAGAACGGGGACCGGAACCGGAACAGAACCGGGACCGGAACAGGAACACAACCGGAACAGAACCGGGACCGAACCGGAACAGGACCGAGACAGGAACCGGAACAAAACGGGGACCGGAACCGAAACACAACCGAGACCGGAACCGGAACAGAACCGGACCGGAGGCGGAACCAAACCGGAACCGGAACAGAACCGGACCGGAAGCGGAACACAACCGTCCCGGAAGCGGAAGTGCGGCCGGGGCGGTGCCGTGAGCAGGGCCCGGAGCCGCTGCCGGTGCCCGGGCCGGGTCGGGGCGCTGCGGCCGCTGACGGCGCTGCCGGGCCGGGAGCGGCACCGGGACCGGGACCGGGACCGCCCATCCCGGGGCCGCTGTTCGGGGATCCGGGCCGGTGTCGGAGGGTTCGGAGCGAGCGCGATCCGTGCCGGGGGACGCGGGGCCGGTGGCGGGGATCCCAGGGCCGGTACCGGTTGTCTCGGGCCGGGTGTCGGTGACCCGGTACCGGTTGTCCCGGGCGGGTGTTGGGGATCCCAAGCCCGGTACCGGTGCCCGGGTCGGTCCCGGTTGTCTCGGGTCGGGTGTCAGTGACCCGGTACCGGTTATCCCGGGTTGGGTGTTGCTGTCCCGGTACCGGTTGTCTCGGGCGGGTGTCGGGGATCCCAGGCCCGGTACCGGTGCCCGGGTCGGTCCCGGTGTCCCGGAACTGGTGTCGGGGTCCGGAGCGGTTGTCACTGCCCGGTGTTGGTGTCCCGGTGCTGGTCCCGGTGTCACTGCCTGGTCTCGGTGCCAGTGCCGGTGTCACTGCCGGTGTCCCGGTGTCCCTGTCCCGTTATCCCGGTGTCCCTGTCCCGCTGTCCCTGTCCTGTTGTCCCGGTGCCATTGACCCGTTACCCCGTTATCCCGGTGTCCCGTTCCCCCTGTCCCGCTGTCCCCGGTGTCCCGGTGCCATTGACCCGGTGTCCTGGGACCGTTATCCCGTTATCCCTGTCCCGGTGTCCCGCTGTCCCTGTCCCCCTGTCCCGGTGCCATTGACCTGGTGCCTTGGTGTCCCTGTCCCGGTGTCCCACTGTCCCGGTGCTCCGGTGTCCCGGTGCCATTGACCCGGTGTCCCGGTACCGTTATCCCGTTATCCCTGTCCCAGTGTCCCACTGTCCCTGTCCCGCTGTCCCGGTGTCCTGCTGTCCCCCTGTCCTGGTGCCATTGACCCGGTGTCCTGGTACCGTTATCCCGTTATCCCTGTCCCTGTCCCGGTGTCCCGGTGCCATTGACCCGGTGTCCCGGTACCGTTATCCCTGTCCCGCTGTCCTGCTGTCCCTGACCCGGTGTCCTGGTGTCCCGGTGTCCCGTTATCCCGGTGTCCCGGTGCCACTGTCCCGGTGTCCCGGTGTCCCTGTCCCATTGTCCCACTGTCCCGGTGCCCCGGTGTCCTGGTGCCATTGACCCGTTAGTCCCGCTGTCCCCATTATCCCGTTATCCCTGTCCCGGTGTCCTGCTGTCCCTGACCTGGTGTCCTGGTGTCCCGGTATCCCGGTGTCCCGGTGCCATTGACCCGGTGTCCCACTGTCCCCGTTATTCCGTTATCCCTGTCCCCGTTATTCCATTATCCCTGTTCCGCTGTCCCTGTCCCCGTTATCCCGCTGTCCCTCTGTCCCTGTCCCATTGTCCTGGTGCCATTGACCCATTAGTCCCGCAGTCCCCGTTATTCCGTTATCCCTGTCCCACTGTCCCTGTCCCCGTTATCCCTCTGTCCCTGTCCCCGTTATCCCATTATCCCGTTATCCCTGTCCCTGTCCCATTGTCCCGGTGCCATTGACCCGGTGTCCTGGTACCATTATCCCGTTATCCCTCTGTCCCCGTTATCCCGTTATCCCTCTGTCCCTGTCCCATTGACCCGGTGTCCCACTGTCCCCATTATCCCGTTATCCCGTTATCCCGTTATCCGTCTGTCCGTCTGTCGGTCTGTCCGTGTCCCGCTGGCCATGTACGCGTCGGGCTCCGCGGGCTCTCGCCGCCGTCGCGGCGCGGCGGTTCCGAAGCAGGCGGAGCGCAGCCTGGCGTCGGCGCTGCCGGGCGCTCTGGCCATCACGGCGCTCTGCACGGCGCTGGCCGAGCCGGCCTGGCTGCGCATCCACGGCGGCACCTGCGCGCGCCAGGAGCTCGGCGTGGCCGACGTGCTGGGATTCGTCAAACCCGAGCTGCTCCGCGGTGAGCCCCGGGGCGCTGAGGGGACCCTGATGGGCCTTCCGGAACGTTCCTGAGCCTTCCCGAAACTTCCTGAACCTTCCTGAACATTCCTGAACCTTCCCGAAACTTCCTGAACATTCCTGAACCTTCCCGAAACTTCCTGAACCTTCCTGAACCTTCCTGAACCTTCCTGAGCTTTCCTAAACATTCCTGAGCCTTCCCGAAACTTCCTGAACATTCCTGAGCCTTCCCAAAACTTCCTGAACCTTCCTGAACCTTCCTGAACTTTCCTGAGCTTTCCTGAACCTTCCTGAGCTCCCCTGAACCTTCCCGAAACTTCCTGAACATTCCTGAGCCTTCCCGAAACTTCCTGAACCTTCCTGAACATTCCTGAGCTTTCCTAAACATTCCTGAGCCTTCCCGAAACTTCCTAAACATTCCTGAACTTTCCTGAGCTTTCCTGAACATTCCTGAACCTTCCTGAGCTCTCCTGAACCTTCCTGAACCTTCCTGAGCTTTCCTGAACCTTCCTGAACATTCCTGAACCTTCCTGAACCTTCCTGAAACTTCCTAAACATTCCTGAACATTCCTGAACCTTCCTGAGCTTTCCTGAACATTCCTGAACCTTCCTGAGCTCTCCTGAACCTTCCTGAACCTTCCTGAGCTTTCCTGAACCTTCCTGAACATTCCTGAGCTCCCCTGAACCTTCCTGAAACTTCCTAAACATTCCTGAACATTCCTGAACCTTCCTGAGCTTTCCTGAACATTCCTGAACCTTCCTGAGCTCCCCTGAACCTTCCTGAGCCCTCCCATGTCCTGCTGAGCCTTCCTGATCCTTCCTGAACCCTCCTGAACATTCCTGAACATTCCTGAGCCTTCCTGAACCTTCCTGAGCTTTCCTGAACCTTCCTGAACATTCCTGAACCTTCCTGAACCTTCCTGAATGTTCCTGACCCTCCCATGTCCTGCTGAGCCTTCCTGAACATTCCTAAACATTCCTGAACATTCCTGAGCTCCCCTGAACCTTCCTGAACATTCCTGAACCTTCCTGAGCTTTCCTGAACCTTCCTGAACCTTCCTGAACATTCCTGAGCTTTCCTGAGCCCTCCTGTGTCCTGCTGGGCCTTGCTGAGCCTCCTGAACCTCCTGAACCTCCCTGAACCTCCCTGAACCTTCCTGAACATTCCTGAACCTCCTTGAACCTTCCTGAACCTTCCTGAGCTTTCCTGAGCCTTCCTGAACCTCCTGAACCTTTCCGTATCCTACTGTGCCCTTCCATCCCCTCCTGTCCCCTCTGTCCCCTCTGTCCCTCTGTCCCCTCCGTCCCTCTGTCCCTTTCCATCCCCTCCTGTCCCCTCTGTCCCCTCTGTCCCCTCCTGTCCCCTCCTGTCCCCTCTGTCCCCTCTGTCCCCTCTGTCCCTCCTGTCCCCTCTGTCCCTCTGTCCCCTCCTGTCCCTCTGTCCCCTCTGTCCCCTGTCCCCTCCTGTCCCCTCCTGTCCCTCTGTCCCCTCTGTCCCCTGTCCCCTCCTGTCCCCTCCTGTCCCTCTGTCCCCTCTGTCCCTCTGTCCCCTCTGTCCCCTCCTGTCCCCTCCATTCTCCTCTGTCTCCCTCTCCCTCCTTCCCTTTCCAACCCCTTCCATCCCATTCCCATCCATTCCCGGTTATTCCCATTCCCAAACATTCCCATTCCCATTCCCAGTCCCATCCCCAGTTATTCCCAGTTATCCCATTTATTCCCATTTATTCCCATTTATTCCCATTAATTCCCATTTATTCCCATTAATTCCCATTAATTCCCATTAATTCCCATTTATTCCCATTAATTCCCATTTATTCCCAGTTATTCCCATTTATTCCCATTATTTCCCATTTATTCCCAGTTATTCCCATTTATTCCCATTTATTCCCAGTTATTCCCATTTATTCCCATTAATTCCCATTTATTCCCATTTATTCCCAGTTATTCCGATTTATTCCCATTAATTCCCATTTATTCCCATTAATTCCCAGTTATTCCCAGTTATTCCCATTTATTCCCATTAATTCCCATTAATTCCCATTAATTCCCATTTATTCCCAGTTATTCCCATTTATTCCCATTTATTCCCATTTATTCCCAGTTATTCCCATTTATTCCCATTAATTCCCATTTATTCCCATTTATTCCCATTTATTCCCATTCCTATTCTCATTAATTCCCATTTATTCCCGTTTATTCCCATTAATTCCCATTTATTCCCATTTATTCCCATTTATTCCCATTAATTCCCATTTATTCCCATTTATTCCCATTATTTCCCATTTATTCCCAGTTATTCCCAGTTATTCCCATTTATTCCCAGTTATTCCCATTTATTCCCATTAATTCCCATTAATTTCCATTCATTCCCGTTCCCATTAATTCCCATTAATTCCCATTAATTCCCATTTATTCCCATTAATTCCCATTTATTCCCATTTATTCCCAGTTATTCCCATTCCCATTCCCTTGGCCCTGGTGGGGTTGGGAGAGGAAAATTAAAATTTGGGGTGAAAAATCAAATTTTTCTGCTTGGAAAAACCGAATTTTGGGGGATTTTTTTGGGGTGGAAAACTCAAATTATTTTCAAAAGAAAAATAAAATTTTGGGGGATTTTTTTGGGGCAAAAAAAGCGAATTTTGGGGAAGATGTCCTCGAGTTTTTTTTTTTTTTTGGTGGGAAATCAAATTTTCGAGGTGGAAAAGTGAATTTTAAAGGAAAAAAATCACTTTTTTGGGGGGGGAATTTTTTCCCTGAAAAATCAGATTTTGGGAGAGGATTTTTTGGGGCAAAAAATCGGAATTTTCCCAGATTTTTTTGGGTGAAGAATTGGATTTTTAGGGAAATTTTTTTGCTCAGAGAGGATTTTTTGGGGCAAAAAATCAGAATTTTCCCAAATTTTTTTGGGTGGAGAATCGGATTTTTAGGGAGATTTTTTTCCTCGGAAAAACCGATTTTTTTTTGGGTGGAGAAACGGATTTTTAGGACAATTTTTTTCCTTGGAAAAACTGATTTTTTTTGGGTGGAGAAACGGATTTTTAGGGAAATTTTTTTGCTCAGAGAGGATTTTTTGGGGCAAAAAAATCTGAATATTCCCGAATTTTTTTGGGGTGAAGAATTGGATTTTTAGGGAGAATTTTTTGCTCTGAGAGGATTTTTTGGGGCAAAAAATCAGAATTTTCCCAAATTTTTTTTGGGTGGAGAATCGGATTTTTAGGACAATTTTTTTCCTTGGAAAAACTGATTTTTTTTGGGTGGAGAAACGGATTTTTAGGACAATTTTTTTCCTTGGAAAAACTGATTTTTTTGGGTGGAAAAGCGGATTTTTAGGGAGATTTTTTTGCTTGGAGAGGATTTTTTGGGGCAAAAAAATCTGAATTTTCCCGAATTTTTTTTAGGTGGAAAAGCGGATTTTTAGGGGAATTTTTTTGCTTTGAGAGAATTTTTTGGGGCAAAAAATCAGAATTTTCCCAGATTTTTTGGGGTGAAGAATCGGATTTTTAGGGAGATTTTTTTCCTCGGAAAAACCGATTTTTTTTTGGGTGGAGAAACGGATTTTTAGGACAATTTTTTTCCTTGGAAAAACTGATTTTTTTGGGTGGAAAAGCGGATTTTTAGGGAGATTTTTTTGCTCAGAGAGGATTTTTTGGGGCAAAAAAAATCAGAATTTCCCCGAATTTTTTTGGGTGGAGAATCGGATTTTTAGGACAATTTTTTTCCTCGGAAAAACCAATTTTTTTGGGTGGAAAAGCGGATTTTTAGGGAGATTTTTTTGCTCTGAGAGGATTTTTTGGGGCAGAAAAATCAGAATTTTCCCAGATTTTTTTGGGGTGGAAAATCGGAATTTTAGGGAAATTTTTTTGCTCGGAGAGGATTTTTTTGGGCAAAAAAATCTGAATTTTCCCGAATTTTTTTTAGGTGGAAAAGCGGATTTTTAGGGGAATTTTTTTGCTTTGAGAGGATTTTTTTGGGGCAAAAAATCAGAATTTCCCCGAATTTTTTGGGGTAAAAATCGGATTTTTAGGGAGATTTTTTTCCTTGGAAAAACTGATTTTTTTGGGGTGGAAAAGCGGATTTTTAGGGAGATTTTTTTGCTCAGAGAGGATTTTTTGGGGCAAAAAAAAATCTGAATTTCCCCGAATTTTTTTTGGGTGAAGAATTGGATTTTTAGGGAGATTTTTTTGCTCGGAGAGGATTTTTTTGGGGCAAAAAATCAGAATTTCCCCGAATTTTTTTGGGTGAAGAATCGGATTTTTAGGACGATTTTTTTCCTCGGAAAAACTGATTTTTTTGGGTGGAAAAGCGGATTTTTAGGGAGATTTTTTTGCTCAGAGAGGATTTTTTTGGGGCAAAAAAATCAGAATTTTCCCAGATTTTTTTGGGGTGAAGAATTGGATTTTTAGGGGAATTTTTTTGCTCTGAGAGGATTTTTTGGGGCAAAAAAATCAGAATTTCCCCAAATTTTTTTGGGTGAAGAATCGGATTTTTAGGGAGATTTTTTTCCTCGGAAAAACTGATTTTTTTGGGTGGAAAAGCGGATTTTTAGGGAGATTTTTTTGCTCAGAGAGGATTTTTTGGGGCAAAAAAAAATCTGAATTTCCCCGAATTTTTTTTGGGTGAAGAATTGGATTTTTAGGGAGATTTTTTTGCTCAGAGAGGATTTTTTGGGGCAAAAAAATCAGAATTTCCCCAAATTTTTTTGGGTGAAGAATCGGATTTTTAGGGAGATTTTTTTCCTCGGAAAAACTGATTTTTTTGGGTGGAAAAGCGGATTTTTAGGGAGATTTTTTTGCTCAGAGAGGATTTTTTGGGGCAAAAAAAAATCAGAATTTCCCCGAATTTTTTTTGGGTGAAGAATTGGATTTTTAGGGAGATTTTTTTGCTCGGAGAGGATTTTTTTTGGGAAAAAAAATCTGAATTTTCCCGAATTTTTTTGGGTGAAGAATCGGATTTTTAGGACGATTTTTTTCCTCGGAAAAACCGATTTTTTTGGGTGGAGAAACGGAATTTTAGGGAATTTTTTTTGCTCTGAGAGGATTTTTTGGGGCAGAAAAATCAGAATTTTCCCAGATTTTTTTGGGGTGGAAAATCGGAATTTTAGGGAAATTTTTTTGCTCGGAGAGGATTTTTTTGGGGCAAAAAAATCTGAATTTTCCCGAATTTTTTTAGGTGGAAAAGTGGATTTTTAGGGGAATTTTTTTGCTCAGAGAGGATTTTTTGGGGCAAAAAAATCAGAATTTCCCCGAATTTTTTTGGGTGAAGAATCGGATTTTTAGGGAGATTTTTTTCCTTGGAAAAACTGATTTTTTTTTGGGTGGAGAAACGGATTTTTAGGACAATTTTTTTCCTTGGAAAAACCGATATTTTTGGGTGGAGAAACGGAATTTTAGGGAATTTTTTTTGCTTGGAGAGGATTTTTTGGGGCAAAAAAATCAGAATTTTCCCAGATTTTTTTGGGGTGGAAAATCGGAATTTTAGGGAAATTTTTTTGCTCGGAGAGGATTTTTTTGGGGCAAAAAATCTGAATTTCCCCGAATTTTTTTTGGGTGAAGAATTGGATTTTTAGGGAGATTTTTTTGCTCAGAGAGGATTTTTTGGGGCAAAAAAAAATCTGAATTTTCCCGAATTTTTTTTGGGTGGAGAATTGGATTTTTAGGGAGATTTTTTTGCTCAGAGAGGATTTTTTGGGGCAAAAAATCAGAATTTTCCCAGATTTTTTGGGGTGAAGAATCGGATTTTTAGGGAGATTTTTTTCCTTGGAAAAACCGATTTTTTTGGCTGAAAAAGCCGATTTTTGGGGCGTTTTTGGGGGAAAAAATCACATTTTTTGCTGAAAAATGATATTTTCGCTCCCGCCAACGCCGTTTTTTCCCGTTTTTCCCGTTTTTCTCCCAGATTTCTGCATGAACCCACAGACTGTGCTGCTGCTCCGGGTTATTGCTGCTTTTTGCTTCCTGGGAATTCTCTGCAGCCTCGGCGCTTTCCTGCTCGACGTCTTCGGACCCAAACACCCGGCGCTGAAAATCACGCGGCGCTACGCCTTCGCCCACATCCTCACAGGTGGGGTTATCCCAGAGAAATCCCAAAAAAATTCCCAAAAAATTCTCTTTATTGGGCCCCAAAAATCCTCATTTCTTGGTTTTCCCCGTTTTTCCCCAATTTAACCCGTTTTTCCCTAATTTAACCCATTTTTTATCCCAAATTAAACCTGTTTTTTCCCCAATTTAACCCATTTTTTCCAAACTGAACTCATTTTTCCCTAATTTAACTCATTTTTCCCTAATTTTACTCATTTTTCCCTAATTTAACTCATTTTCCCCCAATTTAACCCATTTTTTCCATGTTTTTCCCCAATTTAACCAGTTTTTCCCAAATCTGACCCATTTTTCTCTAATTTAACCCATTTTTCCATGTTTTATCCCAAACTAAACCCATTTATCCCAAATTTCACCCATTTTTCCATGTTTTATCCCAAATTAAACCCGTTTTTCCCCAATTTAACCCATTTTTCCATGTTTTATCCCAAATTAAACCCATTTTTTCCCCAATTTAACCCATTTTCCCATGTTTTTTCCCATGTTTTAACCCATTTTTCCCTAATTTAACCCATTTTTCCCTAATTTAACTCATTTTTCCCTAATTTAACTCATTTTCCCCCAATTTAACCCATTTTTTCCATGTTTTTCCCCAATTTAACCAGTTTTTCCCAAATCTGACCCATTTTTCTCTAATTTAACCCATTTTTCCCTAATTTAACCCATTTTTCCCATGTTTTATCCCAAATTAAACCCATTTTTTCCCCAATTTAACCAATTTTTCCCCAATTTAATCAATTTTTCCCAAATCTGACCCATTTTTCTCTAATTTAACCCATTTTTCCATGTTTTATCCCAAACTAAACCCATTTATCCCAAATTTCACCCATTTTTCCATGTTTTATCCCAAATTAAACCCATTTTTCCCCAATTTAACCCATTTTCCATGTTTTATCCCAAATTAAACCCATTTTTCCCCAATTTAACCCATTTTTCCATGTTTTTCCCATTTTAACCCATTTTTCCCCAATTTAACCCATTTTCCCATGTTTTTTCCCATGTTTTAACCCATTTTCCCATGTTTTAACCCATTTTTCCCTAATTTAACCCATTTTCCCCATGTTTTATCCCAAATTAAACCCATTTTTCCCCAATTTAATCAGTTTTTCCCTAATTTAACCCGTTTTTCCATGTTTTATCCCAAACTAAACCCATTTATCCCAAATTTCACCCATTTTTCCATGTTTTATCCCAAATTAAACCCATTTTTCCCCCAATTTAACCCATTTTTCCATGTTTTTCCCATTTTAACCCATTTTTCCCCAATTTAACCCATTTTTTCCATTTTTTTCCCGTTTTAACCCATTTTTCCCCAATTTAACCCATTTTTCCCGTGTTTTATCCCAAATTAAACCCATTTTTCCCCCAACTTAACCCATTTTTTCCCAATTTTCCCCATTTTTCCCCAATCTGACCCATTTTTCCCTAATTTAACTCATTTTTCCCATGTTTTATCCCAAATTTAACCCATTTTTCCCCAATTTCACCCATTTTCCCCCAATTTAACCCATTTTCCTCTAATGTAACCCATTTTTCCCTAATTTAACCCATTTTCCCCCAAATTTAACCCATTCTTCACATGGTTTTTCTCCAATTTAACCCATTTTTGACCATTATCTCCAAATTTAACACATTTTTCCATGTTTTTTACCATTTTTCTCCATTTCTCAGTCCTGCAGTGCTCCACGGTGATCGGTTCCTGTTCCTGGGTCTCAGAGCCCAAACCTGACCCATTTTTTCCCCATTTTTACCCAATTTAACCCATTTTCCCCCAAATTCAACCCATTTTAACCATGTTTTTTCCCATTTTTTCCCATTTTTTCCCATTTTTTCCCATTTTTCCCCGTCAGTTTTTACCTGGTGGCCGGCGCGGGCGGCGCCTCCATCCTGGCCACGGCCGCCAACCGCCCCAAACCCCACCCACTTTTTACCCTTTTCCCCCAAATTTAAACCATTTTTTACCATTTTTAACCCATTTTTCCCCAATTTAACCCATTTTTGACCATTATCTCCAAATTTAACCCATTTTAACCATGGTTTTAACGAATTTTTTCCATTTCTCAGTGCTGCAGTGCGCCACAGTGATCGGTTTCTGTTCCTGGGCTTCGGAGCTGCTCCCAGACCCCAAACCTGACCCATTTTTCCCCAAACCTGACCCATTTTTTACCATTTTTCTCAAATTTAACCCATTTTTTCCCAATTTTCACCATTTTAACCAGGTTTTTTCCCATTTTTTCCCCATTTCTCAGTCCTGCAGTGCGCCACGGTGATCGGCTTCTGCTCCTGCGCCTCGGAGCTGCTCCCAGACCCCAAACCTGACCCATTTTTCCCCAAACCTGACCCATTTTTTACCATTTTTCTCAAATTTGACCCATTTTTTCCCATTTTTTTACCAAATTTAACCAAATTTTCCCATTTTTTCCCCATTTCTCAGTCCTGCAGCGCACCACGGTGATCGGCTTCTGCTCCTGCACCTCGGAGCTGCTCCCAGACCCCAAACCTGACCCATTTTTTCCCCATTTAACCCATTTTAATCATGTTTTTACCCAATTTAACCCATTTTCCCCCAAATTCAACCCATTTTAACCATGTTTTTTCCCATTTTTTCCCATTTTTTCCCATTTTTTCCCATTTTTCCCTGTCAGTTTTTACCTGGTGGCCGGCGCGGGCGGCGCCTCCATCCTGGCCACGGCCGCCAACCGCCCCAAACCCCACCCACTTTTTACCCTTTTCCCCCAAATTTAACCCATTTTTCACACTTTTTTTCTCCAATTTAACCCATTTTTGACCATTATCTCCAAATTTAACCCATTTTTCCATGTTTTTTACCATTTTTTCTCGTTTCTCAGTGCTGCAGTGCTCCACGGTTATCGGTTCCTGTTCCTGGGTCTCAGAGCCCAAACCTGACCCATTTTTTCCCCATTTTTACCCAATTTAACCCATTTTCCCCCAATTTCAACCCATTTTAACCAGTTTTTTTCCCATTTTTGCCCATTTTTACCAAATTTTCCCATTTTTCCCCATTTCTCAGTCCTGCAGTGCGCCACGGTGATCGGTTCCTGTTCCTGGGCCTCGGAGCTGCTCCCAGACCCCAAACCTGACCCATTTTTTCCCATTTTTCTCCATTTTAACCCATTTTTTACCATTTTTTACCATTTTTTACCATTTTAACCAAATTTTTCCCATTTTCCCCAGTCCTGCAGTGCGCCACGGTGATCGGCTTCTGCTCCTGCGCCTCGGAGCTGCTCCCAGACCCCAAACCTGACCCATTTTTCCCCAAACCTGATCCATTTTTTCCCCATTTTTTCCCCAAACCTGACCCATTTTTTCCCCATTTTTACCCAATTTAACCCATTTTTTCTCAAATTTAACCCATTATTTCCCAAATTTAACCCATTTTTCCCCATTTCTCAGTCCTGCAGTGCGCCACGGTGATCGGTTCCTGTTGCTGTGCTTCGGAGCTGCTCCCAGACCCCAAACCTGACCCATTTTTTACCATTTTTCTCAAATTTGACCCATTTTTTCCCATTTTTTTACCAAATTTAACCAAATTTTCCCATTTTTTCCCCATTTCCCAGTCCTCCAGTGCGCCACGGTGATCGGCTTCTGCTCCTGCACCTCGGAGCTGCTCCCAGACCCCAAACCTGACCCATTTTTTCCCCATTTTTTCCCAATTTAACCATGTTTTTAACCATGTTTTTTTCCTAATTTAACCCATTTTTCCCCAAATTTACCCATTTTTCCCCATTTTTTCCCATTTTAACCAATTTCTCCCCGTTTCCCAGTCCTGCAGTGCGCCACGGTGATCGGTTCCTGTTGCTGGGCTTCAGAGCTGCTCCCAGACCCCAAACCTGACCCATTTTTTCCCATTTTTCTCAAATTTAACCCATTTTTTCCCAATTTTCACCATTTTAACCAAATTTTTTCCCCTTTTTCCCATTTTTCCCCAGTTTTGCAGTGCGCCACGGCGATCGGCTTCTGCTACTGGGCCTCGGAGCTGCTCCCAGACCCCAAACCTGACCCATTTTTCCCCAAACCTGACCCATTTTGACCCATTTTTACCCATTTTTCCCCAATTTAATCCATTTTTACCATGTTTTTAACCAAATTTTCCCATTTTTCCCCATTTCCCAGTCCTCCAGTGCGCCACGGTGATCGGCTTCTGCTCCTGCACCTCGGAGCTGCTCCCAGACCCCAAACCTGACCCATTTTTCCCCAATTTAACCCATTTTTTTCCCAATTTAACTCATTTTTACCACGTTTTTAACCATTTTCTCCCATTTTTTCCCCATTTCTCAGTCCTGCAGTGCGCCACGGTGATCGGTTTCTGCTCCTGCACCTCGGCGCTGCTCCCAGACCCCAAACCTGACCCATTTTTTCCCCATTTAACCCATTTTAATCATGTTTTTACCCAATTTAACCCATTTTCCCCCAAATTCAACCCATTTTAACCATGTTTTTTCCCGTTTTTCCCCGTTTTTTCCCGGTTTTTCCCCGTTTTTTCCCATTTTTTCCCATATTTCCCCATTAGTTTTTACCTGGTGGCCGGCGCGGGCGGCGCCTCCATCCTGGCCACGGCCGCCAACCGCCCCAAACCCCACCCACTTTTTACCCTTTTCCCCCAAATTTAACCCATTTTTTACCATTTTTAACCCATTTTTCCCCAATTTAACCCATTTTTGACCATTATCTCCAATTTTAACCCATTTTAACCATGGTTTTAACGAATTTTTTCCATTTCTCAGTGCTGCAGTGCTCCACGGTGATCGGTTCCTGTTCCTGGGTCTCAGACCCCAAACCTGACCCATTTTTTCCCCATTTTTACCCAATTTAACCCATTTTCCCCCAATTTCAACCCATTGTAACCAGGTTTTTTCCCATTTTTGCCCATTTTTACCAAATTTTCCCATTTTTCCCCATTTCTCAGTGTTGCAGTGCGCCACGGTGATCGGTTCCTGTTCCTGGGCTTCAGAGCTGCTCCCAGACCCCAAACCTGACCCATTTTTCTCAATTTAACCCCTTTTTTACCAAATTTTACCCATTTTTTCCCATTTTTTTACCAAATTTAACCAAATTTTCCCATTTTTTCCCCATTTCTCAGTGCTGCAGTGCTCCACAGTGATCGGTTTCTGTTCCTGGGTCTCAGAGCTGCTCCCAGACCCCAAACCTGACCCATTTTTTACCATTTTTCTCAAATTTAACCCATTTTTTCCCAATTTTCACCATTTTAACCAGGTTTTTTCCCATTTTTTCCCCATTTCTCAGTCCTGCAGTGCGCCACGGTGATCGGCTTCTGCTCCTGCGCCTCGGAGCTGCTCCCAGACCCCAAACCTGACCCATTTTTCCCCAAACCTGACCCATTTTTTACCATTTTTCTCAAATTTGACCCATTTTTTCCCATTTTTTTACCAAATTTAACCAAATTTTCCCATTTTTTCCCCATTTCTCAGTCCTGCAGTGCGCCACGGTGATCGGTTTCTGTTCCTGCGCCTCGGAGCTGCTCCCAGACCCCAAACCTGACCCATTTTTTCCCCATTTAACCCATTTTAATCATGTTTTTACCCAATTTAACCCATTTTCCCCCAAATTCAACCCATTTTAACCATGTTTTTTCCCATTTTTTCCCATTTTTTCCCATTTTTTCCCATTTTTCCCTGTCAGTTTTTACCTGGTGGCCGGCGCGGGCGGCGCCTCCATCCTGGCCACGGCCGCCAACCGCCCCAAACCCCACCCACTTTTTACCCTTTTCCCCCAAATTTAACCCATTTTTCACACTTTTTTTCCCCAATTTAACCCATTTTTGACCATTCTCTCCAAATTTAACCTGTTTTAACCATGGTTTTAACCATTTTTTCTCGTTTCTCGGTTCTGCAGTGTTCCACGGTGATCGGTTCCTGTTCCTGGGTCTCAGAGCCCAAACCTGACCCATTTTTTCCCCAATTTAACCCATTTTAACCATGTTTTTACCCAATTTAACCCAATTTTCCCCAAATTAACCCATTTTTCCCCATTTTTTCCCATTTTAACCAATTTCTCCCCATTTCCCAGTCCTGCAGTGCGCCACGGTGATCGGTTTCTGTTCCTGCACCTCGGAGCTGCTCCCACACCCCAAACCTGACCCATTTTTTCCCATTTTTCTCAAATTTAACCCATTTTTTCCCAATTTTGACCATTTTAACCAGTTTTTTTCCCATTTTTCCCCATTTTGCAGTCCTGCAGTGCGCCACGGTGATCGGCTTCTGCTACTGGGCCTCGGAGCTGCTCCCAGACCCCAAACCTGACCCATTTTTCCCCAAACCTGACCCATTTTTCCCCAAACCTGACCCATTTTGACCCATTTTTCCCCATTTTTCCCCAATTTAATCCATTTTTACCATGTTTTTAACCAAATTTTCCCATTTTTCCCCATTTCTCAGTCCTGCAGTGCACCATGGTGATCGGGTTCTGCTCCTGCGCCTCGGAGCTGCTCCCAGACCCCAAACCTGACCCATTTTTCCCCATTTTTCCCCAATTTAACCCATTTTAACCACGTTTTTAACCATTTTCTCCCATTTTTTTCCCATTTTCCCCAGTTTTGCAGTGCGCCACGGTGATCGGCTTCTGCTACTGGGCCTCGGAGCTGCTCCCAGACCCCAAACCTGACCCATTTTTTCCCCAATTTAACCCATTTTTTCCCATTTTTGACCGTTTTAACCACGTTTTTAACCATTTTTTCCCCGTTTTTCCCCATTTCCCAGTCCTGCAGTGCGCCACGGTGATCGGCTTCTGCTACTGGGCGTCGGAGCTGCTCCTGGCGCAGCAGCAGCAGCACAAGAAGTACCACGGCTCTCAGGTGTTCGTCACCTTCGCCGTCAGTTTTTACCTGGTGGCCGGCGCGGGCGGCGCCTCCATCCTGGCCACGGCCGCCAACCGCCCCAAACCCCACCCACTTTTTACCCTTTTCCCCCAAATTTAACCCATTTTTCACACTTTTTTTCCCCAATTTAACCCATTTTTGACCATTATCTCCAAATTTAACCTGTTTTAACCATGGTTTTAACGAATTTTTTCCATTTCTCAGTGCTGCAGTGCTCCACGGTGATCGGTTCCTGTTCCTGGGTCTCAGACCCCAAACCTGACCCATTTTTTCCCCATTTTTACCCAATTTAACCCATTTTCCCCCAATTTCAACTCATTGTAACCAGGTTTTTTCCCATTTTTGCCCATTTTTACCAAATTTTCCCATTTTTCCCCATTTCTCAGTGTTGCAGTGCGCCACGGTGATCGGTTCCTGTTCCTGGGCTTCAGAGCTGCTCCCAGACCCCAAACCTGACCCATTTTTCTCAATTTAACCCCTTTTTCACCAAATTTTACCCATTTTTTCCCATTTTTTTACCAAATTTAACCAAATTTTCCCATTTTTTCCCCATTTCCCAGTCCTCCAGTGCGCCACGGTGATTGGTTTCTGCTACTGGGCGTCGGAGCTGCTCCTGGCGCAGCAGCAGCAGCACAAGAAGTACCACGGCTCTCAGGTGTTCGTCACCTTCGCCGTCAGTTTTTACCTGGTGGCCGGCGCGGGCGGCGCCTCCATCCTGGCCACGGCCGCCAATCTCCTCCGTCACTACCCCAGCGAGGAAGAGGAGCAGGCGCTGGAGCTGCTCTCGGAGATGGAGGAGGCCGAGCCCTACGGGCCCGACTACGAGGTGGTCAATCAGTTCCAGCCGCCGCCCGCCTACACGCCCTGATCCCGGCGGGATCTGCTGGGATCTGCTGGGATCTGCTGGGGACGGGGCTGGGAGGGGGTTCTGGTGGAGGGTGAGAGGTTTTGCTGGGAAGGGTTGGGATGGAGAGATCCCAGGAGCTTCTCCAGTGGAGGATCGGTCTGAGTGGATCCCGAGAACCTTTCCAGTGGAGGATCGGTCTGAGTGGATCCCGAGAACTTTTCCAGTGGAGGATCGGTCTGAGTGGATCCCGAGAACTTTTCCAGGGAAGGGTTGGTATGCAGAGATCCCAGAGCTCTTCCAGTGGAGGATCGGTCTGAGTGGATCCCGAGAACTTTTCCAGTGGAGGATCGGTCTGAGTGGATCCCAAGAACTTTTCCAGTGGAGGATCGGTCTGAGTGGATCCCAAGAACTTTTCCAGTGGAGGATCGGTCTGAGTGGATCCCGAGAACTTTTCCAGGGAAGGATTTCTCTGAGTGGATCCCAAGAACTTTTCCAGGGAAGGGTTGGTCTGGAGAGATCCCAGAGCTCTTCCAGTGGAGGATCAGTCTGAGTGGATCCCGAGGACTTTTCCAGTGGAGGATCAGTCTGGGTGGATCCCAGGAACTCTTCCTGGGAAGGGTTGGTATGGAGAGATCCCAGAGCTCTTCCAGTGGAGGATCGGTCTGAGTGGATCCCGAGAACTTTTCCAGTGAAGTTTTCTCCAAGTGGATCCCAGGAACTTTTCCAGTGAGGGATTCTCTAAATGGATCCCAAGAACTTTTCCTGGGAAGGATTCTCCAAGTGGATCCCAAGAGTTTTTCCTGGGAAGGGTTGGTATGGAGAGATCCCAGAGCTCTTCCTGGGAAGGATTCTCCAGGTGGATCCCAGGAACTTTTCCAGTGAAGGATTCTCCAAGTGGATCCCAAGAGTTTTTCCTGGGAAGGGTTGGTATGGAGAGATCCCAGAGCTCTTCCTGGGAAGGATTCTCCAGGTGGATCCCAGGAACTTTTCCAGTGAAGGATTCTCCAAGTGGATCCCAAGAGTTTTTCCTGGGAAGGGTTGGTCTGGAGAGATCCCAGGAGCTCTTCCAGTGGAGTGGATCCTGAGAGCTCTTCCAGTGAAGGGTTCTCCAAGTGGATCCCAAGAACTTTTCCTGGGAAGGATTGGTCTGAATGGATCCCAGGAACTTCTCCAGGGAAGGATTCTCCAGGTGGATCCCAAGAGTTTTTCCAGTGAAGGATCGGTCTGAGTGGATCCTGAGAACTTTTCCAGGGAAGGATTTCTCTGAGTGGATCCCAAGAGCTTTTCCTGGGATGGATTGGTCTGGAGAGATCCCAGGAACTTTTCCAGTGAAAGATTCTCCAAGTGGATGCCGAGAGCTCTTCCAGTGAAGGATTCTCTGAGTGGATCCCAAGAACTTTTCCTGGGAAGGATTGGTCTGAGTGGATCCCAGGAACTTTTCCAGGGAAGGATTTCTCTGAGTGGATCCCAGGAACTTTTGCAGTGAAGGATTCTCCAAATGGATCCTGAGAACTTTTCCAGGGAATGGTTGGTCTGGAGAGATCCCAGGAGCTTTTCCTGGGAATGATTGGTCTGAGTGGATCCCAGGAACTTTTCCAGGGAAGGATTTCTCTGAGTGGATCCCAGGAATTTCCCCGTGAAGGATTGGTCTGAGTGGATCCTGGAGCTCTTCCAGGGAAGGATTGGTCTGGAGAGATCCCAGGAACTCTCCACAGGATGGATTTCTCCGGGTGGATCCCGGAACTCCCCCAAGGAAGGACTCGTTGGAGCAGATCCCAGGAGCTTTTCCAGGGATGGATTTCTCCGAGTGGATCCCAGGAATTTCCCAGGGATGGATTTCTCGGAGTGGATCCCGGGAACTCTTCGGGAAGGCGCCATCGGGGCAGATCCCAGGGATTCCCCTCGATCCCGGCGTGATCCCGATGGGAGCGGGGAGGACGAGGAGAGATCCAGGAGCGCTCCCAGGGAAGGATTCCCCAGGTGGATTCCCATGGATCGAAAACTGTGGGATCCCCAGGGATTGAGAACTTTGGGATCCCCAAATCCCTCTGGAATGAGAACTTTGGGATCTGGAATTCTCCATGAACTGAGAACTTTGGGATCCCCGGGGATCGAGAACTTTGGGATCCCCAAATCCCTCTGGAATGAGAACTTTGGGATCTGGAATTCCCCATGAACTGAGAACTTTGGGATCCCCGGGGATCGAGAACTTTGGGATCCCCAAATCCCTCTGGAATGAGAACTTTGGGATCTGGAATTCTCCATGAACTGAGAACTTTGGGATCCCCGGGGATCGAGAACTTTGGGATCACCACAGATCAAAAACTTTGGGATCCCCCTGGAATGAGAACTTTGGGATCTGGAATTCCCCATGAACTGAGAACTTTGGGATCCCCAGGGATCGAGAACTTTGGGATCCGGAATTCCCCATGAACTGAGAACTTTGGGATCCCCACAAATGAAAAACTTTGGGATCTCCTTGGAATGAGAACTTTGGGATCCCCAAATCCCTGTGGAATCAGAACAGTGGGATCTACAATTCCCCATGGAATGGGAACTTTGGGATCTGGAACTCCCCTGGAATCAGAACTCTGGGATCTGGAATTCCCATGAACTGAGAACTTTGGGATCCCCAAATCCCTCTGAAATGAAAACTCTGGGATCTGGAATTCCTCATGGATCGAGAACTTTGGGATCCCCAGGGATCGAGAACTTTGGGATCTGGAATTCCCATGAACTGAGAACTTTGGGATCCCCAAATCCCTCTGGAATGAGAACTCTGGGATCTGGAATTCCTCATGGATCGAGAACTTTGGGATCCCCACAGATGAAAAACTTTGGGATCCCCAAATCCCCTTGGAATGAGAACTTTGGGATCTGGAATTCCTCATGGAAGGAGAACTTTGGGATCCCCTTGGAACGAGAACTGCGGGACCTGGAATTCCCCCTGGATCGAGAACTTTGGGATCCCCAGGGATCAAGAACTTTGGGATCTGAAATTCCCCTTGGAATCAGAACTTTGGGATCCCCAAATCCCCTTGGAATGAGAACTCTGGGATCTGGAATTCCCCATGGAACGAGAACTTTGGGATCCCCAAATCCCCTTGGAACGAGAACTTTGGGATCTGAAATTCCTCATGGAAGGAGAACTTTGGGATCCCCAGAATTCCCCCTGGGTCAAGAACTTTGGGATCCCCAGGGATTGAGAACTTTGGGATCCCCTTGGAATGAGAACTCTGGGATCTGGAATTTTCCATGGAATGAGAACTTTGGGATCTCCAAATCCCCTTGGAATGAGAACTCTGGGATCCGGAATTTTCCATGGATCGAGAACTTTGGGATCTCCAAATCCCCCTGGAATCAGAACTTTGGGATCTGAAATTCCTCATGGATCAAGAACTTTGGGATCCCCAAATCCCCTTGGAACGAGAACTCTGGGATCTGGAATTTTCCATGGAACGAGAACTTTGGGATCCCCAAATCCCCCTGGAATCAGAACTTTGGGATCTGGAATTTTCCATGGAACGAGAACTTTGGGATCTGAAATTCCCCTTGGAATCAGAACTTTGGGATCCCCAAATCCCCCTGGAACGAGAACTTTGGGATCTGGAATTTTCCATGGATCGAGAACTTTGGGATCTGGAATTCCCCCTGGAATCAGAACTCTGGGATCTGGAATTTTCCATGGAACGAGAACTTTGGGATCCCCAAATCCCCCTGGAACGAGAACTTTGGGATCTGAAATTCCTCATGGATCAAGAACTTTGGGATCCCCAAATCCCCTTGGAATGAGAACTCTGGGATCTGGAATTTTCCATGGATCGAGAACTTTGGGATCCCCAAATCCCCTTGGAATGAGAACTTTGGGATCTGGAATTTTCCATGGAATGAGAACTTTGGGATCCCCAGAATTCCCCCTGGATCAAGAACTTTGGGATCTGGAATTTTCCATGGAACGAGAACTCTGGGATCTGGAATTCCCCCTGGAATCAGAACTTTGGGATCTCCAAATCCCCCTGGAATCAGAACTTTGGGATCTGGAATTTTCCATGGATCGAGAACTTTGGGATCCCCAAATCCCCCTGGAATCAGAACTTTGGGATCTGGAATTTTCCATGGATCGAGAACTTTGGGATCCCCAAATCCCCCTGGAATGAAAACTTTGGGATCTGAAATTCCTCATGGAAGGAGAACTTTGGGATCCCCTTGGAATGAGAACTCGGGGATCCGGAATTTTCCATGGATCAAGAACTTTGGGATCCCCAAATCCCCTTGGAATGAGAACTTTGGGATCTGGAATTTTCCATGGAATGAGAACTTTGGGATCTCCAAATCCCCCTGGAACGAGAACTTTGGGATCTGGAATTCCCCCTGGATCGAGAACTTTGGGATCCCCAAATCCCCTTGGAATGAGAACTTTGGGATCTGGAATTTTCCATGGATCGAGAACTTTGGGATCTGAAATTCCCCTTGGAATCAGAACTTTGGGATCCCCAAATCCCCTTGGAATGAGAACTCTGGGATCTGGAATTTTCCATGGAATGAGAACTTTGGGATCCCCAAATCCCCCTGGAATCAGAACTTTGGGATCCCAAATCCCCCTGGAATCAGAACTTTGGGATCTGGAATTCCCCCTGGAACCAGAACTTTGGGATCCCCCCCCTTTTTTCCCACGGGAATATTTAATCCCCCCCCTATTTAAAAAAAATCCGGGAATTCTCCTCCCCCCACGGACATTTCTGCACTTTATTCCCGGATTTGGGAATTCCAGGATCCGCCTTTGGGGTTTTTGGTTTTTTTTTGGGATCATCCCATCCCTCATCCCGCAAAATTTGGGAATTTCGGTCTCCCAAAAAACCAAAAAAATTCCCTTTTTTTTTTTCCCCTGCTTTAATTTAAACAAATCCCGGAAATTTTTGGGGCCAAAACCAAAAAACGAAAAAGGAAAAAAATCCCGTAAGGATTGGAATTCCCAAGAAAATTCCCATTCCTGGAATTATTGGGATTTTTGGGGGGATTACTGGGATTTTTTTGAGGGAATTATTGGGAATTTTTGGGGGGGGATTATTGGGAATTTTTTTTGGGAATTACTGGGAATTTTTGAGTGATTATTGGGAATTTTTTTTAGGGAATTATTGGGATTTTTTGGGATTATTGGGAATTTTTTGGGGGATTATTGGAATTTTTTGGGGGGGAATTATTGGGATTTTTGGGAGGAATTATTGGGATTTTTTGGGGGAATAATTGGGATTTTTTGGGGAATTATTGGGAATTTTTGAGGGAATTATTGGGATTTTTTGGGGGATTATTGGGAATTTTTTTGGGATTATTGGGAATTTTAGGGGGAATTATTGGGAAATTTTTTGAGGGAATTATTGGGAATTTTGGGGGGAATTATTGGGATTTTTTTGGGGAATAATTGGGATTTTTGGGGGGATTATTGGGAATTTTTTTTAGGGAATTATTGGGATTTTAGGGGGGATTATTGGGAATTTTTTGGGAATTATTGGGAATTTTTGAGGGAATAATTGGGATTTTTTGGGGGATTATTGGGAATTTTTTTTTCAGGGAATTATTGGGAATTTTTGGGGGAATTATTGGGAATTTTTTGAGGGGATTATTGGAATTTTTTTAGGGAATTATTGGGAATTTTTTAGAGAATTATTGGAATTTTTGGGGGGATTATTGGGAATTTTTTGGGAATTATTGGGAATTATTGAGGGAATTATTGGGAATTTTTTTAGAGAATTATTGGAATTTTTAGGGGGATTATTGGGAATTTTTTGGGGATTATTGGGAATTTTTTGAGGGAATTATTGGGATTTTTTGGGGGATTATTGGGAATTTTTTTGGGATTATTGGGAATTTTAGGGGGAATTATTGGGATTTTTTTGAGGGAATTATTGGGAATTTTGGGGGAATTATTGGGATTTTTGAGGGAATTATTGGATTTTTTTTTAGGGAATTATTGGGAATTTTTGGGGGGATTATTGGGAATTTTTTGAGGGAATTATTGGGAATTTTTTTGGGAATTATTGGGAATTTTTTGAGGGAATTATTGGAATTTTTTTGGGGAATTTTTGGGGATTATTGGGATTTTTTTTGGGAATTACTGGGAATTTTTTGAGGGAATTATTGGGAATTTTTTTTACGAAATTATTGTGAATTTTTTTCCAATTCCTGGAATTCTTTGGCTCAAAGGTTTTCTTTCGGGAGGGAAATTCCTGAATTTTTCGGGAATTTTAATCCCAGGATCCGACTCCTCCTAAATCCCAATTTTATCCCGATTTTATCCCAATTTTATCCCAATTTTATCCCGATTTTATCCCGATTTTATCCCAATTTTATCCCGATTTTATCCCGATTTTTCCGCTTTTATCCCGATTTTCCTGCTTTTTATTCCCATTTTTTTCCTTCCCCCACCCCTGGCTATGCAAGAGCTTCCCCTGGGATGGAAATCCTGGAAAAAATGAAATAAAATCCTGGAAAAAATCAAAAATCCCGGGAAAAGCTTCGGGATTTTCCCCCTGGATTATGCAAAGAGGGCGAGAATAAAAATCTGTGAAAAATTGAATTTTTGGGAAAAAAATCTGTCCTGGATCCTAAAAAATCTGTCCTGGATCCCAAAAATTTGTCCTGGATCCCCGATCCCAAAAATCCTCCCAGAAATTCCAATTATTCCCAAAAAAATTCCCAATAATGCCCAAGAAAATTCCCAATAATTCCCCCCCAAAATTCCCAAAAATTCCCTCAAAAAATTCCCAATAATCCCCCGAAAAATTCCCAATAAATCCCAAAAAAATCCCAAAAATTCCCCCAAAAAATTCCCAATAATTCCCTAAAAATTCCCAATAAATCCCAAAAAAATCCCAAAAATTCCCTCAAAAAATTCCCAATAATCCCCCGAAAAATTCCCAATAAATCCCAAAAAAATCCCAATAATTCCCTCAAAAAAATCCCAATAATCCCCAAAAAAATCTCAATAATTCCCTCAAAAATACCCAATAATCCCCCCAAAATCCCAATAATTTCCTCTAAAAAATTCCCAATAATTCCCCCCAAAATTCCAATAATTCCCTCAAAAAATTCCCAATAATTTCCTAAAAAAAAATCCCAATAATCCCCCAAAAAATTCCCAATAAATCCCAAAAAAATTCCAATAATTCAAAAAAAAATCCCAATAATCCCCCAAAAATTCCCAATAATACCCAAGAAAATTCCCAATAATTCCCTCAAAAAATCCCAATAATTCTCTCAAAAAAATTCCCAATAATTCACCCAAAAAATCCCAATAATCCCTCCCAAAAAATTCCCAATAATTCCCCCCAAAAAATCCCAATAATTCCCTAAAAAAAAATCCCAATAATACCCTCAGAAATTCCCAATAATTCCCCCCAAAATTCCAATAATTCCCTCAAAAAATTCCCAATAATCCCCAAAATAATTCCCAATAATCCCCAAAAATTCCCAATAATTCCCCCAAAAAATCCCAATAATACCCCAAAATAATCCAAATAATCCCCAAAAATTCCCAATAATTCCCTCCAAAAAATCCCAATAATACCCCCAGAAATTCCCAATAATTCCCTCAAAAAATTCCAATAATTCCCTAAAAAAAAATCCCAATAATCCCCCAAAAATTCCCAATAATCCCCCCAAAATTCCCAAAAATTCCCTCAAAAAATTCCAATAATCCCCCCAAAAATTCCCAATAATTCCCAAAATAATTCCCAATAATCCCCAAAAATTCCCAATAATTCCCTCCAAAAAATCCCAATAATACCCTCAGAAATTCCCAATAATTCCCTCAAAAATTCCCAATAATTCCCTTTAAAAAATCCCAATAATTCCCTAAAAAAAAATCCCAATAATACCCTCAGAAATTCCCAATAATTCCCCCCAAAATTCCAATAATTCCCTCAAAAAATTCCCAAAAATTCCCTCAAAAAATTCCCAATAATCCCCCGAAAAATTCCCAATAAATCCCAAAAAAATCCCAAAAATTCCCTCAAAAAATTCCAATAATCCCCTCCAAAAAATCCCAATAATTCTCTAAAAAAAATCCCAATAATCATCAAAAAAATCCCAATAATTGCCTCAAAAAATTCCCAATAATTCCCTCAAAATTCCCAATAATACCCCAAAAAAATCCCAATAATTCCCTCAAAAATTCCAATAATTCCCTTTAAAAAATCCCAATAATCATCAAAAAAATCCCAAAAATTCCCTCAAAAAATTCCCAATAATCCCCCCAAAATCCCAATAATTGCCTCAAAAAATTCCCAATAATTCCCAAAATAATTCCCAATAATCCCCAAAAATTCCCAATAATTCCCAAAATAATTCCCAATAATCCCCCCAAAAAATCCCAATAATTCCCTCAAAAATTCCCAATAATTCCCTAAAACAAAATCCCAATAATTCCCTCAAAAATTCCCAATAATTCCCTTTAAAAAATCCCAAAAATTCCCTCAAAAATTCCCAATAATTCCCTTTAAAAAATCCCAATAATTCCCTCAAAAATTCCCAATAATTCCCTTTAAAAAATCCCAATAATCATCAAAAAATTCCCAATAATTCCCAAAAAATCCCAATAATCCCCCAAAGCCCCCCAATAATCCCCCAGACCCCCAAAAACCCCTCAAAACCACCCAAAAAAACCCCAAAATTCCCCCAGAACCCCAAAAGGGCCCAACGGGGGGCGTGGCCTCGCACAAGCCCCGCCCCTTTGGGCCACGCCCCCTCAAATCACCGCTAACATTGCACAAGCTCCGCCCCCTTTGGGCCACGCCCCTTGACCGCTAATTTGCATAAGCCACGCCCCTTAGGTCACGCCCCCTCACTCTTCGAGTCTAATTTGCATAAGCCACGCCCCCTTTAGACCACGCCTCTTATTCCAAGCCCCCTCACGATTCGAGTCTAATTTGCATAAGCCACGCCCCTTGAGGCCACGCCCCTCGTTCTTCCCGCCCATTCTCTGTGGGCGTGGCCTCGCTTTCTCCCAACCAATCAGCGCTCGGGGCGGGGCCGCGCTGACCAATCGCAGAGCGGCGCGCGCTGCGTGTGCGTGTGGGGAGGGGGGGGCGCTAATGGCGGCCCGCGGAAGGAGCCGCCGGCGGCGCCTCGAGCGTAACGGCCGCGTGTCCCGGGAGCGGCGCCGAGCCCCGGGAACCTCCCCGCTCCTTCAGGCACCGCCGGGCGCCATAACGGCCGCACCGGGGGCGTGGCCACGCGTTAAACCGGGCGCCGCCGTCTCTTCCGGTATCCCCCTCCGCCGGGCGTGGCTTCCTGTGGGATCAACCAATCAGCGCGGAGGGCGGGGTGGGTCGGGCCAATGGGAGCGCGGCGCGCGGTGATGACGCGTTTGGAGCGCGACGCGCGGGGCGCGGCGGGGCCGGCATGTGGCGGCCGCTGGCCGCGCTCGCCGCCCGCGGGCCCGGGGGAGGCACCGGAGGAGCCCGGAACGGCCCCGGAATCGCGGCCAGAGCCGCCCTGAGGGGCCGGGCGGCGCTGCCCGTGCTCGGTGCCGCCGTGCGGAGGGCTCGGGGCGGCGGGGGAGGAGGATCCGGAGGGCAGCGGGGCCGGTGGGGCCCCGGCGGGGGCACCGGGCCGGTGATGGCGGCGATCGGGGCCGCGTTCGTGTGGGACGGGAGGAGGATCGAGGAGGAGGAGATGAGGAGGTGAGAGGGGAAAAACAGCGGGAATAAACCGGGAAAACAGCGGGAATAAACCGGGAATAACAGCGGGAATAAACCGGGAATAACAGCGGGAATAAACCGGGAATAACAGCGGGAATAAACCGGGAATAACAGCGGGAATAAACCGGGAAAACAGCGGGAAAGAACGGGAAAAACAGCGGGAAAATAACGGGGAAAACAGCGGGAATAAACCGGGAATAACAGCGGGAATAAACCGGGAAAGAACGGGAATAACACCGGGGAAATACCGGGAATAACAGCGGGAAAATAATGGGAATAACAGCGGGAATAAACCGGGAATAACAGCGGGAAAGAACGGGAATAACAGCGGGAATAAACCGGGAATAACACCGGGAATAAACCGGGAAAGAACGGGAATAACACCGGGAAAATAACGGGAATAACGCCAGGAAAGAACGGGAATAATAACGGGAATAACAGCGGGAAGGAACGGGAATAACACCGGGAATAAACCGGGGGAATACTGGGAAAATAATGGGAATAAACCGGAGAAATACCGGGAATAATAGCGGGGAAATAACGGGAATAAACCGGGGAAAAAACGGGAATAATGGCGGGGAAATAACGGGAATAATAATGGGAAAATACCGGGAATAAACCGGGAAAATAACAGGAAAAATACTGGGAAAGAACGGGAATAACACCGGGAATAAGCCAGGAAAATACTGGGAAAGAACGGGAATAACAGCTGGGAAATAACGGGAATAACACTGGGAAAATAACGGGAATAAACCGGGGAAAGAACGGGAAAATATCGGGAATAATAGCAGGGAAATACCGGGAATAACAGTGGGGAAAGAATGGAATAATACCAGGAAATAATGGGAATAAACCGGGAAAATAACGGGAATAACACTGGGGAAAATAACGGGAATAACACCGGGGAAAAAATGGGAATAACACCAGGAATAACAGCGGGAAAATAACGGGAATAACACCGGGATAATAATGGGAATAACACCAGGAAATAACGGGAACGACAGCGGGAAAATAATGGGAATAACAGCAGGAAAATAACGGGAAAATAGTGGGAAAATAATGGGAATAACACCAGGGAAAGAACAGGAAAATAACGGGAATGAAACTGGGAAAATACCGGGAAAATAACAGGAATAACACCGGGAAATAACGGGAATAAACCGGGAAAATAACGGGAATAAACTGGGAATAACACCGGGATAATAATGGGAAAATACTGGGAATAACAACGGGGAAAGAACGGGAATGGCAGTGGGAAATAATGGGAAAATAACGGGAATAAACCGGGAAAATAACGGGAATAAACTGGGAAAATAACGGGAATAAACTGGGAAAATACCGGGATAATAATGGGAATAAACTGGGAAAATAATGGGAATAACACCAGGAAAATAATGGGAATAAACCGGGAAAATAATGGGAATAATAATGGGAATAAACCGGGAAAATAATGGGAATAAACTGGGAAAATAATGGGAATAAACTGGGAAAATAATGGGAATAACACCAGGAAAATAATGGGAATAAACTGGGAAAATAATGGGAATAAACTGGGAAAATAATGGGAATAAACTGGGAAAATAATGGGAATAACACTGGGAAAATAATGGGAATAAACTGGGAAAATAATGGGAATAACACTGGGAAAATAATGGGAATAAACTGGGAAAATAATGGGAATAACACCAGGAAAATAATGGGAATAAACTGGGAAAATAATGGGAATAAACTGGGAAAATAATGGGAATAACACTGGGAAAATAATGGGAATAACACTGGGAAAATAATGGGAATAAACTGGGAAAATAATGGGAATAAACCGGGAAAATAATGGGAATAAACTGGGAAAATAATGGGAATAACACTGGGAAAATAATGGGAATAAACTGGGAAAATAATGGGAATAAACTGGGAAAATAATGGGAATAAACTGGGAAAATAATGGGAATAATAATGGGAATAATAATGGGAATAATAATGGGAATAAACCAGGAATAATAATGGGAATAATAATGGGAAAATAATGGGAAAATAATGGGAATAATAATGGGAATACTAATGGGAATAATAGTGGGAAAATAATGGGAAAATAATGGGAATAATAACGGGAAAATAATGGGAATAATAATGGGAATAATAATAGGAATAATAATGGGAATAAACCAGGAATAATAATGGGAAAATAATGGGAAAATAATGGGAATAAGAATGGGATAATAATGGGAATAAACCGGGAAAATAATGGGAATAACACTGGGAAAAGAATGGGAATAAACTGGGAAAATAATGGGAATAACACTGGGAAAAGAATGGGAATAAACTGGGAAAATATTGGGATAATGGCAGGAAAATAATGGGATAATAGCGGGAATAACAGCAGGATAACGGGAATAATAATGGGAATAATAATGGGAATAATAATGGGAATAATAATGGGAATAATAATGGGAATAATAACGGGAAAATAATGGGAAAATAATGGGAAAATAATGGGAAAATAATGGGAATAATAATGGGAATAATAATGGGAATAAACTGGGAAAATAATGGGAATAAACTGGGAAAATAATGGGAATAAACTGGGAAAATAATGGGAATAACACTGGGAAAATAATGGGAATAAACTGGGAAAATAATGGGAATAAACTGGGAAAATAATGGGAATAACAGTGGGAAAATAAGGGGAATAAACTGGGAAAATAATGGGAATAAACTGGGAAAATAATGGGAATAACACTGGGAAAATAATGGGAATAATAATGGGAATAAACCAGGAATAATAATGGGAAAATAATGGGAAAATAATGGGAAAATAATGGGAATAATAACGGGAATAATAACGGGAATAGTAATGGGAATAAACCGGGAATAATAATGGGAATAATAATGGGAATAATAATGGGGATAATAATGGGAATAATAACGGGAAAATAATGGGATAATAATGGGAAAATAATGGGAATAATAATGGGAATAATAATGGGAATAATAATGGGAAAATAATGGGAATAATAATGGGAATAATAATGGGAATAATAATGGGAAAATAATGGGAATAAACTGGGAAAATAATGGGAATATACTGGGAAAAGAATGGGAATAAACTGGGAAAATAATGGGAATAAACTGGGAAAAGAATGGGAATAAACTGGGAAAATATTGGGATAATGGCAGGAAAATAATGGGATAATAGCGGGAATAACAGCAGGATAACGGGAATAATAATGGGAATAATAATGGGAATAATAATGGGAATAATAATGGGAATAATAATGGGAATAATGGGAATAATAATGGGAATAATGGGAATAATAATGGGAAAATAATGGGAATAATAATGGGAAAATAATGGGAATAATAACGGGAAAATAATGGGAATAATAGTGGGAAAATAATGGGAATAATAACGGGAATAATAATGGGAATAAACCAGGAATTATAATGGGAAAATAATGGGAAAATAATGGGAATAATAATGGGAAAATAATGGGAATAATACCGGGAATAATAATGGGAATAAACCAGGAATTATAATGGGAAAATAATGGGAAAATAATGGGAATAATAATGGGAATAATAACGGGAAAATAATGGGAATAATAATGGGAAAATAATGGGAATAATAACGGGAAAATAATGGGAATAAACTGGGAAAATAATGGGAATAAACTGGGAAAGTAACGGGAATAAACTGGGAAAATAATGGGAATAAACTGGGAAAAGAATGGGAATAAACTGGGAAAATAATGGGAATAAACTGGGAAAATAATGGGAATAAACTGGGAAAATAATGGGAATAACAGCGGGAAAATAATGGGAATAAACTGGGAAAATAATGGGAATAAACTGGGAAAATAATGGGAATAAACTGGGAAAATAACGGGAATGACAGCGGGGAATAATGGGAATAAACCGGGAATAAACTGGGAAAAGAATGGGAATAACAACGGGAATAACACCGGGAAAATCTGGAAATTGGGAATTTTGGCTCCCGGGATCACAAAAATTGGGAATTTTCTACCCTGGAATACAAAAATAGTGAATTTTGCCTCTCAGATCCATAAAAATTTGGGAATTTCATCTCCCAGATCCATAAAATTTGGGAATTTTGGTTCCCAGCCTCATAAAATTTGGGAATTTTGGTTTCTGGATCCATAAAAATTTGGGAATTTTGACCCCAAAGTCCATTAAAAAATCGGGAATTTTGACCCCAAGGTCCATAAAAAATTGGGAATTTTGGCTTCTGGATCCATAAAAAGTTTTGCCTCCTGGGTCCAAAAAAATTGGGAATTTTGGTTCTCAGGCCCATAAAATTTGGGAATTTTCACCCCAAAATCCATAAAAATTTGGGAATTTTGACCCCAAAGTCCATAAAAATTGGGAAATTTGGCTCCCAGATCCATAAAATTTGGGAATTTTGGCTTCTGGATCCATAAAATTTGGGAATTTTGGCTCCCAGGATCATAAAAATTGGGAATTTTGGGTTCTGTGTCCATAAAAAATTGGGAATTTTGGTTGCCAGGATCACAAAAATTTGGGAATTTTGGCTCCCAGGTCCATAAAAATTGGGAATTTTGGCTCCCAGGATTGTAAAAATTGGGAATTTTGGTTCCTGGATCCATAAAAATTTGGGAATTTCAACTCTCAGATCCATAAAAATTGGGAATTTCGTCTCCCAGGATCATAAAAATTGGGAATTTTGGCTCTCAGGCCCATAAAAAATTGGGAATTTTGGGTCCTGTGTCCATAAAAAATTGGGAATTTTGGCTGCCAGGATCACAAAAATTTGGGAATTTTGGCTCCCAGCTCCATAAAACTTTGGGAATTTTGGGCCCCAGGCTCATAAAATTTGGGAATTTTGGCTCCTGGATCCATAAAAATTTGGGAATTTCAACTCTCAGATCCATAAAAATTGGGAATTTTGGTTCTCAGGCCCATAAAATTTGGGAATTTTCACCCAAAAATCCATAATAATTTGGGAATTTTGACCCCAAGGCCCATAAAAATTTGGAATTTTGGCTCCCAGATCCATTAAATTTGGGAATTTTGGTTTCTGGATCCATAAAAATTGGGAATTTCGTCTCCCAGGATCATAAAAATTGGGAATTTTGGCTCCTGTGTCCATAAAAAATTGGGAATTTTGGCTGCCAGGATCACAAAAATTTGGGAATTTTGACTCCCAGCTCCATAAAAATCAGGAATTTTGGGCCCCAGGCTCATAAAATTTGGGAATTTTGGCTCCTGGATCCATAAAAATTTGGGAATTTCTGCTCTCAGATCCATAAAAATTGGGAATTTTGGCTCTCAGGCCCACAAAAATTTGGGAATTTTGACCCCAAGGCCCATAAAAATTGGGAATTTTGGCTCCCAGATCCATAAAATTTGGGAATTTTGGCTCCTGGATCCATAAAATTTGGGAATTTCGTCTCCCAGGATCGTAAAAATTGGGAATTTTGGGTCCTGTGTCCATAAAAAATTGGGAATTTTGGCTGCCAGGATCACAAAAATTTGGGAATTTTGACTCCCAGCTCCATAAAAATTTGGGAATTTCAACTCTCAGATCCATAAAAATTGGGAATTTCGTCTCCCAGGATCATAAATATTTGGGAATTTTGACCCCAAGGCCCATAAAATTTGGGAATTTTGGCTTCTGGATCCATAAAAATTTGGGAATTTTGGCTCCCAGATCCATAAAATTTGGGAATTTTGGCTCCTGGATCCATAAAATTTGGGAATTTTGACCCCAATGTCCATAAAAATTGGGAATTTTGGCTCCCAGGATCGTAAAAATTGGGAATTTTGGTTCCTGGATCCATAAAAATTTGGGGATTTCTGCTCTCAGATCCATAAAAATTGGGAATTTTGGTTCTCAGGCCCATAAAATTTGGGAATTTTCACCCCAAAATCCATAAAAATTTGGGAATTTTGACCCCAAGTCCCATAGAAATTGGGAAATTTGGCTCCCAGATCCATAAAATTTGGGAATTTTGGTTTCTGGATCCATAAAAATTGGGAATTTCGTCTCCCAGGATCGTAAAAATTGGGAATTTTGGGTCCTGTGTCCATAAAAAATTGGGAATTTTGGCTGCCAGGATCACAAAAATTTGGGAATTTTGGCTCCCAGCTCCATAAAACTTTGGGAATTTTTCCTCCCGGGCATTTTTCCCCCCCAAACCCCCGGAATTTCCGGCAGGACGGCGCAGGAGCTGCAGCAGTTGGAGAATCCCGAGGAATTCCCGGAGCGGGAGCAGCCGTGGGAATTGATCATGGAACGGGAACATTTCCGGCTCTGGCGCCGCCCCATCCCGGGATCCACCCTCTTCCAGTACCGAGGTGAGAGCGGAATTATCCGGGAAAACAGCGGGAAAAATAATGGGAAAAACAGTGGGAAAAATAATGGGAATTCCCAGAAAAACAAGGGGAAAAATAACGGGAAAATAACGGGAAAAATGGGAAAAACAGCGGGAAAAACAATGGGACTTCCCAGAAAAACAACGGGAAAAATAACGGGAAAAATAACGGGAAAAATGGGAAAAACAGCGGGAGAAACAACGGGAAAAATAACGGGAAAAATAAGGGGAAAAACAATGGGAAAAATAACGGGAAAAATGGGAAAAACAGTGGGAAAAATAATGGGAAAAACAATGGGAATTCCCAGAAAAATAACGGGAAAAATAACGGGAAAAGTGGGAAAAACAACGGGAAAAACAATGGGAAAAATAATGGGAAAAACAATGGGAAAAGTGGGAAAAACAATGGGAAAAATGGGAAAAACAGCGGGAAAAACAATGGGAATTCCCAGAAAAACAAAGGGAGAAACAATGGGAAAACAACAGGAAAAACAATGGGAAAAATAATGGGAAAAATAATGGGAAAAATAATGGGAAAAACAGCGAGAAAAACAATGGGAATTCCCAGAAAAACAACGGGAAAAATAACGGGAAAATAACGGGAAAAATGGGAAAACAGCGGGAAAAATGACGGGAAAAACAATGGGAAAAACAATGGGAAAAATAACTGGAAAAATGGGAAAAATAACGGGAGAAACAACGGGAAAAATAACGGGAAAAATGGGAAAAACAGTGGGAGAAACAATGGGAAAAATAATGGGAAAAATAACGGGAATTCCCGGAAAAACAACAGGAAAACAATGGGAAAAATAATGGGAAAAATAACAGGAAAAATGGGAAAAATAATGGGAAAAGTAATGGGCAAAATAATGGGAGAAACAACGGGGAAAAATAACAGGAAAAATGGGAAAAAACAATGGGAAAAATGGGAATTCCCAGAAAAACAAAGGGAGAAACAATGGGAAAACAACAGGAAAAACAATGGGAAAAATAATGGGAGAAACAACGGGAAAACAATGGGAAAAACAATGGGAAAAATTACAGGAAAAATGGGAAAAACAACGGGAGAAACAACGGGAAAAATAACGGAAAAAACAATGGGAAAAGTGGGAAAAACAGCGGGAAAAACAATGGGAAAAATAACGGGAAAAATAATGGGAAAAGTGGGAAAAACAAAGGGAAAAGTGGGAAAAACAGTGGGAAAAATGGGAAAAACAACAGGAAAAATAACGGGAAAAATGGGAAAACCAGTGGGAAAAATAATGGGAAAAACAATGGGAATTCCCAGAAAAACAGCGGGAGAAACAATGGGAAAAATAATGGGAAAAATAATGGGAAAAATAACGGGAAAAATAATGGGAAAAATGGGAAAAACAGCGGGAAAAATAATGGGAAAAATAACTGGAAAAATGGGAAAAATAACGGGAGAAACAACGGGAAAAATAACGGGAAAAAACAATGGGAAAAGTGGGAAAAACAACGGGAAAAATGGGAAAAACAGTGGGAAAAATAATGGGAAAATAATGGGAAAAATAATGGGAAAAATAACGGGAAAAATAATGGGAAAAACAGCGGGAGAAACAATGGGAAAAATAATGGGAAAAATAATGGGAAAAATGGGAAAAACAATGGGAAAAATAATGGGAAAAATGGGAAAAACAGCGGGAGAAACAATGGGAATTCCCAGAAAAACAATGGGAAAAATAATGGAAAAATAACAGGAAAAATGGGAAAAATAACGGGAAAAACAACAGGAAAAATTATGGGAAAAATAATGGGAAAAATAACGGGAAAAGTGGGAAAACAATGGGAAAAACAATGGGAAAAATAACAGGAAAAGTAATGGGAATTCCCAGAAAAACAACGGGAGAAACAGCGGGAAAAATAATGGGAAAAATAATGGGAAAAATGGGAATTCCTGGGAAAACAATGGGAAAAATGGGAAAAACAACAGGAAAAAGGTTTTTGTGTTTCCTGGGATTTTTGGATTCCCGGAATTTTGGATTCCCGGGATTTTTGGATTCCCGGGATTTTGGTTTTCTGGGATTTTTGGATTCCCGGGATTTTGCTTTTCCCGGGATTTGCTGATTTTCGGGAATTCTCTCCGCAGTTTTCGGCTCCTACACCGACGTCACTCCCCGGCAATTCTTCAACGTCCAGGTGAGCCCAAATCCCGGGAATTCCTCGGGAATCCTTGGAATTCCGGCCGGGATTCGGCTCCGGATCCCAAATCTTTGGGAATTCCCACCGGGATCCAAGGAAAACCTGGAAAATTCCCGGTTTTTTTAACCCACCCCGGGGATTTCCTGGGAATCCCGGAAAATTCCCAATCCCGGATTTTCCCAACCGTTCCTGGAAATTCCGGGGTTTTTTCCATCCTCCTGTTCCCCAATCCCGGTTTTTCCTGGAATTCTGGAGTTTCCTGATCCAAATTTTCACTGGAATTCCGGGATTTCCCCATCCTGATTTTCCCTGGAATTCCAGGATTTCCCCATCCTGATTTTCCCTGGAATTTTGTTTCCCAATCCCAGTTTTCCCGGGAATTCTGGAGGTTCCTGATCCAGGTTTTCCCTGGAATTCCAGGGTTTCCCAATCCCAGTTTTCCCTGGAATTCCAGGATTTCCTGATCCATATTTTCCCTGGAATTCCAGGATTTCCCCATCCTGATTTTCCCTGGAATTCCAGGATTTCCTGATCCAGGTTTTCCCTGGAATTCTGTGTTTCCCAATCCCAGTTTTCCCTGGAATTCCAGGATTTCCTGATCCAGGTTTTCCCTGGAATTTTGTTTCCCAATCCCAGTTTTCCTGGGAATTCTGGAGGTTCCTGATCCAGGTTTTCCCTGGAATTTCGGGGTTTTCCTGCTGTTCCCATTCCCAGTTTTCCCTGGAATTCCAGGATTTCCTGATCCATATTTTCCCTGGAATTCCAGGATCTCCCCATCCTGATTTTCCCTGGAATTCCGGGATTTCCTGATCCAGGTTTTCCCTGGAATTCTGTGTTTCCCAATCCCAGTTTTCCCTGGAATTCCAGGATTTCCTGATCCAGGTTTTCCCTGGAATTCTGTGTTTCCCAATCCCAGTTTTCCCTGGAATTCCAGGATTTCCTGGTCCTGGTTTCCCCTGGGATTTTCCCGCTGTCCTGATCCCGGTTTTCCCTGGAATTCTGGGGTTTCCTGATCCCGATTTTCCATGGAATTCCAGGTTTTTCCCACTGTCCTCATCCCGGTTTCCCCTGGGATTTTCCCGCTGTTCCCGATCCTGGTTTTCCCTGGAATTCCGGGGTTTCTCGATCCCGTTTTTCCCGGGATTTTCCCACTCTTCCGATCCCGTTTTTCCCCGGAATCCCGGGATTTTCCCGCCGTTCCTGATCCCGTTTTTCCCGGGATTTTCCTTTTGTCCTGATCCCGGCTTTTCCCTGGAATTCCAGGATCTCCCCACTGTCCTGATCCCATTTTCCCAGGATTTTCCCTCTGTTCCTGATCCCGTTTTTCCCCAGTTTTCCCAGGATGTTCCCTTTTCCCTGATCCCGTTTTTCCTGGGATTCTCCCGGGATGTTCCCGCTGTTCCTGATCCCGTTTTTCCCGGGATTTTCCCTTTGCCCTGATCCCGTTTTTCCCCCATTTTCCCACTCTCCTGATCCCATTTTTCCCCTGTTTTCCCGGGATTTTCCCGCTGTTTCTGATCCCATTTTCCCGGGATGTTCCCGGTGTTCCTGATCCCGTTTTTCCCGGGATTTTCCTGGGATTTTCCCACTCTCCCGATCCCATTTTCCCAGGGATTTTCCCTCTGTTCCCAATCCCGTTTTTCCCCCGTTTTCCCGGGATTTTCCCACTCTCCTGATCCCGTTTTCCTGGGATTTTCCCGGGATGTTCCCAGTGTCCCTGATCCCGTTTTCCCGGGATTTTCCCTTTGCCCTGATCCCGTTTTTCCCTCGTTTTCCCGGGATGTTCCCACTGTTCCTGATCCCGTTTCCTCCCTGAATTCCGGGATGTTCCGGGTGTTCCCGATCCCGTTTTTCCCGGGATTTTCCCAGGATTTTCCCAGTGTTCCTGATCCTGTTTTCCTGGGATGTTCCGGGTGTTCCTGATCCCGTTTTTCCTGGGATTTTCCCGCTCTCCTGATCCCGTTTTCCCCGTTTTTCCCGGGATTTTCCTGGGATTTTCCTGCTCTTCTGATCCCCTTTTTCCCGGGATTTTCCCGCTCTCCTGATCCCGTTTTCCCCCTTTTTCCCCGTTTTTTCCCGGGATTTTCCCGGGATTTTCCCACTCTCCTGATCCCGTTTTCCCCATTTTTTCCCGGGATTTTCCCGGGATTTTCCCGCTGTTTCTGATCCCGTTTTCCCGGGATGTTCCCGGTGTTCCTGATCCCGTTTTCCCGGTTTTTTCCTGGGATTTTCCCGGGATTTTCCCGCTGTTCCTGATCCCGTTTTTCCCGGGATTTTCCCGGGATTTTCCCTCTGTTCCTGATCCCATTTTCCCCCCGTTTTTCCTGGGATTTTCCCGGGATGTTCCCACTCTCCTGATCCCGTTTTTCCCGGAATTTTCCTGGGATGTTCCCGGTGTTCCTGATCCCATTTTTCCCCTGGAATCCCGGGATTTTCCCTCTGTTCCTGATCCCGTTTTTCCTGGGATTTTCCCGGGATGTTCCCGCTCTCCTGATCCCGTTTTTCCCGGGATTTTCCCTTTGCCCTGATCCCGTTTTTCCCCCATTTTCCCACTCTCCTGATCCCATTTTTTCCGTTTTCCCGGGATTTTCCCGCTGTTTCTGATCCCATTTTCCCGGGATGTTCCGGGTGTTCCTGATCCCGTTTTCCCGGTTTTTTCCTGGGATTTTCCCGGGATTTTCCCGCTGTTCCTGATCCCGTTTTTCCCCCATTTTCCCGGGATGTTCCGGGTGTTCCCGATCCCATTTTTCCCAGGATTTTCCCGGGATGTTCCCGCTGTTCCTGATCCCGTTTTTCCTGGGATTTTCCTGGGATTTTCCCGCTCTCCTGATCCCGTTTTCCCAGGATTTTCCCGGTGTTCCTGATCCTGTTTTTCCTGGGATTTTCCTGGGATTTTCCCACTCTCCTGATCCCGTTTTTCTGTTTTTTTCCCGGTTTTTTCCCGGGATTTTCCCGCTCTCCTGATCCCGTTTTTCCCGGGATGTTCCGGGTGTTCCTGATCCCGTTTTTCCCGGGATTTTCCCGGGATTTTCTCTCTGTTCCCGATCCCGTTTTCCCGGGATTCTCCCGGGATGTTCCCGGTGTTCCTGATCCCGTTTTCCCCAGGATTTTCCCGGGATATTCCCGCTGTTCCTGATCCCATTTTTCCCAGGATTTTTCCGGGATTTTCCCTCTGTTCCCAATCCCGTTTTCCTGGGATTCTCCCGGGATTTTCCCGCTCTCCTGATCCCGTTTTCCCGGGATTTTCCCACCATTCCTGATCCCGTTTTCCCAGGATTTTCCCGGGATTTTCCCTCTGTTCCTGATCCCATTTTCCCCCCGTTTTTCCTGGGATTTTCCCGCTGTTCCTGATCCCGTTTTCCCGGGATTTTCCCAGGATGTTCCCTTTGCCCTGATCCCATTTTCCCGGGATTCTCCCAGGATGTTCCCAGTGTTCCCGATCCCATTTTTCCCAGGATTTTCCCGGGATTTTCCCGCTGTTCCTGATCCCGTTTTCCCATTTTTTCCCGGGATTTTCCCGCTCTCTTGATCCCGTTTTTCCTGGGATGTTCCCGCTGTTCCTGATCCCGTTTTCCCGGTTTTTTCCCGTTTTTTTCCCGGGATTTTCCCGCTCTCCTGATCCCGTTTTTCCCGGGATGTTCCGGGTGTTCCTGATCCCGTTTTTCCCGGGATTTTCCCACCATTCCTGATCCCATTTTCCCAGGATTTTCCCAGGATTTTCCCTCTGTTCCTGATCCCATTTTTCCCGTTTTTTTCCCGGGATTTTCCCGCTCTCCTGATCCCGTTTTTCCCGGTTTTTCCCGGGATTTTCCGGCCGTTCCAGCTGGACACGGAGTACCGGAAGAAGTGGGACTCGCTGGTGCTGAAGCTGGACGTGGTGGAGCGGGATCCGGCCTCGGGATCCGAGGTGATCCACTGGGTCACGCAGTTCCCGGTGAGGCGGGAGCGGGAATCCGGGAATGGGATCTGGGAATCCGGGAATGGGAATGGGATCTGGGAATATGGGAATGTGGGAATGGGAATGGGGGAATGGGATCTGGGAATGGGGGAATGGGAGCAGGGATTGGGAATGGGAATCCGGGAATGGGGATCTGGGAATGTGGGAATGGGATCAGGGAATCTGGGAATGGGAGCAGGGATTGGGAATGGGAATCCGGGAATGGGGATCTGGGAATGTGGGAATGGGATCAGGGAATCCGGGAATGGGGAATGGGATCTGGGAATGGGGATCTGGGAATCTGGGAATGGGATCAGGGAATCTGGGAATGGGGAATGGGATCTGGGAATGGGAATGGGGATCAGGGAATCTGGGAATGGGAGCAGGGATTGGGAATGGGAATCCGGGAATGGGATCTGGGAATCCGGGAATGGGGAATGGGATCTGGGAATGGGGAATGGGATCAGGGAATGGGATCTGGGAATGGGATCTGGGAATCTGGGAATGGGGAATGGGAATCTGGGAATGGGATCTGGGAATCTGGGAATGGGATCAGGGAATCTGGGAATGGGGATCTGGGAATCCGGGAATGGGATCAGGGAATCTGGGAATGGGATCTGGGATTGGGAATGGGAATCCGGGAATGGGGATCTGGGAATCTGGGAATGGGATCTGGGAATCCGGGAATGGGGATCTGGGAATCTGGGAATGGGGATCTGGGAATCCGGGAATGGGAATCTGGGAATGGGGATCTGGGGATCTGGGAATGGGGATCTGGGGATCTGGGAATGGGATCAGGGAATCCGGGAATGGGGAATGGGATCTGGGAATGGGGATCTGGGAATCCGGGAATGGGATCTGGGAATCTGGGAATGGGGAATGGGAATGGGGGGATCTGGGGATCTGGGAATGGGATCAGGGAATGGGAATGGGATTCAGAATCTGGGAATCTGGGAATCTGGGAATGGGAGGATCTGGGAATGTGGGAATGGGATCTGGGAATCTGGGATCTGGGGATCTGGGAATGTGGGAATGGGATCTGGGAATGGGAATGGGATCGGGGAATCCAGCATCGGGAATGGGATTGGGAATGGGGGGATCTGGGAATCCGGGAATGGGATCAGGGAATCCGGGAATGGGATCAGGGAATCTGGGAATGGGGATCTGGGAATCTGGGAATGGGGAATGGGATCTGGGAATGGGGAATGGGATCTGGGAATGGGGAATGGGATCTGGGAATCCGGGAATGGGGATCTGGGAATCTGGGAATGGGGAATGGGATCTGGGAATGGGGAATGGGATCAGGGAATCCGGGAATGGGGAATGGGATCTGGGAATGGGAGCAGGGAATCCGGGAATGGGAATCCGGGAATGGGGATCTGGGAATCTGGGAATGGGATCTGGGAATCTGGGAATGGGGATCTGGGAATGGGGATCTGGGAATCTGGGAATGGGATCTGGGAATCTGGGAATGGGGAATGGGATCTGGGAATGGGGAATGGGAATCCGGGAATGGGGAATGGGAATCCGGGAATGGGATCTGGGAATGGGGATCTGGGAATCCGGGAATGGGATCAGGGAATCTGGGAATGGGGATCTGGGAATCTGGGAATGGGGATCTGGGAATCCGGGAATGGGGATCTGGGAATCCGGGAATGGGGATCTGGGAATCTGGGAATGGGATCAGGGAATCTGGGAATGGGATCTGGGATTGGGAATGGGAATCCGGGAATGGGGATCTGGGAATGGGATATGGGAATCCGGGAATGGGGATCTGGGAATCTGGGAATGGGGAATGGGGTCTGGGAATGGGATCTGGGAATCCGGGAATGGGAATCTGGGAATGGGGATCTGGGGATCTGGGAATGGGATCAGGGAATCCGGGAATGGGGAATGGGATCTGGGAATGGGGATCTGGGAATCTGGGAATGGGGAATGGGATCTGGGAATGGGGATCTGGGAATCCGGGAATGGGGAATGGGAATGGGGGGATCTGGGGATCTGGGAATGGGATCAGGGAATGGGAATGGGATTCAGAATCTGGGAATCTGGGAATGGGGGAATGGGAGGATCTGGGAATGTGGGAATGGGATCTGGGAATCTGGGATCTGGGGATCTGGGAATGTGGGAATGGGATCTGGGAATGGGATTGGGAATGGGGGAATGGGATTGGGAATGGGATCTGGGAATGGGAATGGGATCGGGGAATCCAGGATCGGGAATGGGATTGGGAATGGGGGGATCTGGGAATCCGGGAATGGGATCTGGGAATGTGGGAATGGGAATCTGGGATCAGGAATGGGAATCTGGGAATGTGGGAATGGGATCTGGGAATCCAGGAATGGGAATGGGATCTGGGAATATGGGATCAGGAATGGGATCTGGGAATGGGATCTGGGAATGGGGGAATGGGATCAGGGAATCTGGGAATGGGAGCAGGGATTGGGAATGGGAATCCGGGAATGGGATCAGGGAATCCGGGAATGGGGAATGGGATCTGGGAATGGGGGAATGGGAATGGGAATGGGGGGATCTGGGAATGGGAATGGGAATGGGAATCTGGGAATGGGATCTGGGAATGGGAATCTGGGAATGGGAATCTGGGAATCTGGGAATGGGATCTGGGAATGGGGAATGGGAATGGGGGGATCTGGGAATGGGATCTGGGAATGTGGGAATGTGGGAGTGGGATCTCGGAATGGGATCTGGGAATGGGATCTGGGAATGAGATTGGGAATGGGATTCGGGATCTGGGAATCTGGGAATGTGGGAATGGGATCTGGGAATGGGAGCAGGGATTGGGAATGGGAAACTGGGAATGGGATCTGGGGATCTGGGATCAGGAATGGGGTCTGGGAATTTGGGAATGGGATTCAGGATCTGGGAATCTGGGAATGGGGGAATCTGGGGATCTGGGAATGGGATCTGGGAATGGGGGAATCTGGGGATCTGGGAATGGGATCTGGGAATTAGGGAATGGGGGAATCTGAGAATCTGGGATCAGGAATGGGATCTGGGAATGGGATTCAGGAGCTGGGAATGGGGAGCTGGGAATGGGATCTGGGAATGGGATTTGGGAATCTGGGAATGGGATTGGAATGGGAGCAGGGATTGGGAATGGGATCTGGGAATGGGAAATGGGATCAGGAATGGGATGGGGGGACTGGGAATGGGGATCTGGGATTTAGAATGGGATCTGGGTGCTGGGATTTGGGATCAGGACTTGGGATCTGGGATCTGGGATGGGGATTTGGGATTGGGATCTGGTATCAGGATTCGGGATCTGGGCTCTGGGATTAGGATTTGGGATCTGGGATCAGGATTTGGGATCTGGGATCAGGATTTGGGATGGGGATCTGGGATGGAGGTTTGGGATTTGGGATCAGAGATCAGGATCTGGGATCTGGGATGGGGATCTGGGCTCTGGGGTTGGGATCTGGGATCAGGATTCGGGATCGAGGATCAGGATTCGGGATCAGGATTTGGGATCAGGATTTGGGATCTGGGCTCTGGGATCAGGATCTGGGATCAGGATTCGGGATCTGGGATCAGGATTTGGGATCTGGGATCAGGATTTGGGATCAGGATTCGGGATTTGGGATCAGGATTTGGGATCTGGGCTCTGGGATTTGGGATCTGGGCTCGACTCTCGTGTCTCTGATCCGCTGCCATCCCCATCCCGCAGTATCCGATGTATTCCCGGGATTACGTTTACGTCCGGCGCTACAGCGTCGACAGCGACCGGAACCTCATGGTGCTCGTGTCCCGGTGCGGCATTCCCGGAAAAACAACCCCGGAATTCCCAAAAATCCCACCCAGCATTCCCAAAAATCCACAGCATTCCCGGAAAAATACCCCAGCATTCCCAAAAATCCCACCCAGCATTCCCAAAAATCCCCCACAGCATTCCCAAAAATCCCACCCAGCATTCCCAAAAATCCCCAGCATTCCCGGAAAAACACCCCCGGCATTCCCGGAAAAACAACCCCAGCATTCCCAGAAATCCCACCCAGCATTCCCAAAAATCCCACCCAGCATTCCCAAAAATCCCACCCAGCATTCCCAAAAATCCCCCACAGCATTCCCAAAAATCCCACCCAGCATTCCCAAAAATCCCACCCAGCATTCCCAAAAATCCCCCACAGCATTCCCAAAAATCCCCCACCAGGATTCCCGGAAAAACCCATTCCCAAAAATCCCCCCCTGGCATTCCTGGAAAAACAACCCCAGCATTCCCAAAAATCCCCAGCATTCCCAAAAATTCCCCCAAGGGATTCCTGGAAAATCCCTGACATTCCCAAAAATCTTCCCAAGGGATTCCCGGAGAAACAACCCCCGGGAATCCCAAAAATCCCACCCAGCATTCCCAAAAATCCCCAGCATTCCCAAAAATCCCCAGCATTCCCGGAAAAACAACCCCAGCATTCCCAAAAATCCCCAGCATTCCCAAAAATCCCCCACAGCATTCCCAAAAATCCCCCACAGCATTCCCAAAAATCCCACCCAGCATTCCCAAAAATCCTCAGCATTCCCAAAAATCCCACCCAGCATTCCCAAAAATCCCACCCAGCATTCCCAGAAAAACAACCCCAGCATTCCCAAAAATCCCCAGCATTCCCAAAAATCCCCAGCATTCTCCAGCATTCCCAAAAATCCCACCCCGCATTCCCAAAAATCCCCAGCATTCCCAAAAATCCCCAGCATTCCCAAAAATCCCCAGCATTCCTGGAAAAACAACCCCAGCATTCCCAAAAATCCCCCACAGCATTCCCAAAAATCCCCAGCATTCCCAAAAATCCCCCACAGCATTCCCAAAAATCCCCAGCATTCCCGGAAAAACAACCCCAGCATTCCCAAAAATCCCACCCAGCATTCCCAAAAATCCCCAGAATTCCCGGAAAAACAACCCCAGCATTCCCAAAAATCCCCCACAGCATTCCCAAAAATCCCCCACAGCATTCCCAAAAATCCTCAGCATTCCCAAAAATCCCACCCAGCATTCCCGGAAAAACAGCCCCAGCATTCCCAAAAATCCCACCCAGCATTCCCAAAAATCCCACCCAGCATTCCCAAAAATCCTCAGCATTCCCAAAAATCCCACCCAGCATTCCCAAAAATCCCCAGCATTCCTGGAAAAACAACCCCAGCATTCCCAAAAATCCCCCACAGCATTCCCAAAAATCCCCCACAGCATTCCCAAAAATCCCCAGCATTCCCGGAAAAACAACCCCAGCATTCCCAAAAATCCCACCCAGCATTCCCAAAAATCCCCCACAGCATTCCCAAAAATCCCACCCAGCATTCCCAAAAATCCCCAGCATTCCCAAAAATCCCACCCAGCATTCCCGGAAAAACAACCCCAGCATTCCCAAAAATCCCACCCAGCATTCCCAAAAATCCACAGCATTCCCAAAAATCCCCAGCATTCCCAAAAATCCCACCCAGCATTCCCAAAAATCCCCAACATTCCCAAAAATCCACAGCATTCCCAAAAATCCCCAGCATTCCCGGAAAAATACCCCCGCATTCCCAAAAATCCCCCACGGCATTCCCAAAAATCCCCCACCAGGATTCCCGGAAAAACCCATTCCCAAAAATCCCCCCTGGCATTCCCAAAAATCCCCCCCCAGGATTCCCGGAAAAACACCCCCGGGAATCCCAAAAATCCCCACGAAATTCCCAAAAGAACCCCCCCGGCATTCCCAAAAATCTCTGGGAATCCCAAAACCCCCCCTGGGATTCCCAAAAAAAACCCCTTGGGATTCCCAAAATCCCCACAAAATTCCCCCAAAAAATCCCTGAGATTCCCAAAACCCCCTGGAATTCCCTAAAAAAAAATCCAAAAAAATTCCCAAAAATCCCCCCCTGGAATTCCCTAAAAAAAATCCTGAAATTCCCCCCAAAAAATCCCCCTGGAATTCCCTAAAAAACCCCTGGAATTCCCTAAAAAAAAACCACAAAAAATTCCCCAAAAATCCCGCCATGGAATTCCCTAAAAAAATTCCTGAAATTCCCCCCAAAAAATCCCTCAGAATTCCCAAAAAAACCTCACAAAATTCCCAAAAAATTCCTGTGATTCCCAAAACCCCTGGAATTCCCTAAAAAAACCTCTGGAATTCCCTAAAAAACCCCTTGGAATTCCCTAAAAAAATCCCAAAAAATTCCCAAAAAAATCCCCCTGGAATTCCCTAAAAAAACCGCCTGGAATTCCCTAAAAAAAACCCCTGGAATTCCCAAAAATCCTTGGAATTCCCTAAAAAACTCCAGGAATTCCCTAAAAAACCTCTGGAATTCCCTAAAAAATCCCAAAAAATTCCCAAAAAAATCCTTCTGGAATTCCCCAAACCCCTTGGAATTCCCTAAAAAAAAAACCCCAAAAATTCCCAAAAAAATCCCCCCGGAATTCCCTAAAAAAAATCCTGAAATTCCCAAAAAAATCCCTCAGAATTCCCAAAAATCCCCCTGGAATTCCCTAAAAAAAAATCCCAAAAAATTCCCAAAAATCCTCCCCTGGAATTCCCTAAAAAAAATCCTGAAATTCCCAAAAAAATCCCTCAGAATTCCCAAAAAAAATCCCAAAAAATTCCCAAAAAATCCCCCTGGAATTCCCTAAAAAACTCCAGGAATTCCCTAAAAAACCCCTGGAATCCCCCTAAAAAATCCCAAAAAATTCCAAAAAAAACCTTGCAGAATTCCCCAAAAAAAATCCCTCAGAATTCCCAAAACCCCTGGAATTCCCTAAAAAAACCCCTGGAATTCCCTAAAAAAATCCTGGAATTCCCTAAAAAAATTCCCAAAAGATTCCCAAAAATCCCCCCATGGAATTCCCCCCAAAAAATCCTGAAATTCCAAAAAAAATCCCTCAAAATTCCCAAAAAAACCTCACAAAATTCCCAAAAAAATCTTCCTGGAATTCCCAAAATCCTTGGAATTCCCTAAAAAACCTCTGGAATTCCCTAAAAAATCCCAAAAAATTCCCAAAAAAATCTTCCTGGAATTCCCAAAAATCCTTGGAATTCCCTAAAAAAAAATCCCAAAAAATTCCCAAAAATCCTTGGAATTCCCTAAAAAAAAAATCCCAAAAAATTCCCAAAAATCCTTGGAATTCCCTAAAAAAAAAAATCCAAAAAAATTCCCAAAAATCCTTGGAATTCCCTAAAAAAAACCAAAAAAATTCCCAAAAATCCTTGGAATTCCCTAAAAAAAAACCAAAAAAATTCCCAAAAATCCTTGGAATTCCCTAAAAAAAAAAATCCAAAAAAATTCCCAAAAATCCTTGGAATTCCCTAAAAAAAAAATCCCAAAAAATTCCCAAAAATCCTTGGAATTCCCTAAAAAAAAAATCCCAAAAAATTCCCCAAAATCCTTGGAATTCCCTAAAAAAAAAATCCCAAAAAATTCCCAAAAATTCTTGGAATTCCCTAAAAAAAATCCCAAAAAATTCCCAAAAATCCTTGGAATTCCCTAAAAAAAACCCCCAAAAAATTCCCAAAAATCCTTGGAATTCCCTAAAAAAAAAAACCCAAAAAATTCCCAAAAATCCTTGGAATTCCCTAAAAAAAAAATCCCAAAAAATTCCCAAAAATCCTTGGAATTCCCTAAAAAAAAAAACCAAAAAATTCCCAAAAATCCTTTGAATTCCCTAAAAAAAATCCCAAAAAATTCCCAAAATCTCTGGAATTCCCTAAAAAAAACCCCCAAAAAATTCCCAAAAATCCTTGGAATTCCCTAAAAAAAAAATCCCAAAAAATTCCCAAAAATCCGTGGAATTCCCTAAAAAAAATCCCAAAAAATTCCCAAAAATCCTTGGAATTCCCTAAAAAAAAAATCCCAAAAAATTCCCAAAAATCCTTGGAATTCCCTAAAAAAAAATCCCAAAAAATTCCCAAAAATCCTTGGAATTCCCTAAAAAAAAATCCCAAAAAATTCCCAAAAATCCCCCTGGAATTCCCTAAAAAAAAATCCCAAAAAATTCCCCAAAATCCCCCTGGAATTCCCTAAAAAAAAATCCCAAAAAATTCCCAAAAATCCTTGGAATTCCCTAAAAAAAAATCCCAAAAAATTCCCAAAAATCCTTGGAATTCCCTAAAAAAAAAATCCCAAAAAATTCCCCAAAATCCTTGGAATTCCCTAAAAAAAAATCCCAAAAAATTCCCAAAAATCCCCCCATGGAATTCCCAATATTCCCAACCCAAACCCCCCCCAGAATTCCCGGAATCCGAGCGATTCCCGGTTTTTTTTTTTCCCATTCCCGAATTCCCGCAGGGCCGTGGAACATCCCGGAATTCCCGAGGATCCCGAGCACGTCCGGGTGCGCAGCTACGAATCGCACATGGTGATCCGGCCACACCGCGGCTTCGATGAGGTGGGGAAAATCCCGGAAAATCCCGGAAAAATCCTGGAAAAATCCCGGGAAATCGTGGGAAAAATCCCAGGGAAAATCCTGGAAAAATCCTGGGAAATCCTGGGAAAAATCCGGGAAAATCCTGGGAAATCGTGGGGAAAATCCCGGAAAATCCCGGAAAAATCCTGGAAAAATCCCGGGAAAATCCTGGGAAATCGTGGGAAAAATCCCAGGGAAAATCCTGGGAAAAATCCTGGAAAAATCCTGGGAAATCGTGGGAAAAATCCAGGAAAATCCTGGGAAATTGTGGGAAAAATCCGGGAAAATCCTGGGAAATTGTGGGAAAAATCCCAGGGAAAATCCTGGAAAAATCCTGGGAAATTGTGGGAAAAATCCCAGGGAAAATCCTGGAAAAATCCTGGGAAATCGTGGGAAAAATCCGGGAAAATCCTGGAAAAATCCCGGGAAATCGTGGGGAATCCTGGGAAAAATCTGGGAAAATCATGGGAAAAATCCCAGGGAAAATCCCGGGAAATCGTGGGGAAATCGTGGGGAAATCATGGGAACAATCCCAGGAAAATCCCAGGAAAATCGTGGGAAAATCATGGGAAAATCATGGGAAAAATCCTGGAAAAATCCCAGGAAAATCCCGGGAAATCGTGGGAAAATTGTGGGAAAATCATGGGAAAATCCGGGAAAAATCTGGGAAAATCCCAGGAAAATCCTGGGAAAAATCCCTGGAAAATCCCGGGAAATCGTGGGAAAATCATGGGAAAATCATGGGAAAAATCCTGGAAAAATCCCAGGAAAATCCCGGGAAATTGTGGGGAAATCTGGGAAAATCCTGGGAACAATCCCAGGGAAAATTGGGGAAAATCATGGGAAAATCATGGGAACAATCCCAGGGAAAATCCTGGGAAAAGTCCTGGAAAAATCCTGGAAAAATCCCAGGAAAATCCCGGGAAATCGTGGGGAAATCTGGGAAAATCATGGGAAAATCATGGGAAAATCCCGGGAAAATCTTGGGAAAATCCCGGGAAAATCCCGGGAAATTGTGGGGAAATCTGGGGAAATCATGGGAAAATCATGGGAAAATCCCGGGAAAATCTTGGGAAAATCCCGGGAAAATCCCGGGAAATTGTGGGGAAATCTGGGGAAATCCCAGGAAAAATCCGATAAAAATCCCAGGAAAATCCCGGGAAATCGTGGGGAAATCTGGGAAAATCATGAGAACAATCCCAGGGAAAATCATGGGAAAAGTCCTGGGAAAATCCCGGGAAAATCCCAGGAAAATCCCGGGAAATCGTGGGAAAATCGTGGGGAAATCATGGGAAAATCCCAGGGAAAATCATGGGAAAATCTTGGGAAAATCCCGGGAAAATCATAGGAAAAATCCGAGAAAAATCCAGGGGGAATTCTGGGGAATCCTGGGAAAAATCTGGGAAAATCCCAGGAAAAATCCTGGGAAATCGTGGGAAAATTGTGGGAAAATCATGGGAAAATCCCAGGGAAAATCCCGGGAAAATCCTGGGAAAAATCTCAGGAAAAATCTGGGAAAATCACGGGAAAATCCCAGGAAAAATCCCAGGGAAAATCACAGGGGAATCCAGGGAAAATCCGGGAAAATCCTGGGAAAATCCGGGAAAATCATGGGGAATCCTGGGAAAAATCCTGGGAAAATCCAGGGGGAATCCCAAGGAAAATCCCGGGAAAATCTTGGGAAAATCCCGGGAAAATCCTGGGAAAAATCTCAGGAAAAATCTGGGAAAATCACGGGAAAATCCCAGGGAAAATCCCAGGGGAATCCTGGGAAAATCCCGGGAAAAATCCCAGGGAAAATCCGGGAAAATATTGGGAAAATCCCGGGAAAATCCTGGGAAATTCAGGGGAAATCCTGGGAAATTCCAGGAATCTTGGGGAATCCTGGGAAATCCAGGGAAATCATTGGAAAATCATTAAAATGCTGGGAATTGTTGGGAATTCTGGGAATTTTGGGGAATTCCAGGATTTGTCGGGAATTGTCAGGAATTCCCAGAAATTGTTGGGAATTGTCGGGAATCATCGGGAATTTTGGGAATTCCTGGGAATTTGTTGGGAATTGTCAGGAATTCCAGGAATTGCCAGGATTTGTTGGGAATTGTTGGGAATTCTGGGAATTGTTGGGAATTGCAGGGATTTGTTGGGATTTGTTGGGAATTCTGGGAATTGTCGGGAATCATTGGGAACTGTTGGGAATTCTTGGGAATTGTTGGGAATGCCGGGAATTTTGGGAATCATTGGGAATTGTCAGGAACTGTTTGGAATGTTGGGAATTGTTGGGAACATCAGGAATCGCTGGGAATTGTCGGGAATTTTTGGGAATTGTTGGGAATTCTTGGGAATTCCCGGGAATTCTGTGAATTTTTTGGGAATTGTTGGGAATTACCGGGAATTGTTGGGAATTGTGGGAATCGCTGGGAATTGTCGGGAATTGTCGGGAATTTTTTGGGAATTGTCGGGAATTCCAGGAATGTCAGGAATCGCTGGGAATTGCCAGGAATTCTCAGGAATTCCCATGAATTTTTTGGGAATTGTTGGGAATTGCCGGGAATCACTGGGAATCGCCAGGAATTGTCAGGAATTGCCGGGAATTACTGGGAATTTTTGGGAATTCCAGGAATTGTTGGGAATTCTGGGAATCGCTGGGAATTGTCGGGAATTGCCGAGAATTTTTTGGGAATTATCGGGAATTCCAGGAATGTCAGGAATCGCTGGGAATTGCCAGGAATTGTCGGGAATTCCCGTGAATTTTTTGGGAATTGTTGGGAATTGTCAGGAATGTCAGGAATGCTGGGAATTGCCAGGAATTCTCAGGAATTCCCATGAATTTTTTGGGAATTGTTGGGAATTTTTGGGAATCACTGGGAATCACCAGGAATTGTCAGGAATTGCCGGGAATTGCTGGGAATTTTTGGGAATTGTCGGGAATTGTTGGGAATTCCGGGAATCGCTGGGAATCATCGGGAATTGCCGGGATTTGCCAGGAATTCCCGTGAATTTTTTGGGAATTGTTGGGAATTGTCGGGAATCACTGGGAATCGCCAGGAATTATCAGGAATTGCCGGGAATTGCTGGGAATTGTTGGGAATTGTCGGGAATTTTTTGGGAATTTTTGGGAATTCCAGGAATGTCAGGAATCGCTGGGAATTGCCAGGAATTGTCGGGAATTCCCATGAATTTTTTGGGAATTGTTGGGAATCACTGGGAATTGTTGGGAATTCCGGGAATCGTCGGGAATTGCCGGGATTTGCCAGGAATTCCCGTGAATTTTTTGGGAATTGTTGGGAATTGTCGGGAATTGTTGGGAATTCCAGGAATTGTCAAGAATTGCCGGGAATTGCTGGGAATTGTTGGGAATTCTTGGAATTGTTGGGAATTCTGGGAATCGCTGGGAATTGTTGGGAATTCCCGTGAATTTTTTGGGAATTGTTGGGAATTGCCAGGAATTGCTGGGAATCGTTGGGAATTGTTGGGAATTGTTGGGAATGCCGGGAATTTTGGGAATCATTAGGAATTGTCAGGAATTGTTGGGAATGTTGGGAATTGTTGGGAATTCCCGGGAATTCTGTGAATTTTTTGGGAATTGTTGGGAATTACCGGGAATTGTCAGGAATTGTGGGAATCGCTGGGAATTGTCGGGAATTCCCGTGAATTTTTTGGGAATTGTTGGGAATTGTCGGGAATTGTTGGGAATTCCAGGAATTGTCAGGAATTGCCGGGAATTGCTGGGAATTGTTGGGAATTGTTGGGAATTGTCGGGAATTCCAGGAATTGTCGGGAATTTTTTGGGAATTGTCGGGAATTCCAGGAATGTCAGGAATCGCTGGGAATTGCCAGGAATTGTCGGGAATTCCCGTGAATTTTTTGGGAATTGTTGGGAATCGCTGGGAATCGCCAGGAATTGCCAGGAATCGCCGGGAATTGTCAGAAAATGCCAAGAATTTTTGGGAATTGTTGGGAATTGTTGGGAATTGCCGGGAATTCCATGGATTTTCCGGGAATGTCGTTGCAGAACGGATTCGATTACCTGCTGACCTACAGCGACAACCCCCAGACCGTGTTCCCCCGCTACTGCCTCAGCTGGAT